>CM032062.1:38509404-38942932 GCA_018831715.1 Matsumurasca onukii
ATACCATCTAGTCCTGGGCTGCTTGACTTCATTTTCATGGCCTTTTCTAATTCTTCCCTGTGAACAGAGGTATATCAGCAGGCTCAATTTCCTCATATTAGACCGGTGGATGCCTGGGAAGAGGGTTTCCACTAATCAACCATCTGGAAAGTCAGTAGGGTGGTGGTTGGCCAAACTTCTTCATTACTATTTTATAACCACTTCCCCATGGGTCGTTTAATACTCTAGCACACTTCTTCCACTTTGCCTTTGATCTCTTTTAAGGCCACTCTTGCCTGCGAGCTAGCAGTACATGCTCTGGGATTCCATGGGTGCGACGATGTACCTTTTAACCAGTCTTCTGCCTTTGGCAATCAACCCTGAGTGTCTGAATGTCGGTGTCCACCAGTAGATTGGCTTTCTCTATTTCTTCCTCTCCCTGAAAGGATTCTTCACCGCATGCGCCAGTTATTTCCATAAGCTGTCCGCCCGTTGCAGAGATTTCCTCATTGGGGCCTCGCATAAAACCCTCCTAACTGAGACTGTCTCCTTGGCGTCTATTTAGACATATCAGTTTACCGAGAAATATTGGTGAAGACCAACATAATGCTAGGTGCCGGCTGGAGCCGGGGATTTTCCCTGACAAATCCTTCCACCACGGCGCAATTACCTACCTATTTTTGGTATTTTAATTAATTGTTGAGAATTTTCTGATTTTTGGGTCTTGTCCACTTCTAGTTGATTATGTTATAAACATAAAACTTTACACCTTGTTAGTATAATTAAAAGTAATATTTTGAAAATAAATTTAAATAATTTTTACTTTTGGTTTGAAAATGGAGGCCATAATAAATGTTATCAGTTTAATAACACCCTTAAACTTTTCAGTAAATACAAAATAATAACAAAACGTGGAAATGCCTTTGTGTATAGTTTAAGAGCAATTAGTAAACAAGGGTAAGAGGTAAACAAGTATAAATGGGTGAATCAACTTTCAGAGGATGTAAGGAGAGGCAAGGTGGCGAGGAGTAGGATGTGAAAGGTGTAAGGTAACCAAATTCAAAGTCAAAACCTAAGCTATTCATTTTTAATGTATACATTGAACAGTGTCACACAGAAGAAAATATACATTAGAATGAACTGAAGTAAATTGTAAAATATAAGTAAAAGAACATCATGGTTAATTAAACATATTGTATAATGTAATTAATATTATTATTATCTAATAATAGTTTAACAGTTAAGGGTACAACAAACATTGTGATTATAAAACTCCTCAATTGAATAAAAAGCATGGTCTAATAAAAGAATTAACTCGTAATTGTTTTAATGGAAACAATAGTCTTTGGAATGTATTTTAGAAAATTCATACCTGCATAGTTTTTTTCTTAAAATATTCTAACCTATGAGATGGTACTGCTATATTATTTTTATTTCTAGTATTATAGTTGTGAATGTCACTGTGTTTAATAAAATTACATTCATTTGATTTTATATACATAATACACTCTAAAATGTATTGACTATATACAGTTAAGACTTTAAACTTAGTAAAATAAGTTTTAACTGAATCTTCATTTCCCCCAAGTTTTACATCACCCGGTGACCCTTTTTTGCGGCTGATTCAAGGTATTATAATTAGACAAATATGATGCATTCCATATGTTTTAAATATCAAATGTAAGCTCGAATGTAAGGCTTTCATATAACGAATTAAACAAAAACTTATTTTGCCTTTCCCTTGTTTTGTTTAGAGTATCTACGGTGAATAGAGGCTTAAGATTAATTTTTAGCAGATTTCAGTGGGATTTGTTTAACATATCCGTTTAATGAGTATTTCAAAACATATAGAGTATATCATGTCCTGACTTAATGGCAACATCAAACATGATTTACTCAACAACAGCTATCGATGATAGTGAAAACCCTAAAATAAAAAATATAGATAACTTTATTCCACATTCACAGTTTTTTCATTAGATTTCAAATGCAACCACTTACTCAAATGCTATGTATAACCCAAAACAGAAAATACCGAACGTCTTAGTTACCGTTCAACTACTCTACTCTTCTATGGACGCTCTTTTTTTCCCGCTATGGGCACTTCTTAGTTTCCCAAAATATCAAATTTGAACACTACAGTTATTGCGACAACACTGACAACTGTGACAAACACGCGTGAAACAAAATAAGAAATAGGTTAGGTCCACAGTGTCGCAGTGACAGTAGGTATTGTAGAACTGACGTGGCATCAAGACAGGGTGGTGTGTGTGCCTGAGCAGTGCGCCCTGCAGTATGACTCATCGGTGACCAGTGGTTGGGATGCACGCTCACAGTACGCTGTACAGTACAGGGCTGAGGAGAGAGGTGACGCCTGTCGGGCAATGGACGAGTCTATGCTAGCACAGAGCCACTGACAATCTCAAACCATTCAATTGCAACCCAAGGCTAATTATTTTTACTTACAAACCAACAAACAAATATGGTTTACATTATTTGATAAAATTTGGGTATTTTTATTTTTGTGTTGAAGTGTACTTAAATTAAATCTGCAAAATTGAATTTTTCATTCAGACGCCGATTGCCCATGGTTGGTAAGTCACATAGCGGTTTAGCGCACGGCGGGGCTGCGGGATTGTTATTTACGCCACTATGTCTAATGATTTATTATAGATCTTAATTTGTACAAACGCTTAATAGCTAATTTATTACTAAAGAAATTTGAAGACAAAAATGCTCATTTGGTCATGTTTGACATTTACCAAGTAAAATTATTGCTTTTAATGTTTCACCATTTATGTAGTTTTGTCACAATACTATCAAGAACCACTTTGTTATACAGGGTTATTACAAATAATTTTCCTCGTTTTGATTATAAATTTTACTAGGTAAAATTGCTCTTAGACCATTTAAATTGGTACTATTGGAAAGAAAAACTCATAAAGTTTTATTTATGCTGGTTTGGGTACATATTTGCTGTTTGTTAAGTCAATGGTTGTAGGTGTTGTGTAATACTTGAATTTGAAGACAATAAAGCTTGTTATGTGCTGGATTATCACATTAACCAATACTTTATTAGTGTCCAACAACTTTTTAGTGCCAGGATTAATGAAAATCCTCTTAGTAACCACTCTATTCACTAGTAGTAATTAAATTTTAAAACAAATGGTCGCATTAGTAAAAAGATTATCCTATTGGGTGACTGGGACTAGATTTAGACCATTATTCAGACCTCCGCGCCCAATCTAGTCCCAGGCAGCCATTAGTAACATCTTTTTACTAATGCGGCCATTTGTTTTAAAATTCAATTACTGTACTACTAGTGAATAGAGTGGTTACTAAGACTTTATTAACCTGGCACTAAAAATGGTTGGACACTAATAAAATATTGGTTAATGTGATAATCCAGCTTTTTATTGTCTTCAAATTCAATATTTAACACCAACAGCAGTTGACTTAACAAACAAATATACCAAACCAGTATAAATTAAAATTTATGAGTTTTTCTTTCAATAATCAATTTAAATGGTCTAAGGCAATTTACCCAGTAAAATTTATAATCAAATGAGAACATATTAATAATAACCCTGGATAATTTAATTTTAATTGTATTTCTTCCTGTTTGCAGCACAGTCAAGACAGCCGGACCTGTATTTAAATATTTCTTTTCAAGTTAAAAAGAATAGTCCTCAAACAAAATATAAGTTCATTACTATTGTAACCATAAAACTATGATGGCATTCCAAAACTGTTATATCAAAATATTCAACCTGTCAAAAAGAAACTAAAGTGATGTAAACATATAAAGTTAAACTCTAACAAATTTTGCAATTAAAAAAGTCATGGCCAAAGTGGATGGAACTAAAAATGTAAGTATTTGTATAGGTAAGGTTAAATGGAACAAATCAATTAGACTTGTTTCTGCATAAATGTTTTGACTGGTGTAATTGTAATAAAATGTGTACAACATGTATGTCATTACAATACATATTTAAAACTCTCTATTGTTAAGTTTTATCAGTATCTTATCATTCAAAGAGGCAAAATTGTACCTATTGAATTTCCCAAGCAAATAAGAGTACTGTAGTAAGAATTGTTTTCAATAGCTAACAAGTAAAGATACATGACACAAAGTGTATACAACTTGAATAGTTCTTTCCCAGCACAACTTTGAAACAATACTATCTTCACATAACAGTTGATTATTTGCAATTACCCTGGGCAGATCACTGTAATGTTCGTGATAACAGAGCAAAAGCTGGTGGTTTATACCTTTATAACTAAAATTACAACACTAAACCTGTGTTTTAGTCTACTTTGCTCATTTATGCAGTAAACCACTTAAATAGCGTTTGGAAATTGAACGTGTGTGTAGCAAATATAATTTGTGTACTAAATCCAACTACTTTGATTGGGGCTCAAGCCGTGGTCCTGTAATCCAGCTTCATGGAGGTCAGGTTTTGAGGATGATATAGGTCTAAAGCGGCTCAGATTGTCTCAGTGATCATCTGATGATACCCGCATCAACTCCCACCATCGTTTAGACATATCAGACCATCACCTGCGTGGTTCGATCCGCGTTAGCGTTGGTCCTTGTATTTCCATTGGTCATTGGGCTATTAATAAATGATTCATTCTAAGGAAGAGTTGGCCTTAGTTTGTAACAAGACTACACCTCATAACTCATTACTACCACTCATAACACTCATCCTTATGTCTCTTGTACAAATTTACCCCAAAGTTACCTGTCCAGTAGGACCCAACAAATTATTACAAGATATGTTTATACAAAATGGTCAAGATTACTTTTTTTATTAAATGTAGTCTAAATCTAGAATATCTTCTCTGGATGGTTCCAAATTTTTACGTTTAATGATAAGTTATGTTTTTTGACACACTTTACACTCAAACTAAAATTGTATTAATCATTTTTCAAATCTTATGTTGTTAGAAAATAGTTATATTAACCGAACAAAATCATTTATGATCATGTTTGTACATCAGGTTGTACATAAGAATTAGCTGGAGGTTCAAAACAAGATAATATTGTAAGTAAAATACTGCAGCCCAACAAAATTGCCAGACTCATGTGTCTATACAGGGTGTTTACAGAGAATGTTATAGAATACTTGGTTTTACAAACGTTATTAACTATGTAGCGACACTAGTTTTGTAAGTTATAACTTAAGAATTGCTGGTGATGCTCATTTATACAACTGCGTGACACAGCTACTAACATTTCCTACATAACACTTATAGGTTATAAAGCAGGGATGTAGTGGTGCATTATGTAAATAAGCTTACACTGAAAAAATGCTTTCAATTTTTCATGACTTTAAAATGTTAAACAATTTCAGGAGATTTCGGTTTTCCTTCCCTAGGTGTTTCATACTCTTAATCTGCTTAAAATTAAGGTGCCTAGGTAGCATCAATTACATTAATATTCATGATGTGGATAAAATTTTGTGTTCCACTCTGCCAAATTTACCACTACACCACTGGTTATGAGCTTTTTCCAGTTTTTTAGTTTGAAATATTTAAATGGTCCCCTTTTGAAAATATGTGTTTGGTAAAACTGTTGATTTGTTGGAACAGTTGATTTTAAACAAACTCTGCTAAGTACACAACCATTTCAAATTTCAATAAAATTGGTCAAGTAATTTAGAAGATAAAACATATTTACTGATAAATACAAAATGGCGGCTGGCGGCCAAACAAAAAAAACATTAACTTATATAATTCACCATTTTTCACTTGTTTCTACTCTTACACAATACCCTGAAGTTTGGACTAGTAGTATAGGGACACCCTGTATGATGCTTAATTGTTTTGACTCAAGAACATTTTCCATCCCTGAAACATTCCAGAGTTGTTCTGGGGCACCCTGTTTATAGCACCCTCTCTAATCTTTATATCTTTTAAAACAGAGTGGGAATAAAGAAAATCGTCAAGGACAGTCAGGAAAAAATAAAGAAAACAAATCTGAAAAAAAGAATAAGGAAAGTAAATCAGCCAAGAAAGATGGAAAAAAGGAGACAGAATACAAACCAGGAATGTCATATTTATATGATCCATGTCCTCACAGAGTGTGGACTCCTAAACCTGGAGAGAGGGACAAAGGTGAACCTAGAGGGTACGTACAATGGCATTACAGTTCTTTTTTGACAACCATCCTTCTTTTATCTTTCTGCCACTGGCTTCTTTGTTTGGGTCAGAACCTAATTTTTGTGGCTATTAAAAATTGTGAAGAAATGTTATACCTATGATTTTTACCCATGACTTACTAAACTGGGAGCCAAAGCCTTTTAGCAACATTTCAATGTTGCTGTTTGTCTCGTGGAGGACTAAGGGCCCCGCCTGACAGGGCCATTGTAACAGTTGGCTCTGTAACATAGTCTATAGTAATTTAGAAATATGTTTGAATCAAACACAAATAGAGACCTAAGAAGATTCAAAAAAGCACATAATTTACTGTTTTGTGTAAAATTATGGTTACCCGAGATTAAAGTTTAATTTCTAAGTTTTCAGTAGTCTCTCGATAGTCAAAGTCATGTTAAATTTTATCTGGTATAGTTGGGTATTCAAATATGTAAGAGTAAGGCATACAGTTAGCTCGTTATCCAGAAGCCGGTCATCCAGTCGGTTAACGAAGCAGAAAGAAACCAAAACATTCGATCAGCTAAAGCAAAGTTCAACAAGCGACTGGCCGTTTTGCTCGATCACAGCTGCAAAAAACGAGTCACTGGACTAAAACAAAATCCATTTGGACTTTTTCAAAAGTTTCTTTCCATATTCTGATTGTGTGGTGTTGATTTGTTACCTATTGTATTGAAAAAATAAATTTGAATGTTAATTAATCCCATTTATATCATTGTACTTCATTTTTCCCTTCAATGACCGATTATCTGAAAAATCAGTTATCCGAATACCCCTAGACAACAATTGTTTCAGATAATCGACTCTCTACTGTAGTTATTTTAGTAGACGATTAAGTTTTGCCATTTTCGGGCCAAGGGCTCACTTTAAAATTGAATGGGTTTAGCTGGATTATTTGTTTCAAAGCAAATTTATTAACAGTTTTGTCATTTAGCAATTTTCTATTGCTTTTTACAAGAGGGTTTTGTAATTTGGACTAGCCGAGCCAAGAAAGTGATTTCAATGAAACTGACATCAGGCATGTCAGTAGGATAAAGTTTGTATGTCAAACCCTGACCTGGTTGAGGATTTTCTTTGTTGCGATATGTTTTAAGGTGACTGCAAATGACTTATACACGATTCAGTTTAGCCACACATTGTCAACAGTATAATGACATGACTCACACATACAGGCTGTTGTGACAGTCAGGGGCCGAGTGCAAGGTGCTCAAGATACGGCGCCCACAACAATGCAGCGATAATGTCTTCTAAAGATTAAAATGCTTAAAACCTCAAATTTATTGATTAATTAATATTTTTAAACTATTCATATAAGCATAAAATAGTATTACATAAAAATAAGAAACATTGGTTGAGTCTTTCCAGCATGAATTAAATCAAATATTGTTTATTTGGCATAACATGTATTGACAAAGTACTATAACATTCTATACATTCAAGCGTATCCACATTCTTTTTTTATGTAAAAATAACATGTCAATTCAATAACATTTCAAATGTTTACTGGAAAATTAAATTGCATTAATTTTATTCTAGTCTTGGAAGCCCCTGGTACGAACCTGTGAGAAAAAAAGAAGATGTCGACAAAGAAGAAGCTGAAAACAAAGAAGAAGAAGATGAAAGACAAAGGCAAAAGAGGAAAAGAAAAAGAAGAGAAAAGGAAGAAAAAGAAAGAAAGAAGGGAAGAAAACAAAGGAAGGAAAAAAAGGAAAAGGGAGAAAGACAAAGAAAAGAAAGAACAAGAAAAGAAAAGAAAAAAAGAGGAAGAGGAGAACAAAGGAAGAAGGAAGATAAAGTGGGCTCCAGCATCCTATTTTACGATATGTCCTCATAAAGTATATACCCCCGCTCCTGGAGAAACAGATTTGGCAGATCCAAAAGGGTAAGTAAAGATATTCCATCAAATGAAACTGGGAATACAACAAGTTACAAAAGTCATGATTACACCTTTCAAAACAGTAAAATATCAAAACTCCAGGATTAGACTAATTCCATAGGGTACTTATTGACTTAATTACGAATATAAAGGATAGAAGGAAAGAAAAGGAAAAACAAGTTACAATATTTTGTATATAATATGTTTTCAAGTACTTTAAGAGTGGAGAGGAACAGAGGGTTAAGATTATTTTCAACCCAATTTATCCCTCTGTTCCTCTCCTCTCTTTAAGTGTACTTGGAAACATATAGATATATGTAACTTTTTTGTATTAGGTTTAGGAGGCTGGATTTTTTACTTATGTATCAGTTTCAACTCAAATTTTTGTTGAAAAGGGACACTCTCTGGATGAATTTTCATAGGAGTCAAGAGTCAAAACTTCATTAATTAATCATCCCAGTTTCAGAGGTCTGACCAACATTAGCTGAAAATGATTATGAAATTCTGACATATTGTGTTGATTCTTGGCTATTTTGACTAAAACTATATGTAACTATTCAGGTTGATTTTAATTTTAACTTGTGATCAATAAAACTCATAAATATGTGAAACACAACTTCTTAATTATAAGGATTACTAGCCCTTTATGGTGAATTTTGAACCTAAAGTCTTAAAGGAAATATAAATATTTACATAACAATAAAATAACAAAATACATACACAGTGAAAATTAAACAAAAAAAATAAAAAGAGAAGAAAATAAAAAAAGAAAGAGAAAAAAAAGATGAAGGAAGAAGAAAAAGGATAAGGAAAGAGAGAAAGAAGAGAGAAAAAGAAAGGAAAGAAAAAGAAGAAAAGGAAGAAGAACGCTGGAAGATGGAAGAAGAGAGAAAAAAGAGAAACAAGAGACAAGAGGAAGAAGATTACTAAGATAAGAGAAAGATCAAACATGAAGAGATGGGGGCTGGAGTAAGAGACAGCAAAACAGACTTCACCCCTGAGCTGATGTTTATGATGGACTTTATTTCTGATGTTGATGAAAGGGAAAGAGAAAGAAGAGGAGAAGACTTGAGATGGAAAAAAGAAGAAATAGAAGAGAAAATTGTGTCACACTTAGCCAAAGAAGCCTTCACAAATGATTTTAAAGAGTTTGTTAGTACTTTGGTTGAAGCAGAGTGGCTAAAGGCGGAAGATAAAACACAGAGAAAATGTGAAAAAATAGAGAAAAAGACCAGAAAAGAAATATTTAAAAATATGGACCCACTGGCTAAAGAGATGATGGATGAAGGCCTTAGATTTAAGACACTTTGCAATGCAACACTAGGGAAAAGAGAAAAAATAAATAAGGTGGGGAAACCAAACTCAGTTGAAGACTTAGTGGTTGGTATGATCATGCAACAAATGGGAAACATGGCGGCTCACACTTAAAAGGAAAGACTCGGCAAAGTATACTGAACAAATTACACCTCTTCCAACAATTATTAATCAAACTTGTACAAACCCACTGCATGTAACCATACAGTTATAATTAAATTAACATTAAAATTAAAACAACATAGTAGTACCTAATCTTTTTTGTTTCTGTTACGGTATAGTATTATTTTAAATCTTTTAAGGAGTAAAGTAATTGTAGAAATATCGTATAAAATTCCAATAAGTTGGAAGTTGAAGTTTGGTAAATGAATAGCTATTAGTCCAGGCGCTATAGCAGTTGAGTATACACTGAAAGTATGACACAATTAATTATGCTTTGAATTATTGTTGGGGTTTTTGCACCAGTCTTAAATAAACTGGAACCTCAGGGACTCCCAGGGGGGCCTTGGTAGATAAAAAAATTAAGTCACGTTCCCAGCATTGCCGTGAAGTGGTGGGAGGGGTTGAAGTTGCATGTGTGAGCACATTAAGGGAAGTATATAGGTATCTGCTCTTAGGCAGCAAGATTGCCCCCTCCTCTCTTGTCAGTGCCATCCTCGCTACCATTAATATTACCCCAATAATGATCTTGAAACTTCCCCTTGAGCTGATTATGTAGAAAAGTTATCTTCAAATGTCTGCTGCATACAAAATCTAATAACTTTTTGGACCCTTCTTGTTTTGTTGTGTCAGTTTCGCATAGTTGCCATTCTGACATCTGATTGAATTTATGGATGTCAGATTTTTCAGTTGTATCCAAACAAAAGCCAGAACCTAGTTTTGTGGCGCGGGAACAGCTTGCAAAAAACATCAGAAGGGTCGGAAAAGCAATCGGATTTGTTGATGCAGCGGGCAATTCGACATTTAAATTATTCATAATAATAATATTTTAAGCTTTTATTTTTGTAAGAATACAGCTTGCAGGGCCTAAACTAAAAAAAGGTTATTTGTACCCAAAATTTTGCCGCCTCTAAAATTGGTTTTGTTTGGCTATTCGGAAATACATCATTGAGCATATTATTGCTCAAAGTAAAAAAGTTAAGTAGAAAAAGCAAGTTTAATGCTTGAGATTAAAAGTCAAAAGTGAAGCTTATAACAAATACTGTAACTGTAGCTGTTTCCACAGGAAAGGAAAATTAACAAGTTGACTGTGTAATATAAGCTTATTTTGATTTATATTGTAATAAAGTAATTTAATTTCTTGATACTTTTTGGTATTGGTTGATAAATCTTCTAACCAGTGTTTATTAGCAAATTAAGAAACATTTCTTATTGATGGCTATTTGTATTCAAGAGATTTTTATTGCAAGTATTATAAGAATTATTTGACTATCTTTGAAATAACAGAATAATAAAGTTTCCAATGTATAAAGTGATGTGATTGTTAATATTTTGGTTTATTTGGAAGACTAGTTAGGATTCTTTGTTTCAGTTTTGGAATTTGTGTTATAGCTTCAACAATTAATATAACTGGGGAAAGCTTAGTATTTATAACATGTGTGGTATACACTTGTATGATATTGGGTTTTCTAGATAAGAGAATATGAAAGTCCATCTAAGAGCAATGGAACAGTGAATAGATGATTAAATGGTCACTATGAAGTTGATAGTGTGTGGTGACCTTGGATTGAGTGAGGCCTGGTGCATCATGGATAGCCACACTGTGCTGTGATTGGCTGGAACTGGGAGTGTCACAATTTGATTATTCAACTCCCAGTCCGTCCACTGCTAGATTTCTCCGTCTCATAGAGAGCTTGCCAGTCATCACACACACAAGAAGTAGAGACTAGAGAACGCAGAGACACTTTAAAGGTGAGTTTTTTAGTCTTTCAGTACTAATATGTTATCTAAAAAAACCAACATTATACTGTACATATCAATCTGTTCTAGCATTTACCACATTTTAACCACATCCTGATACTGTTTTAATTGACAAATTCCAAGTTTAAAAGTAAATTTATAAAACAATTAAACACATATTGTAAATTGTGTCATCATTTGACACTGCAAACTTCAATCATTATTTAGTGTTTGCACTGACAATATCAAAAAGTAAATTTTGTTTCAAGAGTTTGATCTTTGAATTTTGCAGATCACATCAACAAGCGTGATGTTTTGTTCTGAGCTTGTTTTCACTCTGCAGGGATTGGCTTTGAGCCAGTTTTAGCTTGTGCACGTCATTCAGCATTAAGCACTGCGTAGTGCCTAACTATTAATTATTTCTAATCCCAAAGTCAGTCAAACTTGTATATATAGGCAAGTTTGGAAAAGTAATTGGCCAGTATTTTGTGAGTGCAGTGTTTTTGTAAATTAAATTATGTAATGATCAGATTCAAAATATGATTTGACTACATCTGTTAAAAACAAAAATAACCAACTACATAACCAAACATAACAAAATAGGGTTATAGTAAAAATATTACCGAATTTGAAATATTCAAAATTGAGAAGTTCAGTTATACTTTTTTGTAGGTAAGTCTGTGATAAGTTACAAGTACTTTTAAAACACACACTGTATAAGTACTGTGTTTTAAAAGCACTTGTATTAATTGACAATAATCTCCGCTTCAAGAATTTATACTGTGATAAGTTGTTAAAAATAACTTTCCACAATTTCTCAAAGATTGAAGAAACAAACATTACAAAACAAAACATAGAGTTTTGCATAACTAGCAAACTACATTTATTCAATAAATGTTATTTAAATAAAAGTTTTCTCTAAATTCATGTTGTACTAAACCAAATATATTTGGAACTCAATGTAATCTTAGGGAAATTCATTAGTTATACATTACTTCTACAACACCCAATAAAATATTTATGAAATTATTCACTTAGTTTGATAAATTGTTAAGTTTGGTAACTTGGAAAATTGCAATAATATCCAAAGTTGTATAAAACAAAATTTAAATTTGGCATGCTTTTGATGCTTAAACCCAACTGAATATTTGACTTACACTTGCGGGCAATGTGGCACAGATGGCAGCACTGACGGCTCTGCTGAGCCTGGTGTGTCTGGCCGGGGGAGCAGCAGGAGCTAGCAAGGTGCAACGTATCCCGAGCCGGCCCTGTCTTCGCCAAGGTTACAACGACACCATCTACGAGTACAGCGGCACTGAGTTCTGGGGCACTCTGCATCTCACTCTCAGTACCAGGGCAAGGTCAATTCATTCTCCTCTTTTATTCTGCATACTGAAAAGCGAAAATTAACTACAGAAAACTATTTGGTACCTAAATAACTACGGTTCAAATCAACAGCTAGCAAAAGAAAGTGGAATTTAAAAAAATCCAAAAGACGTTCAAATTTTTAACCAAGCAAAGGTTTGAAGAAGGGTTTATTCACTGGATTTATTGATTATTACTTATTGGTTCATTAACTTCTTTGTTTGAAGTTTATTGTTGACAATGGTACAATTTCTAAGGTTGAATTATTATTACGGACGTTGTCCATAATGTTTGAGTAAACAAAAAGAACACTACCAAAAATTACGGAATGGTGTTCTTGTTGTTCACTCAAAAACGATAGAAAACGTTTATTTAGTTGTTATTTACTGTTTAGTTGTCAAATGTGATATCTCAGGCGGTGGCTCTCTAAGGCACCGCCTGAGATATTTAATTCACAGTTCGTTAATTTATTCATGTTGTTACTCATTGATTTTATCTTGTTGTTATCTACTGTTACATATTCATGTCTTTGTATATTATTTATTTTATTGTGTTTTTTATCATTACCATCAGTTACATGTAATATTGTTGGCATTTCATTACACATTCAATAACCACATTTTGTCAGGTGACTCATGGTACAGTATTGTAGGACGAGTGATCCGGTGCAAACCAGTCAATGTCAGAGAACCCCCTCTCACCCTATCCACCCCAATAGCCATCACTGACTTACTAACTCTTATGTCTTGTCTTTGTAGTAAAACCAGCCACAAATAACTCATCAGGAATCAATACACCACAAATTGTGCTTTACAGATAATTAGCGCTTGATTGTTATTTTGACTAAAAGGGTTTTCACTTCAGCTAAGAGAGAAGTTCTATCATATTTAAAATGGGAACCTAATATTGAAGCACTGGGTAAATTATATACAAACATGATTTATTTTGAAATTTTAAAGCTCAAACTGAGTAAACCTTTTGCTAACTTTAATTTATTTTATGAACTACAATTTTGATTACTCATTTTTAGCGCTTCAAATTATATTGAGGACTAATAAATATTCAAATATTAACAGCTGTGTAATTTAGCTCAATGTGTGTAATGTTTTGGGTTTCAGGTTGTGCTGATTGCAAATGTAGCGACCTATTGAGCCTTTACCAACCATTATTTGGGTTTGAATGCACTACAAACCAAATACAAAACGACCTGATTATTCTCGGATTCCCTTGTAACCAGTTTGGAATGGTAATTATGCCATTAAAATAACTTCACTATTTTTTAAAGTTTAAAATAAACTTTTTTTTTAAAGGTGAAAATGTATTGGAATTTAGAGACTGTTTGATTTCTCATTTAAATTCAAACAGTAATAATTATTTTAACCTACAAATGATTTAAGTTATTTTTAAATAAAATGTAAATATTTTAGCAAGTTAAATAAATAAATATACATTTATATTTTACACAATGCTTTATTTCATAATTTTTCATATTTTATATATTGTTTTATTTTATTTTATAATTTTTACTGTGTATTTTGGTAAAGTTTATTAATTAAACTCAGTTTTCAAAATAAATAATACAAAACAAAACATAGAGTTTTGCATAACAAACAAACTACATTTATTCAATACATTTTATTTAAATAAAAGTTGTCTCTAAAAAGTTGTTGTACTAAACCAAAATATATATTTGGAAAACTCCAATGTAATCTTGAAATTCTCTTAAGGACCACTCTCAACATCCAGTTTGTAGCATTAGAATATACATTACTTCTACAACACCCAATAAAATATTTATGAAATTATTCACTTAGTTTGATAAATTGTTAAGTTTGGTAACTTGGAAAATTGCAATAATATCAAAGTTGTATAAAACAAAATTGAAAATTTAAATTTGGCATGCTTTGATGCTTAAACCCAACTGAATATTTGACTTACACTTGCGGGCAATGTGGCACAATGTAGCACTGACGGCTCTGCTGAGCCTGGTGTGTCTGGCCGGGAGCAGCAGGAGCTAGCAAGGTGCAATATCCCAGCCGGCCCTGTCTTCGCCAAGGTTACAACGACACCATCTACGAGTACAGCGGCACTGAGTTCTGGGGCACTCGCAACATCTCACTCTCCGAGTACCAGGGCAAGGTCAATTCATTCTCTTCTTTTATTCTGCATACTGAAAAGCTTGAAAATTAACTACAGAAAACTATTTGGTACCTAAATAACTACGGTTCAAATCAACAGCTAGCAAAAGAAAGTGGAATTTAAAAAAATCCAAAAGACGTTCAAATTTTTAACCAAGCAAAGGTTTGAAGAAGGGTTTATTCACTGGATTTATTGATTATTACTTATTGGTTCATTAACTTCTTTTTTGAAGTTTATTGTTGACAATGGTACAATTTCTAAGGTTGAATTATTATTGGGTTGTCCATAATGTTTGAGTAAACAAAAGAACACTACAAAATTAGGAATGGTGTTCTTGTTGTTCACTCAAAAACGATGAAACGTTTATTTAGTTGTTATTTACTGTTTAGTTGTCAAATGTGATATCTCAGGCGGTGGCTCTCTAAGGCACCATACAAGAGATATTAATCTGATTCGTTAATTTATTCATGTTGTTACTCATAGATTTTATCTTGTTGTTATCTACTGTTACACATTCATGTCTTTGTATATTATTTATTTTATGTGTTTTTTTATCATTACTCAGTTACGTGTAATATTGTTGGCATTTCATTACATTCAATAACCACATTTTGTCAGGTGACTCATGGTACAGTATTGTAGGACAGTGATCCGGTGCAAACCAGTCAATGTCAGAGAACCCTCTCATCCTATCCACCCCAGCCATCACTGACTTACTAACTCTTATATCTTGTCTTTGTAGTAAAACCAGCCACAAATAACTTATCAGGAATCAATACACCACAAATTGTGCTTTACAGATAATTAGCGCTTGATTGTTATTTTGACTAAAAGGGTTTTCACTTCAGCTAAGAGAGAAGTTCTATCATATTTAAAATGGGAACCTAATATTGAAGCACTGGGTAAATTATATACAAACATGATTTATTTTGAAATTTTAAAGCTCAAACTGAAGTAAACCTTTTTGCTAACTTTAATTTATTTTATGAACTACAATTTTGATTACTCATTTTTAACGCTTCAAATTATATTGAGGACTAATAAATATTCAAATATTTAACAACGCTGTGTAATTTAGCTCAATCATGTGTAATGTTTTGGGTTTCAGGTTGTGCTGATTGCAAACGTAGCGACCTATTGAGCCTTTACCAACCATTATTTGGGTTTGAATGCACTACAAACCAAATACAAAAATGACCTGATTATTCTCGGATTCCCTTGTAACCAGTTTGGAATGGTAATTATGCCATTAAAATAACTTCACTCTTTTTTAAAGTTCAAAATAAACTTTTTTAAAGGTGATAAATGTATTGGAATTTAGAGACTGTTGGATTTCTCATTTAAATTTAAACAGTAATAATTATTTTAACCTACAAATGGTTTAAGTTATTTCATGAAATGTAGTACTTCAAAAGTTCAACAAACATTCAAAGTAATGTCAATATCAAGAATTGGGAGAAAACCCGTGTCATTAATTTTAAGAGATTAATTGAACAAACCAACATAGAATCGTCTATTTTAAGAACAAAAAGAATGAGGATACTGAATTAAGCCAGAAAAATATCACATGAATTATTATTAGTTTTAGTATACATCTTTTAATTTTATTATTCTTGGGAATTGGTGGAATGGTTAAGGAATCAATAGGTGGACAGACATAATTCTGTTCATATTCTGAAAAGTATTTCTTCAGTTATGATGGATTTGCCATAAACCGAAAGGGGGGCAAATCTTGATGGTCTGTGCATATTTTAGAGTTCTTTAGTGCATTCAAATTCTAAAATAAAAGCACAGTCGAAGAAATTTTAACTTTTCAGTTTTGCACAGAATAGTCATGACTTGTGTCTGGTAATCAGGGGTTTGTTTGTAAAGGCATATACAAATAAATTATGTTTTAAAGAGACTGTTTTCCTTACTTTCCTTATTTTGTGTTTAAAAACAAGTAACTACGTAATATTATCTTACTTATATAACTTAAGGTTTCATCAACTAATGTTAGAAGGAAGGTCATTCTTGTATAAACAACTCCTAACCTCAATCTGTTGATACTTTGAGACACCGACCACTCTTTGAGGGTGTTTTAAGGTGAATACGTGATGACGGTGAGTGTGATGAGTGTTTTGATGGATGATCAAGGTGTAGTCTTGTTACAAACTAGGGCTTAAAATTTCCCAAAATTAAGCGATAAAAGGCTTCTCACCCGATTTCCGTCCTAAAAGGAAAATCCAATCCTGTCCACCCCTAATGGTTATAGTAATAGAATAGTAACGAATGTAAATTTATTAGTCTTACCAGAAAGTAAAACTTTAGTGTAGACAGTGAAATACTTGAGCCTGAGGAGAAAATACTATGTCAGTGGGTAACTTAACCTTGTCATAGTTGTCAGTCTGCTTGATATTTTGGAGCAATGTTTCCCTTACTCAAACATCAAAACAGAATTAGTGCAAACTTTACATGTAAGCTTTAATATACAAGATACAGTCAAAAGTTCCCAGAATTTATTTCTAGAAACACCTAGTGCGGTTGCTGATGGGAAATCTCGTCTACAGCAGTTGGTGTTACTAGGGAAGTGAGATGGGTGGTGGAGGTATCACCTAATTGCCCCAGTTCATGTGTGGTGAGCGCGTGTTGTGTGTTTGTCAATGTTCAGTGTCAGATTTTCAAAATAACGTATAGTAAACAGTGCATGAACATTAAATTTTGTATTTTGCTCCGAAAATTAGCTAGTTAGATTCTTGAGATGCTAGGACAAGCCTACAGAGATGAGGGGATGAAAACGAGGCAGGTTAATGATTGGCACGAACCTTTTTGTGAAGCAGCATGGAGGATGGCTCCTCGCAAAGGACAACCTTGCACGTTAACGATGAGAACATTGAGCGAGTACAAGTTGTACGAGCAAACAGAAGTAACCGTTGACAAAATCGCACTTTAGGTCAATTTATCACATAATTGTGTCCATTTGAGCATTTTTCACAACCATTTGACCATACATCGAATTTGTCTACTCATGGCTCCAACTTCCAAAAATGCAGTCTGCTGATTACAAAGAAAATCGGACGTTAGCCACTGGCGAGTTCATTGATAGGCCATGCTAAAGAAGATTTTTTCGAAAACATTGTAACTGGAGACGAAACGTGGTCTTTTGTCTATGTTCCTCAAACAAAGTCCTCTGAGTGGAAAACAAAACATCTCCAAGAAAGAAAAATCGACAATTTGATCAGATCATATACCGGTCACCGTTCACGCACTAATAGAATCCACGGGGACAAGGCGGAACATGTTGGAGCAGGTGGAAAACGAACTGAAATGGGTTACTTATTTTATTCACTGTCAATGGGATAAGGCTGGACTGGGTTAAGGGGCACTATTGTTTGTGAGATTTGTGGGTTTCCCAAAATGGCATTTGTAAATTGTTTCCTGTTACAGGATCAGTTGGGATAAGGTAGTTCCTGTGGAGACTTCTTGATGGTTCTAAGGAGGGATGAATCGTGTTATGTAATGGATTTATTGAGCTCGTGATTTCAATGCCCCTGGATTATTGGTTTGATTTTAAAATCATCAAATGTGAAATTAGATAAAAAAAAAAATACAAATCACAAAATTAGCATTAGACGTAGAAGCTACAGAATTTACAAGCACATAAATACACATGGCTCAATTCTCTTTTAAAGACAAAGATTTAAGAAATTCAGTTTTATTCAACTATCCCTTAAAATAAGCAACTTCACAGATGCCTGGAAACACCGATCTCAAAACTAGTTGCTTTCAAGCCAGCCAGCCGATTCCATGTGAGAATGGTACAAGTCACCCATTTGGTTCATGGTTCAACCCGCGTAGCCGGATGTTCTGTTTATTCTATTATGCGCGAACAATGACCAGTGTATGATCGTGATCAAAATGTAAAATAATATATAGACTGTTTGGTTTTGGTTGTAGTCTTTAGTGTAAAATAATAAAAGAAAGTCACTTGAAATGGGCAATTTATGCCCAGAAATGCCGTTTGCAATAGATGAACACATTTAGATCTACAGGCAATAAGGTAATTATAATATTAAAGGTTAAACTATAAATAAATTCTTTATAAATTTTTAAGTAAAAATACAAAATGGCGGCTACCATGTAGTAACAGAAAGAATTTTAGGACCCATGTTTATAGGGACTTTTTCATTGTTTTTATATAAGAACCCACCTCTGAGATTTGGCGCCCTATTTTGAATCCTTATAATACGTGTGGTATGCATGTTGGTTATGGTGACAAACATTTGTATCAATTTTTTCTTGAAATCAGATTGTAAATGCAGTTTGTGTAAATGCATAAACCCACGGTTTTGGGCTAAATTGTGCTCCTGTAGTTCCAAATTTGCCAGGATTCACAGTAGCGCTTGTGGCTACGCATCAGTTATATTTAACAATAAATCTGTCTGGTCAAAAATAGTTACACTGAATCAAATGCCAGTATCTATTAGAGGATTCTTTCTTTAACATGGGTATGATTTTTGGATCCAAACTAAACAGTTTTAAATATGGATTTGATTGATCTAGGCTGCATACAATTTTTTTTATTATTTAACAACCTTGGAATTAGGATAACGTTGAGATCAGGTAATTAGGTGTAGATAAATAATGTGATGTAATTTTATTTGCAGCTTCATTGTCCAACAACTCGAGACGGATACGCTAGCAAGCAAAACCTATTTTACGAGCCTTTAAAAAATTGGGATGTCCGTTGGAACTGGGAGTTTTGATTGACAAAACTGGCAGCCCTGTCACACGTTACGACGCCAGTACTCACCCGAATGATCTGGATAGTGACATTACTAAACTTATACACCTTTAAAAGTCAAAGAACATACATGAGTAATTCATATGAAAAGAAGTGAGTATTTTGGGAGTATTGAATTGGAACAAAAACACCACATTAACACGATATAGAAGTGCTAACAAGTTTGGAAACCATGTCATGAAATGTAGTACTTCAAAAAGTTCAACAAACATTCAAAGTAATGTCAATATCATTCGTTAGAACTGGGAGAAAAAACGGTGTCATTAATTTTAAGAGATTAATTGAACAAACCAACATAGAATCGTCTATTTTAAGAACAAAAAGAATGAAGATACTGAATTAAGCCAGAAAAATATCAAATGAGTTATTATTAGTTTTAGTATACATCTTTTAATTTTATTATTCTTGGGAATTGGTGAAATGGTTAAGGAATCAATAGGTGGACAGACATAATTCTGTTCATATTCTGAAATATTTCTTCAGTTATGATGGTTTGTCATAAACCGAAAGGGGCAAATCTTGATGGTCTGTGCATATTTTAGAGTTCTTTAGTGCATTCAAATTCTAAAATAAAAGCACAGTCGAAGAAATTTTAACTTTTCAGTTTTGCACAGAATAGTCATGACTTGTGTCTGGTAATCAGGGGTTTGTTTGTAAAGGCATATACAAATAAATTATGTTTTAAAGATACTGTTTTCCTTACTTTCCTTATTTTGTGTTTAAAACTAAGTAACTACGTAATTATCTTACTTAGAACTTAAGGTTTCATCAACTAATGTTAGAAGGAAGGTCATTCTTGTATAAACACCTAGTGCGGTTGCTGATGGGAAATCTCGTCTGCAGCAGTTGGTGTTACTAGGGAAGTGAGATGGGTGATGGAGGTTTCTAATTGCCCCAGTTCATGTGGTGGCGTGTTGTGTGTTTGTCAATGTTCAGTGTCAGATTTTCAAAATGGCATTATAGTAAACAGTGCATGAACATTAAATTTTGTGTTTCCTCAAAAATCAGCTAGTTAGATTCTTGAGATGTTAGTACAAGCCTACAGAGATGAGGGGATGAAAACGAGGCAGGTTAATGATTGGCACGAACCTTTTTGTGAAGGTTGCGAAAGCATGGAGGATGGCCCTCGCAGTGGACAACCTTGCACTGCAGTTAACGATGAGAACATTGAGCGAGTACAAGTTGTACGAGCAAACAGAAGTAACCGTTGACAAAATCGCACTTTAGGTCAATTTATCACATAATAGTGTCCATTTGAGCATTTTTCACAACCATTTGTCTAAGCATGGCTCCAACTTCCAAAAATGCAGTCTGCTGATTACAAAGAAAATCGGACGTTAGCCACTGGCGAGTTCATTGATATGGCCAATGCTAAAGAAGATTTTTAAAACATTGTAACTGGAGACGAAACGTGGTGTTTTGTCTATGTTCCTCAAACAAAGTCCTCTGAGTGGAAAACAAAACATTTCCAAGAAAGAAAAATCGGACAATTTTGAAAATCCAATACTGAACAATAACAGACACACAAGTGCTCACCACAAATGAACCGGAGCAACTGAGCAATACTCCCACCACCCATCCCTCTTCCCTAGGAGTAGTACCAACTGATGTAGACGAGATTTCTCATCGGCTGGAAATAAATTCCAGGAACTTTTTGACCATACCTCGTAAAAGCTCATTCATATGACACATGAGAGGAGATATTCATACAATGGGATCTTAAATGGGGAATGAGGTGAAATAAGCAATACCACATTGGAATAAAATAAATAGAAATATAATTTATGTTTAATTTTTAAATTTAAACACCAACAAAAGTTTTCAAATCTTTACTAGATATTTTTTCTTGTAATTTCATTCTTCATACTGTTGAAGTATGTCTCTAAGAAGAGCCATGTTAGGTGGGGCAGTAGTAAATAAACTTCCTGAAAATAAAAAACCGCCATAAATGAAAAATGTAAAATACCAGTCTGTAAATTAAATACTTTTCTGTATTTTCCAGCTACCAGTTAAAACTTCAAATTAAAATTATTTGTAAACATAAATGATAAAACCTTAACATTTTGGACACACAGTAGTTAGTATTGATAGAAATTTGAAGGTTAGTACTGATGGATTAAAATAACATTTTAAAAAAAGGTTATAAAATATTTTGATTTCAAAAATGAGAAATATAATAAACTTACCAGTAAAGTTCCTATTTGATCTATCAGCAATGACTCTGCATTGATTTTTTTCGAAGATACGGAAACCTAAGCAGCGAAAACGTTCATCAGTCTGGTACAGGTTTGGATTGCGAGAAGTGACAGGTGAGTGGTAGGGATGACCTGAGAACGGATTGATGAAGTCAGCCCAGTAGCCAGCCATCTTGAGCTTGGAGCAGATGTCCTGTGCCGCGAGGACGAACCGCTTGGTCAACTCCATGTCTTGATCCGTAGATGAACGCAGCTTTGTCTTCTGAGCCAGAGTGACAACGGCCAGAGGCCCGTACACTTCCATCCCTCCAAACAGCTCATATACACCTGTAACATTGATTGATAAATTGCATTTAGTAAGGGTTTAACATCACCAAGAGGATAATGGACAAAGGCTAGTTCCCACCTTAAATCTATCTATTTATAATTATGTACCGATATTTAATTTTGGCGGTAGGGACATGAATTGCAGGCCACAATAGGTAGTTCAATGAGCGCACTCGGAGGTCTTCTTGTAGGTATGTTTGTACAATCCCATTATAATAATTATTTAATTATTTGAACATAGAACCAAAAGAAGTTGGAAACATTACTTAAACACCACTTTTGGACAGAACAAACCAATTGAGACTAGATTAACAACATTATCCACAACTAAATAATAACTTTCATACAACACCAAACTCAACCTATCCTCTTCAGAATTACTTTTAGGAATTCAAAGTGAATTTTCTTATATGTGTTCTTTTATAAAACCATTTTGAAAGAGGCTATGTTGACTTAGGTACCAAATTAAAGGTCTCATTTCGTTGAGTTCAACGCTGCAAACCCAACCTGAAAAGTTCATTCCAACTGAAGAAACCGTGATTAAAAGCTCAATAAATTCGTTACTTAAAACTAGAGATCTTAATTTGTACAGTGGCGGCTCGTCAGGTGAATGGAGTGAAGGGTCACTTCACCTATGTTTTAGAGGGGAAAATTAAACTTTATTTTATTTTAATTTTACAGCCTACATAGGACCATTTTAGTCAGTTGCGGTTTCTGTCTTCCTTCTTTTTCTCAGCCCAGTACTTCTTCATCCTTTTTGTGAGCAGTTTTCTTTCTTCATCCTTTACCACTCTTCCCGTCCTCTGCTTATTCTAACTGTAGAAACTTCTAACTAACTGTGCTGTTTTAACTGTAGTCTTGTTTGTTTGTCTTTTAATACGTTGAGTGTGTGTGTGTTTTTTCTTTAAGATCCTCTACTGTTATGTTCAAGTCTCTCATGTCTTCCTTGAGCTCAGTGATCCATCTAATTTTGCTCTTACTACTCCACAGTTTTTCTATTATCATTCTGCTTATTCTATTTTCAGGTGTTCTTAAGAGATGTTCTAGAAATTATATTAATTTTTTCTTTATTATACTTGTCACAGGTTCTATTTTCTTGTAAACAGTTTCATTTGAAGCTAATCTCCATACTCCATCTACTTGGTAGTTTTTGTTTATACAAGTTTTTATTATTCTTCTTTCCATCTTGAGTACTCTGTCTATTGCAACTGTGTTAGTTGTTTTAAAAATTGTTTCACATGTTTCAAATTGTTTAAATTTAACTTTAACATTTAATTAATCAGCTTCCAAAGTCCATGTGATCACATATCAACTACGACAGTGAGTGTGATACAAGCTCGACTACAATAATCGTTGGTTGCCTCGATAGTCGCCACAGAAAGTTAGTATGCCTTTATGGTTGCCACTGGCTGCTTCAAGTAAGATTGGAATACTTCGTTAGCTTCCTTTGGGTTTTCTTGACACTTATCTAAGTGGTAGGGATAGACACTTCGTGGTAGGGGCGAGGAAAGGGCTGCATTGCTATAAGTGTATATTCAAAGCTCGTCACTTGCGTAGCCCGCCAGACAGCAGACCAGTTGTTTGGGCGCAACTACTCTGCTTTAGGCCTACTTTCAATCACACGACCAGATTATGTACATTTTTAGAGAGTTAACAAATAATTTTAAATAGTTATACAGGGTGTCGGTGAACTCTCTGGACATACTTTGTAGACATGTTCCTTGGGTCAAAACAAGAATATTTTACTATGTAAACAGTGGTCTCCGGCGCTTCATTGTCCGTCTGTCTGTGTGGATGTGTTTTTTACTAAAATAATTATGACAATAAAACTAACAAACTGATTTTCACCAAACTTTAAACTAAAATTTAAAATTTCATTGTCTAACTAGGAAAAAAATATTATTTCATTTAATCTTCAAATTTCAAAATGGCGGCCATTAAAACATTTCAAAGTTGAATAACTCAAAATCGAGTACTTTTACAACAAATTCATTAGAACAATTATTTTTAGTGTATTTATTTCCCTTTCTAAAAATGTATAAACTTTGAAAATCAAATAAGAAATGACAAAGTTATTGTAATTTCTGTCGTGCCCATGTCCGCCATGTGTTCCTCTAGTCAGCTAACGCAAAAACAATGAACTGACCACATTATTTTGATTCAGGAGCTTGTTAAATTCGTTTGGACATCTCTGCAATAAATAATTAGTCTTTCCATGTATTCTACCGTATCGAAGGTCGTCATTTTGAACAGCTTTTGCACGAACAAATAAATTACATTTTATGTCATTTGTTCTGGAAGATAAATGGACAATTTTAAATAAAAATATTGTTTTACTTATTCAAAACTATCAAACTTTCATAATAGTAGTAATAACTGTGTCTTCAGAAAACTATTGCTTCAAAATCCTTCTTTTCAAAGCTTAGGTTAGGTTTGGTTTTTTAGAGAGTAGAGATATTCATAGGAGAACTCCGACATTAACTAACTTAATTTACTTTTAAGTTTTAACTAAGATTTTTTAGCAAACTTAGTCAACTAGTTAACCTTTTAATAAATTCGCGTTAGTTTAATTTAATTTGTTGAAATTCCCAATAACTAAAACAATTCAAAATAAAACATTACATTTTTAACTTTTTATTTAATCTTCTATTTAACTACCAAAACAGAGGACATAAATTGTTATTTATTTGTTCGAGCAAGAGCTGTTCAAAATGACGACCTTCGATACGGTAGCATACTTGGAAAGACTAATTATTGCTTGTAGAGATGTCCAAACGAATTTAACAAGCTCCTAAATCAAAATAATGTAGTCGTTGCGTTAGGTGACTAGAGGAATGCATGGCGGACATGGGCCGGTAGGACAGAAATTACAATAACTTTGTTGTTTCTCATTCGATTTTCAAAATTTATACATTTTTAGAAAGGAAAATAAATACACTAAAAATAATTGTTCTTATAAATTTGTTGTGAAAGTACTCGTTTTTGAATTTTTCAACTTTGAAGTTTTTAAATGGTTGCCATTTTGAAATTTGAAGGTTAAATGAAATAATATTTTTTTCCTAATTAGACAATGACATTTTAAATTTTTTACCAAAATGTTGGTAGAAATCAGTTTATTAGTTTTATTTTCATAATTATTTTAGTAAAAAACACATCCACACAGACAGACGGACAACGAAGCGCCGGAGACCCCTGTTTATATGGTAAAATATTCTTGTTTTGACCCAAGGAACATGTCTACAAAGTATGTCCAGAGAGTTCACCGACACCCTGTATATTATTTTTTCACTAATCCAATACTACAAAACAATTGTATGCAACAATTTCTATACTTTGTTCCGCTTAGTACGACGGTAGTTCAATATTTCAATTCAACATGTCATTTTTTGCAACATTACACTCATTTACCTTTAATTCTTTGCTGAAACTTGCAAGCTGTAATAACTATGTTTTCAATTATTTACGTAGTTTCCTAGAGAAATACTCATATTATCAATAAACAATTTTCTGTGTTAAGAATAAGTATTAAACGTATTTTCCTGTTAAATAGTGGAATACGGCTGATTTGCCCTTTCCCTTCCTCTAGGCTCACGAGCCGCCACTTAATTTGTATAAGCGCAAAATAGCTAATTTATTACTAAAGAAATTTGAAGATAAAATGTGAGGACCGAACTGGGACTTGAGCCCAGGTTTAAATAACTTTATTTAAAACTCTTAGATTTCCACCATCATTTTGTTTTGGGCAAACCTTTTCAACTGAAATTTGGAGACATTAAATTCTTTTGACACAGCTCTTTAGTTTGATTTGTCATACTTGCTGATAAAAACAAAATAAAACTGTTACCTTTTCCAGTTACCACTTTCTAGGCCTAAAGATTCAGCAACCTTCCTAATAGTACATTTAAATTACTGAGATCAGGACATGTCAGTATTGAAAGGTTTTGATTGGTTTCATATAAGACATTTTAGATAGTATACGAGGTCTGCCCAATAAGTTCGCCAACTGGTTCAACATGGTGGCCCTGAAGCGTCGTAAAGCTCCACCAACTACATCACGTGACTACTGGAAATCCAATGAAGCGTCAGTGCTTGTTTGACAGTCGAGCTGTGCCTATCAAGCTGCCTGTGTCAGTTTATATTTTATTTGTTTTTGCTGTTCGTTGAAAAATGGAGATTGATCAAATCACTGAACAAGAAATCAACACCAGGGTCCAGTGATGCCTTCTAATCAAATTTTGCATGTTGGAAAAATGACAAAAATAAAGGGGCAAAATCTGGCGAATAGAGTGGGTGGTCAAGTAGGGTGATGGAATTTGTTGCCAAAATCTCACGAACAATCAAAGCAAAATGTGCAGGGGCGTTGTCATGGTGAAGATTCCATCCATCGCCTTGACACAAATTTGGCCTCACTTGACGCACGCGACCTCTCAACCGCCTAAGGACGGCAACATAGAATTCAGATGTTCGTCTGCAATCATTCTAACAGTTTTCCGACGATCATCAGACACCAAGGGTAGCACACGATCAATGTTTTCATCCACACATGAGGTTGAAGGTTGTCCCTTCGGCCCTGCCTTGCATCATCTTTAGCGTCTTTGCGGCTATCTTTGAAACATTTAATCCACTTGAAAATGGACGTTTTCTTCAAGGCATTATCTCCGTAAACAGCCCTCAACATATCTGTAACATCTTGAGCACTTTTCCCTAGTTTCACTAAAAATTTGATGTTGATTTGTTGTTTAGTGATTTCATCAATTTCCATTTTTTGACAAACAGTAAAAACAAAGAAAATATAACCTGACCCTGACAGGTTGGTAGGCACAGCTCGCCTGTAAAACTAGCACTGACGCTTCATTGGATGTCTAGTAGTCACGTGATATAGTTGGCACACCTCAGGGCGGCCATATTGAACCAGTTCGCGAACTTATTGGACAGACCTCGTAATCAAATGCCTTGTTAAAAGTTGTGCAATATTATTTTATATGTCTACTAAACCCCCTGCTTGTAGAACTTAAGTTTGAAAGATAACCCGGATAAAAATTTAAAGGGAACCCTAAGACCAGAAAATATTGCTATCCTCAACCATTCACTCTGCAGTCAAGTTGTCCTTTCTAAATTCTTCAGCATCTCTAGAGAGGCAGTTCAAAATAAAACCCTTATCGATTTCAAACTTTATTACTAGAGCTAGGTATTTTGTTCTAAAACAATTATGATAGTTACTTTATTAATAGGGAGAAAGTACTCACCTTGCCTTAGTAAAACTGGGCACTCATGAACTGTGCATATCAGTGCTGAATTTTGATCTGGACCCTAAAGAAACAAATTTTGTCCATTTACAAGTAAATTCATACAATACATTTTTAAACTTGTTAACGTGAAGAGGTTTACTTCTTCTGAGAAACTAGGCGATAGATTAGAAAGAAAATTTGATACAATCTACAACTAAATAAGGGTATTTGAGCTGTAAAGCAATATTTAACTATCTGTTTTGACGGTAAGAAATCAAAATAAAACTACAGTAATAATTATGAAAATATACTTGTTTGTGTAAACTTGTACTGTGGGGATTTTGAAATAGGGCGTCCGAACTTGGGGAGGGGTTCCTTATGCAAAACCAATGAAAATTGTTATAAAAATGAGTCCAAAATGCTGTTTACCTGTTGGCAACCATTTTACTTTTTCACTAATTTTTATCTCCCACACCACTTTAGGGATAATATTCGAATTTAATAAATAAATAAATATATCTTTATTTGTCATTAGGATTTTAAAATCATTGACAATATTCATGGTTAAGGCTACTTACTTTAACTGGTTAGACCTCAGAATTTCCTATTATAACAACATAAATTACAATTAAACATTGCCTGCTCTATATCATAATAATTGAAAAGGAAAATACAGTAGAAAATAACAGTTAACATTCCAATAAATTTAACACATTTTAATCTAATTGTATTTTTTTTACTTCAAAAAACTCTTTAATATTGTAGAATGGATTTTGAAGTAGCCAGAGGTAAAATTTACGCAAAAACTGTTTAATAGAATAAGTGTATAATAAAATATGTTCTATTGAGTTAAAGACTTTTAAAGTAATGACCATATGACTATTTGTCATCTTACTTAATCTGTGGAATTTAATGTAAGTATTGTTTTTCCCTCTTGTATGATAGCTGTGAATTTCATGGGTTGGGATCAGAAAGTTATGATTTTTAATTACAGTATATATACTGCAAGATCAAATATATACAATGTAATTACAGTCTGGATTTCCAGTTGGATAAAAAGTGGTCTGCAATGTTCTAATAAATGTTTCCCTGACATACCCCCAACGGTTTTTTAAGAATTGAATGTCTTGGGCTCTGCAAAAATTACCCCATAAAATTAAACCGTATCTAAAAATTGATTGAAAATACGCTGAAGTAGGCTGTTTTAATATAGCTTTGTGGAACAATATTATTTAGACAATTTAGTAGGTAGATAACTCTAGAGTTTCCTAGGAAGTTATCCTAGCTATCCAAGTTATCCTAGGAAGTTTCCTAATATCATTTTGTACCTAGATAGTGCGGTCGCTTTAGAAGTCTCCTATTTTTGACTATTTTTCATAACCAGGCAAGGCACCTAGAACACCCGACACAACTTGTGCTCTCCTTCCACATTTCCCACCCACCACCTACAGACCCGCCGGAAAGTACTGAGCGGAGCCGATTGAAACCCGGAGCAGGCGGGAAACAAAGAGAAGGAATTGCTCACGCACACTTACACACAGCAAGTGCAAGATAGAGATGCCGGGAAAAAAGGGGTATGACAGAATAACCTATTTATATTCAAATATTTACATTTTGAAAATAGGTCTACTTTTTCAACAGAGTCAAGTGTTACAAACACGTGCACAGTTTAATTAAAAGCATTCATGAGTGTGAAAATCAATTAATGACGAATAATACCATTACATTTTAAAATTTTCTTTATTAATTTTTAAACATTCAATTTAACTTAAATAAATTTACTTTTGCTTTTTATTTTATTTAGTATTTTTAAATTTATTTTGTTATTTATCCTATTTATAACAAATTTTACTATTACAGCACAGTTGATACAAAAACTGTAGAACAATATTGTCTTTTTCATTCAAGTGTAACTTAGTGCTCTTTCACACGGCGTACGCCGGATGTTTCTGATGTTTTCACACGGGGTCGGTTTTGTCCAGTGCGAAAGGTTCTAGCCATGTACTTGCTATTAATAGAGGCGGTAATGAAGAAGAAATAAGCGGTTTTTGGATTAACCCATCTTTTCAAAATCAACATACTTGTGGGTTACTCGAGGTTTTATTCAGGTCATGGTTCTTGTTTCTGTCTTTATACTTTCATCATCAGTCACAACTAAATAATAAATATTTTTTTATGCAAAACATTTCACAATGCATAGTAATTGTCAGACAAGTTTATTGTTGATTATTTTTATTTATTCTCACTACCTCTATACTTTGTTCGCTCATTTTTACTATAGCGTAACAACAAAACACTAAGTAATTCAACAAATACAATACCATAGTACATGATTACTATGGTATCTTTTTTGGGGGTGGATAGTTCAATATACAAACATGTAACTTTATTGAATGAATGAATGAAAATAGTTGATTCCATACTATGGAATCCATAGTAGTTTTGTGCTACAGATAATTACAATACATTATGGAATTACTCGCCCGAAAAAGAAATCTTGTGCTTGGGGGAGGGTCACCGTCTCTGAGTCCATGCACAACAGATATAACATAGTTTCACCGCACTAACAACAGTAAATAACAATATATAATACAAATAACGAAAACAATTATTACACAATAGTTATATAAAAATAAATATTAATAGTAAATATAATACATTACAATATTGTAATAATTTATGCATGGAATAAACCAATTTCATTTCGTTTCATTTCATTACTCAAATAGTACACAATACTGCTTCTTCAATGGTATATTCAAGACTGACTAGAGGTTAGTCATGGCGCACGCCGATCGTAAGTGAAAACCCCAATAAGAAACAATAGCCCTCGCCAGTAGTCCGGGCGGACGCCGCGATGTCCGCCGTGAGGGCGTCTGGCAGTAACTCACACGCCCGCGATACGCTGATACGGCGGCGCCGGATGCCCGCGGTGAAGACACTCATATACTCTCATAGCCCATCGCCGCATCAGGCGCCGCCGACGGGCGCTACCGGACCGCGGTGAAAGAGCACTTACCTATAACTATAGGGTTTTTTCTATTTATATTTTAACACCTTTTTTCATACGGTTTTAAACATGCTACTTTGAACTGAGCCAAAATAAAACCTATAGAACATCCAGGCGGACATAATTTAATGCAGTGTTCTGCCTTAGAATGAAGTCAGAATATTATATTAGTCTCACCTTAACAATCAATTGTTGATTGCTAAGGTGAGACTATAATATTTATTGTTACAAGCAATCAAAGGCTAACATGAATTCATCAGAATATTACTTTTGTATTGAGAAAATCATCATCAGTTGGGATACTAACTTGAATAGTAATGTTAGATGTACTGAGAGCATCTTGCCACGCTGGACCTGTATTTCCGGGGAGATAAAATCGAAATCCTTGAGGCGTCAAGAGCTCCCAATTTGGATTCACCCCAATGTTTGCATTAGCTACCTCTGAAATGAAACACAACTTTATAACATATACATAATTAATTATTCTCTTATTAAAAGGAAGAAGAAATTGTTTGGTTTTTAAGGCTTAATTAGATATTTTTCACTGAAAATATACAATTTTGCATGAACATGTTACTAAATTTCAAAAGAAATGCTCACTTCTTTGTATAGGCAAAAGAAAAGTTAAGATGATTTTTAAATTTTAATACAAAAAATATGCTGTATTTTTGTAATGTATTTTTTAATGTGGAAAAATTGTCTTTTTTTGTGTGTGGGGATTGTCTTTTGTCAAACCCCTTAATCCTAAGCGCCGTATTGCAATTATTTTTACTTCTCGTTTGATATTAAATGAAAATCACCAACTAGCCAGACAGAATTTTACATTTGAAAACATCAAAATACTTTGATAAAATGAATAATTTTTATAAAGAGTGAATTTATGCTATTTCTTCAAATCTATCCTTAATTGGTTTGTGCCAATTTAATTTTATTATTTTAACATAATGCCAATTTAATTTTATTATTTTAACATAATGCATAGAGCTTGAATTGTTTAGAATTACAATATTTATCTGTATATTCAAGGTTAGGATTCACTAATTTTCATTACAAAAAAAGTTGATAATTATTATGTTACCATCTTTGTTTTCTGTTCCTTTCCTTTCAACTATTTTAAAGGTGTCGTCATAGTTCGAGTTGCTCTTCCGAGAGTAAAAAGCAATTAAGGACACAGGCTTACAACTTCTGATTTGAGCTCTTCTCACCAGGAAATTTACTCGAGATATCAACATCTGCAACAAACAAATTACATGTTACTGTAAAGATAAAACACCAAACCCAGGTGTATTCCTGACTTAGTCCAGATAATGAAGGCTACTCGCACAGAGTGGTTCCTGGGAATCGCATGAATTTTAAAAAGTCACAAAGTTTTAAATTTTGACTGAATATTTATTTGTGTATGTATAACATATTCTACAAATTTCATGGACATTTTAGACAAAGTACTTTTTAAGCTATTTCTATTACAAAAATATTACTAATTTGAATATTGCATTTGTTTAAACGAGTATTTAAAGTAAACTGTGCTTTAGATTGGGTTCAAAATTCTGTTTTAACCCGATTTTCCGAGGAATTTGAGTATTTTTTAACTAGATGCAGCCCTATAATTAGGTCAGACTTACTGTAAAAAAGGTAAGTTTGTCTTATTAAACGAGGCAAAGTTAGTTCTGCTAAGTCCTCTCTACCACTCAACCTCGACCGTTTCCTGGCGTCACCGTATAATCACATTAAAAGTTGTAAGAGGTGACTGCGGGGATCGAACCCGCGCCACCGGAGTGATGAGCTCCGGAGTCGTAAACGATACCAATCCGCCACTGTAGTTCTTGGTACACTCACATTACAAAAGATCTTACTTTGTTTGTCCCAGGTGGAATAGGCCTATGTATCTACTTTGTTTGCAAAAATGTTCATTGCTGAGGTCTGAGCTTAAAAGCTAAGAGCCTCCAGCTTTTCCAATGGAATTTCAGCCTACTCAAGGACCAATCGAAGTGCATGACCATAGAACTGATTTACACTGACAAGCTAATTTAAATATAAAGGGCCAAATAAGGAGAGAGCTTGTCACAACATAGATTTATAAAATAAACAGATCTCCTAAAAAACAAAATTTACCCATTAGATACAAAATTTGAACACTATTTACCACCAGAAGTGCTATCATTTAACTGGTGGGTGAATGCTAGGCCTATGTCAACAGCCCATTATTTTGGGAGGAGCTACATTGAAACACTGCAGCCACCAGTTTGTCATTAGCTATCTACTTCACAATATTAAAATTGGATAAACTAAAATAGTCCCCAACAACGATTTAACTTATTAATCAAAAAATATGTTAGACTACTATAGGTATTGTAGAAAGTAGCTTTCTTACCATTCATACATAACCTTACTTAGCTTTTTTTCTACTGTATGTTCGTGCGTAACAGTTGTTTTGAGTTGCAGCAGACAACCATTCTGTACTCATGGAGCTATTGCGACGTCAGCAGCACTATATAAAGGATAAATACGCTAGTCCAAGAATAGCGCTTTATTTTAGTTTGATGGGTTATGATGGCAGCGTAATTGTTATTTTCATATGTTGTAAACAAGTCTTCATGAAACTAAAGTGAGTTGTTGATAGTCGCTAATAAAATCAAGTGTTATTAGTTTTCACACAAATCCTGTTTTCTTTTACCTTGATATGTACAGTATTTGAAAAGTCACTAATTTATTTGCAATATGTTCCTTTTGCAAATCTCTATAGGCTAAATTCGTTAACCAGAAAATGGATTCACCGGAAGTGCCCTTTTGGGGGGACGTTTTCCGACGAAACAGGGTTTAGGCTATAAAAACTGTACATATGATCCGATTTCAATGAAAGACGCTATACACATTTATGTTACCGTAGTCAACATTTTTACCAAGAATCAACAAAATCTATTCAGCCAGACCAAAATGGCTGCGGTAACCCGTATTTTTCGTTGCAACCATGGTCTGAGGGGAAACAACCTCCCAAGAGGTGAGGGCCCTCTTTGTCACTACGTAGGTTAATCGAGATAGTAGTTTTCAGTTCTGAGAACTTTCTCAACAAAGTGCGCCACTCATTTCGAAATTATCCCTTACAAATTGGGTTTGAGTTGTTAAACAAAACTTAATTTAACTACCAGAGCAAAATTTGTTTTTAAAGCAAAATTTCATGTACGAGTACTACTTTGTAACAGTTAAATGCTAATGGACTACTGAGGTAATGGTATTTTGGTGATGGTATGTATCTATCTGATTTTGCGTGTTTCAGCTCGTTTTGTACCATATTATTATCGAATTCCTATGGAAAATTAGACATTTATGTCGTCAGCATGGTAAGGCCCAGACCCGTGATCGTAAAATGAGCACCGATACTGACCCCGAAAACACGCGTTGAGCATTTTTTTCACACTTCATAAGTTTATGTATACTTTGTGTGTACTATCTACAAGCCACATTCTTTGTCCAATGTTCATGACATTTGGTACAACTGTTTCTGTTGTAATTATATCAATAAAGTTCGTTAGCCAGAAAAAACAGACCACCGCAATCCTCCTTTTGGGATGGGGGAAGAATTTTGTCAAGAGAGGGATTTTAATGCTACAGGTAAAAACAGTCAGTGTCTCATCCAATTTGGATTAAATTTAAAATAATTAATTACGTATTTTGACAGTATCCATCAATACACGAAAAAATTATTATGAAATAGCATTAAGTCGTTTCAAAATGGCGTAAAAAAAGATTTTTCGCTATAACAGAGGAATGAATAGTCCTATTTCAATAAAAATTTGTTATCGCATCAAGATATGTAATAAAACTTGCAGTAAAGGAATACGTAAGTCTAAGGCCGAAGGCGTAGCGAGGCTGTAAACGGAGCGAACTAGAGTAACAATTTGCAAAGGAAATGCGATTCACTCATGCTAGCGGTGCTTTAGTGCTTAGCTGCGTGTCAGCCTGGTTTGTATTTAAGACTGATAAAGTTATTATTATTAGCATTAAGTCTCTTGGTTTAAAGTTAACTCAAACCGTATAGCTTTGAACAACACATCAAAGTATATGTTCAACATCATCATTTAAGCATGTTGTATTATCATTATTATTAGCGAATTTTCTTTGGACAAATGAGATATTCATGCCGTCAGCATGGTAAGACCCAAACTCAGGAACACGATTTGGACATCAATCCAGAACCGGACTACCTGATGTCCCTTTTTGAAGAGATTTCACAAAACAGTGGTTTTAATGTCGTGAACAGTAAATTTCATCCGATACTGATGAAATTCGAGATAATAAACACAAAGCATTTATTTCCTATTGATATTTACAATAAAAATAGTCTTAAAATAGAGCTAATTACATCGCTATACAAATAATAATATGGAAATTTAGTAATATGAAAAATTCAGTGATATGAGGTAAAACTTTACCTATGTGTCAGTCTGTATTAAAATATATGCAATTTTGGTTGAATTGTACATGTGTTTGCAAATGTGTCTAATCTATTATATAAAATGAATCGCAAAATGTGTTTCTAAGCGCATAACTCAACGCGCCTGGACAATTTGGCAAATCTTTTTTAAAATGTTCGTTAGAGTTCAAGGATGGTTTTACGGCGAGAAAAATTCGAATAATTGCCGGGAACCTTTAAACAACCCTTTCTTTTCCCATACAAACGATTTAGTGATTTAGTGATTTAGTGATTTAGTGATTTAATGATTTAACGTGTTCTAACTAAAACGTAAACAATTTGAGCTTTATTGATATTCGTTGCCAGTTGATATCCCTATTTTTATAAAACATATGTACAGTAAAAAAAACAAAACAAACGGCCACATTACAAATCTTTTATACAGGACGAAGTCTGTCGAGTCAGCTAGTTAAATAATAATATTTAACCACCATAAAAGTTGATTATTCCCTTTACTAGCTACAGTTTGCTGAATACCACATAAGATCACCGAATTTATTGAATAACATTTTTTTTGTTACTAGCTTAAAAACATTGGTGGATTTGCAATGATTACAAAGTAATTGTTTCAACTAAGAATAACTGGGGGACTTGACCTCATTACAGTACCAAAACATTCCTCCCTTTCCCTTCGCCCCCTCAACATTTCTCAGTCGCAGACCCGAGCAGCTGGCAGCGGGCTGGATCAGCGGGGGAGGGCTGATATTGACTTGTCTCGCCGCGCAGACGCAGGAAACATCGATACATCGACACTCTCGATACCTACGCGACTGATTCCAGTTAAACGCAATGTACTATTTCAAGTAAAGTAAGGACTATTGTTACGGTCGTCTAAGTTCTCTAATACTTATAGTTTATGTTCCAAATATAATATAAATTTGGAGAATTATACAATACAAATGCAATATGAAAAGCGAAGATGATGAACAACTGGATCCACTCGAATCCCAGAAGACTCTCGCCGGATCTAAATCTGGTCCTTGTGCCCCTGATACACATGCTGGCAGCTCTGAGGATCCCAAATTATGTTCCAAATTATCTAAGGATAATAAAAAACACATTAAATTTAACTTTCTACTTGTAGACCGCTGACTAGTTGTTAGCAAGTGAAATTGCTGACGGACACGAATCAGCACCACGTCAGCAAAAATACAACTTCCATCAGGCTGACATAGCTGATCTTGGATGGGGGTAGCATGGATGATCCAACCAAAAGGTTCCCTCATAGACTCTATCTTAACACACTCTACTTTCAATATTCCATAATTTTATTATTTTCATTACTTTACACTTATAGAATTTGCTCTAAAATTCAAAACAAACAAGTTGGCTCCTGATGAAATCTTTTGAAACCTTATTGGGTTTACTAATAAATAGTGTCCAGCTTGGGTTAGTAGAGAGATCAACATAACTAATTTGCACTCTTATACCTTTTATAGAGGAGGATATTCAGTAAAATTAACAGATTATTTAATATCTGTTGTTTTTATGTAATTTCTGCAAAACTATTATCCAAACACAAAAAGTTGTTGTATTCGGAACAATAGTCTACTATAGTTGCTATCCCTTAGTGCGACCAAATTCATAAAAATACGATTTTAAAAATTAAACAAAGACAACCATTTTAATTCATTATATTTAACCAAATTGCACTCGAGATGAGTTTCGAGTGGTTGGATGTACTCTTATAGTTGATGATCAGTGTTACACTAATATAAAAGATCTTAAAATGTTGTCATAACTTCATAATATAGAGAGGACAAAATTAATACAAAATCCGTAAGCGGCGGGAGCACATCCACAGACATATGTAGGCGATCGGTGTGGACGATTTTCGTGCATCTCATCATCCATCAAAACATTCTTCACACTCACTATCATAGTCCCCTCAAAATATTCTCTAAGAGTGGTCGGTGTCTCAAAGCAAAAGTATCAGGATTGTATAACAAATTCAGTTACGAGTACACATTACATTAGTTCCGCTTGTATCTCGATTACTTCGATTATCGACTCACCACGTTTCGAATGTGTTGAACGTCAGGGGGTGAACGTCGAGTCTCCAAGGCAACGGGAGGGAGTTCTAGAATTTAGTGGATAGTGTTCACTATCTAGTATCTGTATTTAGCTCTACCCCAGCATTGTTCCCCGATAGCATAGCGTGCATTGAGGCTATTGTTGTGAACTTTCGCCGCCATGTCGAGTTAGTAGTGGGTAGTTGTCTGCTTCATTTGCTCGAGAAGGGGTTGAAGTGGTGTCAACTCCTTGAGGTCGGGGCAGTTTACACGCCTGGTTATTTATTTACAAGCAAGTATTAAATCAGCATGATCATGAAGGATCGCTCTCACGTCTCGATACAGATGGAGACCTACGAGGAAAGCAAGGTGAGTGGCTCAGTACACACCATGTTGATTGGATACTCTGCACTTGTTGCACAATCACATTATGTGGGGTAGGTCGGGATACCGCTTGGGGTTCGTGGCGAATAGAAATTTATTAAAAGTTTATAATTAAGACAATCTTATAGGCCTTTAGGTTATAATAAACAAATTTGACAAGATTTGAAAGTTATTTTGTTTTTAAATGTTTTGTAGTTAAAACCAATCATGAATTTACTTTACTTACTTAACTTTTTACTGATGTGAAATTAGACTTTGATTTATTGTTAGTATCATTGAACGCTCTTTGCGGTGTTTAAGGATGCTAAATCCATTAGATTTTCTTTCTTAACTATGCAAGTATCCCCTTATAGTAAATTGCTGGAATCATTTCACTAAAAGCTAGGAATTATAATCTAAACAGAGAGGAAAGTGACAAGTCTTAGCAGAATTTGAGAGGTAGTTTACTTTAGTAACCATTTTAGCGCATAAAAAGAACAAACGAGATCAGTTTTCAACCAGTTATGGAATTGGTTAAAAGAGGAACTAAAATTAAGGGGCAAGTATGATGTTCTTTATTTTTAACGATTTATGAGATCATACAATAATGCAGCTTAACAGCTAAAACCAGGTTTAATTAATATTTTGGAAAAAAACGGGGAATGTTCACAAATTAAAAACAGCTCATTGGGAATTCGATTATCTATCAATAATTCTTGATACAAACAAACTTTGCACACACACAATACTTCTTTAGCATTTATGATTAGTAAGCTATTGATGCTGCGGGAAGATAGTTTCGTAAGTCTAGTAGTAGCTGAGATTCAGCAACTATAAAATAGGCTATTTAGTTATCGTTCAGACGATTGGCAACATACAAGACGAGACAACAATATTTCAGTTAAGATATCTGGAATCGATTTAAATGTGACTGCGATGTTGTCACTCATTGAACACGGTTGAGGAATTAAGGTTATACTTTGCCTGTTAAATTCTGGTTGTGAAAATAATGTCATGTTTAGTTTTATAATAATTTCTCATTGTTGACAAACAGATATAATTTGTTGACTACTTGATTCACAGTCAGTTATGGATAAGTACACCTAAAAATCAGTGTATTAGAAAAGTATTGTCTCCTAACCCAGTCAACTTACCCATCCAAACTTGCAAAAGGTCGGATTGGGTCATCCTTTTAGTATGTTGTTAGAACAACCCCTGAAGTAAAAATCCAAATTTGGAATTTCGAAATACCTGAGCTTGCTGCGTTAGTACAAAGACGCTAAAACCCGCACATTTTAATTTTTTATGTATGTTTCTCAAACAGCGAACTTTGCAAGGAGCACAATTTAAGCCTTAAAACCCTCTTATCTGTCTTCTTCAATATTCCCTGAATTGTATTGATATTTAAATCTATATTGATATTTTAAACCATGATAGTACATTACGTTTTGCCTTGGCTTTTCTGAACTGTCCGTACACATAGTTGGCTTGACATCTTTTAAAGTAAATTGTGATTTGTAATTGCATATTTTAGTAAATTTGAAACTTCTATGAATTACTATTAAGTAGATATTAAGCCAATCGAGGGCTTTTTAAAACACAGTGTACAATATTATATGGCGTTTAACCAGATGTGAGTTTGTAAAATAACACACAAACCAAAATACCAACTTGTTTGCTTTCCTGCACTGTAAAATTCAGTAGACATGGCGTCAGACTCTCATAAACATATCGATTTCCTTTACAGGTTCACTCTTTATGGAAATTACCAACACAATCCCCTCACTTCATCCATCAACTTCGATTGTCAATTACTTCTTTTTATTTCCAAAATAGCTTTGGCATTTTCTGAGTCATTTTAAGGCTGAAATTGTTAAACCTTAAAACAATTAAAGGATAGACAAAATTAAACGTTACAGCCCAGTTATAAGAATACTCGTTATATCAACTCAATAATGCCGTTCATTAAATTGAAATCAACCGTATTTGTATACAGGTTGTGCCCTAAATTAAGGGTCGTGGGTTCAAATCTCAGCGTTTTCAAATTTAATCCCTTGCTGATTTGTACACCATTTTTAAATTTTACTTTCTCGACATTAGGGCGAACAAGAATTTTTAGCATATCAAGCCGTTTGAAAATATGAAATAACATGTCATGGATATTTGAGGAGCATCCTGTACCTTCCTTAAAAATTGCGATGGAACAACCATTAGTTAAAATACCTTTTTAAACTTTAAAAGCTTTCCAACTGTGTGCCACTTAAGTGGTATGTAAACACTTCTGAACATAAACATTTCTAAAACCTCATTAACCCAGATGTGGTTAACTTGGCAGGTAAGAATATGCAGCTACAAATGTTGAAAGTATGAATTAAAGTTGAGTTTAGCCACAATGTTTAACCAATGTTCTTTTTCAAACTTCGTGAATTTTCCGGCCGACAGTTGCTTTATTACTGCCATAAACAAGCCGTAAAGTCTCGGTTGGGTTTAGTTCACTCCCTTGGTTTTACCACCGCCGCCGACAAACACGCACTTTCTTATAATGACCGTCTGGGCTGTTTTCTAAGTATGAAATCTAAAGAGAAAGGTTCTTAGCACAAAGTTATGATTGCTTGGGATTTCACAAAAAGCGAATACTACTGGACAATAAACTAAAAGCGTTACAAAACATCGTAGTAAGGTATGAGAAGAGTGTACTGTGTACTTGTTACACACTATTGTACATTTTTACCAAATTTCATGGAAATAAAATTGAGTATGTGAAAGATAAAAATTCAAATTAATTATAATTGACATATTCCACTAATAGAGATGCTTTTTAATACATTAAAGATACCACTTTTTAGATACCTATAAATAATAATCAAAATAATGAATCTCTATTTTGCCAAAACAAGTTATAAATTGTACACAGAAATAATGCACATTAAACATTGGTATTAACTATTAAATAAATTATTATACTATTAAATATACAATTAAGTAATACAATATATTCTCAATTAATTTCACTTTTAAAATATAACTAAATGTCTTCATGGTTGATTATACGTACAGTAGGCTCCCCTCGTTCGGCCACCTCGGGACTGGACCACCGGCCGAACTAAAAAATGTGCAAATGAAAAATACGTCATCCAAACTGACTTCTGGGATGCAACTGAATCTGAATGCAGCTGGGACCTTAGGTTTGTGACAAAGTTCAAAAGAAACGGCTCAAATGAATAAACACTTAGTACTAAGATGTTGTTGGTGTAGCCTATGTAAGGTTGTGTGAAATCAACGGCCGGACTTTCCAACAGCCGAAAAAGCGAGGCCAAACGAGAGAGAGTCAGCTGTAGTTTAAAAGAAAATATTTCCTATAATTTTCATAGTGAACATTCATTTAAGACTGAAAGTCGTGAAACCCTCAACCTTTGGCTGTAGTATCCCCCTTACCATCTTACCCTTTTTCACAGTAGTCCATTTGTACTATTTTCTCGCCGTCTATCGTCTTATTTAAAATTTTCAACCATTATTATCCTGTTAAGAACTTTTCAAATTTTGGGTTTGGAAACGGAATTTGGAATATATTTATAATATCACAATTGTAGTACAAGGTCACAAAAATCAGGTAGATTTCGTTGTAGTATCACAAGTAAATAATTATTCAACTTATTTGTTTATAAATTATTAGCATATAAGAATGTGGAGGAAAGTTTTCGCTAGAAAGTATTTTGCAGCTGGGACAAACGTAACAGACAAAAGACACATAATTCAAATCAACCCAAGACTCCGAGGGGGATTACGTTGGTTACATTTCACACCTCAAAGTGTTGTCTTACATAAATGGATGGTTTCACATTCAATATAAATCGAAAATCACAAGAGAAACGTAGATGTGCTATTTATGTAATAAATTATCTTATTTGTTCATAATTTTAAATTTTACTAAAGAGGATAGTCCGAAAATAAATTAATACAACAATAATTACTGTGCATATAATTAACTGTACCTCCCTCTCCAATCGGTTTCCTACTCAAAGCCTATTTGTCTCCTCTATTATAAAAAAAAACAAAATAAGGATTAGTAAAACAATTAGATTCGATATTGAATTGGTGTAGTCTCAAATATTATCGTTTTAACTATAATTATTCTTCCAAGATTACGTCAAACCATCATATTATTGAGATATCTGCTGTGGAGTACCATCTCAGCTGATTAGCTGAAACCCTGATTAGTTTCACAATCAGTGGCTGAAGATGGTACCCACAAGGTCGAAATATCTTATGCTAATTATTATGACGGCCTACAGGAAGAACTGTATTATAGTTGTGACACCGGCCGCGAAAGCCTAAGAGTTGAGTATTATAAAAAACATATTATTAACTATAAAATTTCCAGTTTGTTGATTTAAAGTCACTATTGACAGTCACATAATTCAGATAAAATTTCAGATTTAAGTACTATTAAATTTAAGGCATAATTAAATAGGCTAGGTGGGCCGGATGGTGCAATGGTCAGCATAATCACCCGGCAAGTGAGAGTCCCGGTTCGGTCCACGCATTTTGTCTTTAGCTTGTAAATTAGCTATTTAGCGTTTTTATAAATCAAGATCTAAAAATGAATAATTAGTTAATTGAAATATTATTAACACTCGAAGAAAAAAGTGAAGTTATTAATAAGATCTAAGTGAAAAGTAAAGCAATCGGATAAAACTAATTGTCTGGGCGATTCTCAACAGGCCTGATACCGCATGGATACAAATTTAGGTTATTGGAAACATGAACAATTTAACTTATTTATATGTAGTACATTATTTAGGTCATAAATGTCAGGGAGGATGCACTTATTATTTAACACACTGCGGGACACTGAATATAAAAGCAGGGTGGTCTGCAAAGTACGAGTACTTGGCACCACTTCAAAGTACACCAGACAAAACTTATTATTTCCCTTCATACACTTTTCTTGGAAACAGGCCCTGTGATGAAACCTGATGGCGAGCATTCATTATGAACAAACTAGAATAAAAACTAAATGTTGAAATCTTTGCGAACAAAAATGCACATTTGTTACGCCTGACTAAATTGTCGATGAGAGATTTATGTACTAATACTCGTAGATTTTGTAGCCAACGTACATGAGAGTATTAACGATGAAACGAGCATAGCTGTGCTAATTTAACCTTTGATTTTGCCTCAATATTGGTACACGTGATGTATGACGACATAGATATAAACTAGTATAATAAAGAATTAAAGTATGTGGTAAGAGTTCGTACGTAATTCGTGAGACCACTGGGGCACTCTCTTCTAGGGCCCGCAGGCCCCAAAAGTTATCTGGCAAAGTCAGCTGCTCCATGTTGATGCATCATTCAATTAAGCGTGTTAATCTGAAACAAAGACATGAATATCTCATTTTACCAAAGGAAGTTCGTTAATAAAACATAGCCGACAAGCGCTACGGTGAATTTTATTAACCCAGGAGGGAGGAGACATTTACCCAAAAAGGTTGTTTAGTGCCCTAAAACTGCATTTATGGTCAGATTCCTATCACTTTTAGTTTAAGCATTTATGCCACTGTAGCCAACATTGTAGGGTACGGAACTAGAGTCAACAAGTCCGACTAACCAAAACAAGATTTCCGCCGCCATCATAATCTAGCTAAGCGTATTCTGTCGATTTTTAGTATACATGTTGGCTACAGTGACACACTTGCTTATGAAATGAAATAAGTCTTTATTTTTGTGGCGAAGCTAGGACTATAAAGCCCTTTCTTTCACTTAACCACAGTTAATTATATACAATAATTTAAAATATATTAAACATTTAATAAACTTAAAATTAAAAGATAAAATAAACAATGCACCTCGTATACAATTTTAAATGAAACCAAATGTCTTAAAAATCTGATCATAAATATAGTATTAAAGCATAACCCCCATTTTGAGTGGGAAAAGTCCCCCCTTCCTAAAAGGCGCTTTAAGTGGAACGACATTAAAGTTTTGCAATTTGAACAACTATACCAAATTCTTAAAAGTTAGACAGTAAATGGGACTTGTAGGGTAGGCACACATTTGAATATAATTTTTTCCACTCGACTCAGTTGGGTAGCTTAAAACTATATTTTATGACGTTACGGTTTTATATAGTAGTAGAAATTTAGAGTTTTATTTCTTATGAAAATTCACTTAACGCCACACTAATTTATCTGTTAGGCAAAGGTAAGCATTACGGGCTATCTGAATAATACATAAAATAACAGGTAATATAAAATTGTAAACAACTAGTTTTAATTTGTGTCTACCGGTTCCGGTTCCCAAGTTGCAATAAAGTGTAAGGTGATACAACGCTCTTATGAGCCAGAGTCGCACACTGCAGATACAGCAGCTAGACGTCAAACTCAGCTGATTGTCGGGACTGAATACAAAGTACATGTCGTCCCACACAAGGCAAGGCAACCTCCCAGGTAATATCGATCTTTCGTCACGAGTTTCATTTTGAACGTGAAATAGGTTAGCTTAAACAGATTTTTCTACTTAACTGCACAAACTCTAAATATTATTATTCTTTAATCGAGGAAACAATCGAGACGTATTGTTAAGATCTTTAAGATTTCAGTTAGCATAGTAATTATATGTAAAAGAAATATATATAGTTCTACTATACGTATTCCCAGACGACATATGGCACAGAACACATTATAATCGAGTTTCACAGTAGGCTGTTAATTAAGAGTGCATAGTAGGTTGCTGTGACCTTGAATTTCGTCCCATTAGAACAACGTAAAAACATGATTATATTCGGGGCACCTCACCCTTTCAGCTTTTATCGGAATTTGGTTAAATAAATTTAACAACGTTTGTACTTTATTTTCTGTTTATTATTATTAAACTAAAAGAATTTCAAAAGTGGTCATACGAGTCACTGCAGTACATTGTCATCTCTCATATAAAACTGATTTCAAAAATATGTTATAAAAATTAAAGGCGTGACTCAAGAAAATGCTTATTTTACATTGTTCTTATGGGACAACCAGATAAAATCACTGGTATAGATAAAATAGAACTCCCGTTTAACTATCAAGAACTAGCTGTGGGGGTTGTAATGCAATGTAAAAGTTTGCTCGCTCGCTAAACTTTGATTGAGTTAAATGCCATTGTTCCGCCAACTTCAGAAACTGTTTTGGCCCCGTGACTCGGTCAACATGTGTTTCTTTCAACATTTCCTTTCACTTGAACCTTGTTGATAATAGAGCATGAGAGGCTGAAGCAGTTGGTTTAAGCGAAGCTTTATAGTTAGAGTAACACATTGCAAAGGAAATTCGCTCCACTAACGTTAGAGGTGTTTTTGCGCTTATCTGTGTGTCAGCCTGGTTTTAGTATCAACTCGCTATTTCCCAATTCAACTTTAGTGTCAGCAGAAAACCAATTTTTTAGGCAAGGGTTAGGTTTTGAGTTTTAGTTTTAGAGACCTACTTTTTCAAAAGAGTTTTTTCTTAGTCGGAGTGGAGCGAGGTGATTATTATTAGTTTGAAAGTTCATAATAGTGGCGAAGAGCAATTTACTAAAATGAAAAAAAAACGGACTTTTCCTGCCACTTCGGAGAAAAATCACTTGTAGTTAACTCCACCCGTCTTCAGATTACACTAACCTAGGAACTACATTTAATTATATATCTTAACTTAAGATCTAATCTAAGACTATACCAAACAATATTTAAAAATAACGCTACATCTTAAAAATTGATAGCTTGTCAAAATTTGCTCTATGTTTTTGTCAGCTATTTGTTTTATGTTAAGGCCTAGCATGTAGTTTATTCCTATTAACGTGTCCTCATTTTACTTGGTTTTATTTTTAAATGTAATTTTGACAAGCTATCAATTCTTAAGATATAGCGGTATTTTTAAATATTGTTTGGTATACGCGTAGTCTTAGGTTAGACCTTAAGTTAGATATATAGTAGGCTATAGTTAAATGTAGTTCCTAGGTTAGTGTAGTCCTCTGAAGACGGGTGTATTTTTTAACTACCCGAAACGTTAGGAGTAGTTTTTCTCCGGAAGTGGCAGGAAAGGTCCGTTTCTTTCTTTTTACTAAGGTGATTATTGTTCCAGCGCAGTAGCCAACAAGCAAACATAACATACAACTTTATTGCTACACTATAACATTAAACACAACAGTACGTCAGCTAGTTAATACATAATATGAGAGCTCTCTAAGAGTAGCATGTTAGTCTGAGAAAGAACGGTACAACTCCAGAGCTTAAATCGTTACATTTTTAAACAAATTTCAAATTAAAAGCTCAATTGATATCTAATTTAAAATCAAGCCATGCTCAGTTTGATTTGTTTTCATTGAAATAATCAATGACAAAACCTCCACTGGTATCTCCTTTCATCAATATACAGGGTGATATTAAAATGCCCCCCACCTTAACTTTTGAAAAATGAAAAGTTTTTTGTAATACCCATTTAAATATTATAAAAATTAGGTTAAAATTCCAAATGAAAAAAATTCTTTTCATAGCAAAATTTTTTTATAAATCTTTTAAGAGAAACATCAAAACTCTATAAAATAATCCCATAAAGTATTTTGAAAAAAAATGTCATACAATAATGTATGTGAAATGTGGCATTTTAAACCTGATTTTGTAATCTTTAATCTTCTTGGTATTACAAAAAAACGGGTCGAGATAAAAAGATTTTCTTTGCGTCGTTGAATTTGTATCAAAGTTCCCTTTCTTTTGATGTGCCACAAGGGGAGGTTTGTTTTTAATGGGGTTTTGGGTGAGGGTGGGTGACGCAAATTATGTCAAAACAAACTTTAGAACTTCAAAAAACATTCCCTAAGTGGTTTTTAAAAATAGTTCGTTTTTCAAAAGTTAAATTGAGGGGGAGGCTTGAAAACTCAACCCGTATGTACTCTTAACATCACAAGACACTGCAAACACAGCATATGACAGCTCATTCTGCGAATACCAGTTCAAGTTTGATACTTTGTTGCAGGTGAATGGAGATAGTTTCACCTTGGATGATAAGGACGAAGCCTCGGAAGCACTGTTATCAAAATCCCCGGGAAAACAGTAAGTAACGTTTCTTAATTCTTAAGCTTTCGCGGCCGGTGTCATCATTAATATCTAAGGCTTCCGGTTTACAGTTTACACCACGTCACAGCTGAAATACAAATGCTAAACGTTTCGACTGTGGAGAGTCATCCTCAGTAGCTCCAGTGGTTGACTGGCTGAGACTGGATTCAGGTGACAGCCCCCACCCACCACTAATCACGGCTAATCCAGTCTCAGCCAGTCAACCAGCTACTGAGGATGACTCTCCACAGCGAGGTCGAAACGTTTAGCATTTGTATTTCAGCTGTGACGTGGTGTAAACCGGAAGCCTTAGATATTAATAAAGTAACGTTTCATCACAGTACGCATAGTAAAGAGTCATTCAATGTTCAATGAAATGCAATGTTCTTTACAGTTAACAAGGTTAAAATCCCTATTGTTTGATGAGCTTTAAAACTAACTTTTCAAACAGATATAATTTTGATAACGAGTACTTTAATTTATCAAAGGCTTATTTTGGGAGACAAGGAATTTGAATAGTTTACTCCTAACTAATTAGTTGCATGCATTGTTAGTAAATTTCCATAGGAAATAGAGCTATTCATCTCTCTCGCCTAAGAGATCGGCACGTAATAGAACAGATTTGGCTTGTACCCAAAAAAGTGTTTTGCTTTGGTCCATATGTTTGGTCCAGTGACATACGGTATATTTTATACTGCATTTAACTCAAATAGAATTATAAACACAGTTTTTATAGCGTGAAACTTCATTTTATCTTTTATTTTACTTTGATCGGGTGTATATTAAACCCCTGCATAGGAAATTCGCTAGGGTTCACGGTAGCGCTTGTAGCTATGTTTCCAGTCAGACTATATATGTTATAAATTATAATACATATTAGAAGACGTAGAAACCACAGTCGTGGGAACTCTTTCGTTTCATATACGAGGTGTTTCAAAATTTATGTGTTGCCGCCCTTGTGTGTCCCAACGGAGGCATAAAGACTGAAGTTTGGTGTCAGGCGTACAGCTGCACCTTTACCAGGAAATCTACTATCAATCGATTCACCTCTCACAGTACGAGTATATAGACTCAGGTGTAAAATGGTTGATTTTGAAACCATTAATACGCATTTTTTATTAGTTACGTACAATTTTACTGTGGATCTTATTTTATTATTTTAAACTAAACTGGACATATATTATATTAGTTGTTAATAATTTAATATACGTATCAAGTTGGCATGTCCGATAGTGGGGTTTCAGCTCGAATCAAAAATCGAGTCAAGCTTTTTATTTTACCCTAGAGTTCGAGTTTTATTCAAGACGAGTTTGCTTTAAAACTCTTAAGAAATAGTCTTGTATAAACTCGCAGTAAAGTACAAACGAGTCGGGCAGTAATAATTATGTACTTCCTCCGTCAACAGCTTCCTTTGTTAAAGGTTATATTGTTTTCCAAAACATTCTAAACCGTAAAACACGCAAAATTTCAATTACACATTGGGCATAACTAAAGTTTTTCAAAATAGCCCGACTTAACTTAAATATCTCTGGAAACAGCTTTTATTAATCAAAAATAACGTAAAAGTACCAATAAAATATCCAATAATAAAATTTATTTTGGCAAGGCCTTCAAAAACAACGTTTTTATCCTCAGACCAACACCAACTAGTAGTAGTTGTAGACCAGCCCCAACTACTAAGCTTCTGAAGATAAAAACGTTTTTAAAAGGCCTCGCCAAAATATAAAATGTATTATTGGATTATTTGTGGTACTTTTATGTTATTTTTAAGTTAAATATTTTCAAGTTTCCATCCCTTCGAATATGTGACAACTTTGTTGAACCGAGTTTTGGGTTTGAGTTCGAATACTTGCACATGCCTAGTATCTAGCAAACAGATCCGTATGAAAGTGTACACAACAACTGTCAGGGGAAAAGTTATGGAGGCTCAAACTTGAACGACTTTTATTAAAGAAACTTACAAATTTGATGACAAAAACTGCACCAAAGCAATGTTGTACACCATTATTGATAACGATTCCAACAATGTATCTGCTTCCTTTTTGGTAATTTGACTAATTTATCTTCGAAAAGTATTTGAGGGAAATACGCTATTCATGCTGTTGTATTATTTTAATACACATGTCCAAAACACCGATTAGTCCACGTAAACCTACAAAGAAATACAGCAAACCACACAACTACATAATTGATTGGGAGTTTTAAATTAACAGCTTTACTCTTTCAAACCCAAGTGAAGTTAATGTCTCAATTTCAATTCGAACGTTTAGCACGGTGTTGTATTTCTGTTTGTCCCTTTACAGCGTAGATTTCTGACGCGTAATCTTAAGATGTGGTACAAACGTACTATATAAAACGAAAAACGTTGTAAATTTAAATAATTTTACCTTTCACTCCCGTTTCATCTTAACGAATTTTCTAAAGGAAAAGTGTCGCTCTATTAAAGGTTTACAACGACTTACAATCATTTGTTTTAACAGTAGCACTATCAACAACAGCATCTACTGATGACTACTTAAAATTAACGTGTTTACAAGAAAAGCCATTGTCTGTTTTGAATGATATCCAGCTACCCCCGAGTCTTGACAGATTTTGAGTGGAACGTGTATTAAAATTATTTAATTAGCATATATTTATTTCCAATTATGTTACAGTTTATGTAAAATAATGAATTGATTTTGTTCATTTTTAGTGGACATGACGAAAAACCATTACCAGACACTTTCGAGGTTTTAGGCCATCTGGTGAGTATTAAAGTACACTTGCCTCAGGAATGATACCGAACAAACTATACACCAAGCTAAGAATGTTAAAAACGCTTTAATTTTAATTAAAGCTAAAAATAACAGCTCGTATAACAGCTAAAAATTGAAACAGTTTTATCGGTCTCAATAATACGCGATTTTGGCGATTCTCAAGGTGAATAGAATAGCACCTTGGGCGTTAATACTGATTATAATGTCAAAGCAAATAAAAATGTTATAATTATAAGTCCTGTCCTTGAGAACATTCCAAATTAGAAGAAATTAATATATCATATGAATTCTTAATTTAGAGAATATACGAGTATACTTCGTATGAATACAGTAAATATTACTGGATTTCAAGGAATACTATTAATGATGTTAAAAAAATGCTTTTTAATTATTGTTATAAAATAATACTACTAACTATAGTTTCAAAGGTTTCCGACTCAAGATCTATGATTAGTAAGTTTATTTTTCCTCAAGAACTTATCAATAGATGGGCTGAAAACTTTGCAAGGCTTTGGAATGTTCAACATCAAAACTGTTCAGCATGCTTTTCACCCAAGGTCACTTTATAGTAGTCATGCTTTTCTTGAAAATTACCACCAATTTGTTATGGTTACGAATTTTGTTCGTACTGTAGCCTACTATGGTATTTTTATTTTGAACAATTAATTTCACTTTTACGCTACTCTGAACAGCATACCACTCGTAGCATATGTAGTTTTTCAACATTGACGTTAAGTTTACTGATTCCTGGAAATATGATACAAAGTCCATTGTTGAAATTAATCGTTTTAAGGAACCCAAATTTTATTGCTGTTGCAAGCGAGACGTATAAGTTGTCGCTGGCCTGTTTGAAACTGGGATGGGCCCAGGAAAACAGGTTACATGGGAACAGGAGTCCGGCGACCCACCGGAAAAGTTTTAATTACAGTTCGTCAGGTTTAGCTTGACCGGTGAGACAGGGCCATAAGCGGCCAGCAGGAAATCTCAAGGCCACCGGTCATGCTATACCTAACGAACTGTATATTTAACTCTCCAAATCGATCGTTGAATCCATTTTTACACAAGAATGTGGCTATCACATTTTGATTCCACTTCAAAATGGGGGACAGAACTATAAATTGAATCTGTACATTTTCTTTTGTATACATGAGTTAACGTTGTCTAGTCTGAAAACAAACACAGACCAGCGGTTATATCACACGCGTGCTTGTTTAGCCATACAAATCACTTAAAATAATCAGCATGTAGAGGAATGACTGAATGGGTCTTTAGTGTTTATTAGTTATAAAAGAATGGAATTAGTTAATTTTCTATTTTTCCTAGCGAATTGCTGAAACTAGAGTGAAATGCGCAAAGGTAGCCATAACATTTAGTAAAACTCACTAGATTTCTACTAAAACTTTCGTTTATAGTGATTTTCTTTAAATCAAATTAGCATCCGTTAGTGATTCAATGAGTAGCTGATTAGATTAGTGTAGTGATTGCACACTGAAAGTGGTAGAGCAGAGTTCTGCCACTCCGAGTCGAGAGCTTTGTTCGTATAGAAACTCCGCTTGTTGCAGTTCCACTTCGCCACCAAAGGCGATGTGTTTCTGTTGATCGTCGGAACATTGGCTGGCATCGCTCACGGTTCCAGTTTCCCTGTTTTAGCACTACTGTTCGGCCGCATGGTGGACAGTTTCCTCAACGCGCTCATGGTAGGTTTTAACTTCACCATACTTAAACAATAATTGAAAGGACGCGAGTTTACAGATATAGCCAAGCTGTATATCCATGTCACCATTGGCAGAGAATGTCCAAACCCTTTCTACTGTATATGATTAGTTCGGAAAATATAAAAGTTTCTTCATTCGATCTATAAAATTTATTTAATGAACTTAATGGAATTTTTTACTAATCAGGGTAACAAATTATGAAAAAAGAACGTACCGTATGTAACTCCTGATTGGTTTCCACAGAATTTAAGTAAATTGTATTTGTGCTGCTAAAATACAGAACTAAATGCAAAAAGGTGTTATGTATAATTTTCGTATTAAAGAAAACTCTTGTTTTGTAGTATGTAGCCCCTTAAAGGCTTCGTCAGTATTTAGACAAACAAACTATTAATTTTTCAATAAACCAGGTTTTACATTTGCACGGATGTATCGAGTTATTTAACTATTTATTGCTGTTTTATGTTGTTCTTACCATACTCTGAAATACATGCATTTGTATTAAAGGAAAAGGAAAGACTCCAAACAACAACGGAGTCTGCTGAGCCGGAACTTGAAACTGTGCCGAATGAAGCTGATAGCTTCTGGAACCAGCTGGGTATCGTCAGCACATCGACGGAAGTCAGGTCCGGTAACAACATAGCACTTATCAAAGATATTACAGTGTACAGCTAGAGCTCAATTCCCAAGTTAAGCAATGTTTTTCAAAGCGATGTTATGAGAGCTTCGGTTGGCTGTAGCTTCTAACCCGTCAAGTGTATAACAAAGTCAAGACAAAATGTCATTATTTCTGTTTATAGTCCAAAAGTTATATACTCGTAACATTTAGAAGGATCTCATAAGACATTCAAAGGTTGGCTGTAAAGTATTAGACAATATTCGCCGATTTACAAATGTTCTAATTCATATTTTGTAGGGAACATATACATTTATGTGAAATTCCCAATCTACAACTACCAACAGTTGCCAGTTTTAAATGAACACTCTGTATAAATGCACTTTCCTTGCTTGTTTCAGCCAGCCTCTGGACGCAGTTACTGAAACTGTCGTGGACGCCATGAGTCGATATTCTGTTTACTACTTTTTTATTGGTCTAGCTGTACTCGGGGCTGCCTTTATTCAGGTAAAGCTTGTTTTGCACAGGAATACGTTCAAGTTTTAAGTGTAAATACGTGGTGCAAATATTTACCAAAACAACACAAGTTTTCAACCATTGTAATTAAATCTTCAACTTCACAGCTGTTTGGAGTTTTTAATACTTGTATTTTAATTACTGAATACACTTCATTTCTTATCGAAAAAAATAAATCGGTCAATAAACTCAAGGCTAATACAGTACCATAGATATGTAGTTTATCTATGCTAGTACGTATGAAAACTTTTGATTTCGGTCCGGCCACCCTAAAAAAATAACAGTTATGGATTTAACAATTAAGAATAGCGATTAAAGTTTAACTTTTAAATCAAATTGAATTCTTATATACGTCTGAGCTAATTACGTCTTGAATATTGCTCATTGATACCAAATCGTTAGTATGTGATGAAATGGGTGGACCAGATGCTTCTAAGTGTCCAACGAGACTCTCAAACCAATTTGTGAATAATTATTACTTTCTGTACTCTCTCAAAGAATCTGTTGTTATTATTCTATGTGAATCATATTTAAGTAATGAAAAAGAGCTAGCACTGTTTCGAGTAGTCGAGTACAAATTTGGAATTTTGATGATACGAGTATTTGCATCATTAGGAAAGACACTGAGTACAATAAAAAACAACGTAATGATACAAGTGTATTCTAATATTTTTTGACTTAGTATGTTTAGGTAAAATGGATTTTACAAAGGCTTTCATTAAAACGTAGTTGTGTTCAAACTAAGTGAGTGATTGATTTTGATAGACGATGTGTTGGGAGTTGGCGTGTGAGCGGCAGGTGCACAGGCTAAGAGAAAAGTTCTTCTCGCAGATATTACGACAGAACATAGCTTGGCACGAGTGTAACGACGAAGGAAGTCTCACGACCAAGCTTTCCGAGTACGTAAACATGGTTTAGTTTCTATGGATTTGAAACTTTAACCTTAAGTGGGGTTTACACTTTGCTAATAACTCAAAATATAACTAAAAAGGTCCAGCAAACGTTTTCTTTTCAATTGGTATATACAATTGTGATTGTCCAGGAGATTTACTACTAAGTGGTTAGAGGATAATATAAAATAAGTGATATTTTGGGAATCAAACTTTTGTTTCAATAAGCTACATTTTAAATAATAATGTGTGAGATTACAGCCGTCAGCGTATACAACACTATCGTGAAGCTGATGTCAGCTTGGGCTATTTTGTTTGTTCTCTGGTTTCTTTTTATGTGCTGTGTGTTTCGTTCTATGCTATGACCAAATGAAGATAACTGTAATCTTTGGTCGATCAATCAGCTGACAATGACGTTTTAGTTTTTTATGATTGTGTTTACAATTTGTTTATTTTCTGGAGTCGCAGGCGGACAAATTTAAAAGCATGAAACACTTAGTGGTTTGTTAATATTATTTGGTTTCAAAGTAACTAGTAACTATTTTCAAACAAAGGAATTATGATTGTAGTTAGTAGCATTCGTAGCTATAAAGTCGCAATGTTTAGTGTGATAGCAAATTAAAAAAAGTCCTGCCCTCAAAGATGTGCATACATTTTGTAGAATACATTGGCAAGTAAAATCTAGATTTTGTTAATTGCATACACTGCTAGTCTTCCTTCAAAAACACACTTTGAACTAAAGTATTTGTCACCAACCTTAATCAAGGCTTAACTCGGGCCTAATTAATTAGTTATAAACACTAACTTTGACGGATTAATCAAGTTAAGATAAACCTTAGTAATCAACTCTAATGTCCAATTTAAATTATAGATATTGTTATGGTATCAATTATTTTAATTAGGTAGGTAATAAATTTAGCCTATAGCTTGGACGTCAGAACATAAATACTTTCAAGGTGTTATCATAAGTTGCCAAAGTTGATTCCAGAACCAGGTATTCAGGGATTCACTATTATATTTTGGTGCTTATATTAATGATCCAATCAATAAACACCAATTTCAGTTTTAACACATACTGTATTTGTTTACATATCAGGTTCTATGTCAACTGTTAAATTATTATTTTTAGCGACCTGGAGAGAATCCGAGAAGGTGTGGGGAATAAGCTGGGAATGGTGACACAATATATGACCACTTTTGTGGTGGGCATAATGGTTGGCTTACTGGTCAATTGGCAGCTAACACTTTGTCTCTTGCCATTCTCACCATTTCTAATTGGATCAACTGCCTTCATGGCCAAGGTAAATAGAAAGTTTTTAGTTCAGTTCCTTGAATATGTTTATAGTATAACAGGAAATTGACTGAATATATGTTTTGTACTAATGATTTTTGCAGGTTGCATGATAATGATCTATTGATTCTATAAAATAATATTTTGTCTATAACCCTGAAATTTAAATTGTGCTGCTCAAACAAATTTTAAGAAAATCTGATGAAAAACATGTAATTGAAAGTTCCCAGAATTGATACCTTTGTTTCAAATAATTTACCCCTGCTCCTGGTCTTTTAGGACACACCTAGTTTTAATTACTGTATACTTTTCATGTTTTAAAATTGTTGTGTATAATGTGTCTATTACCCATACAGCACACAATGTCCTTGGATATCCATAAAATGATCCCAATGTCCTGAGAACGTCCCAGGATCAAATAAGTTTGCCAGGACATCCCATAGTGCTCCGCAATATCCAGGATAGCACGTTTGCCCTAGGACATCCCATAGTGTGCCGCAATATCGGGATAAGCTTCTGGGACATCAAAGTGTGCTGCAATATCCCGGGATAAGCACGTTTACCCCAGGACATCCCATGGATGTCCGCAATATCCAGGATAAGCGTTTGCCCCAGGACATCCCATGGATGTCCCAATATCGGAATTACAACAGACTCAAGAGAATGACTAATATACGAGTGTACTTGTTAAAGTGTAATAAATATCAAGATACAAAAATTAATGTGAAAGGCAATAAAAACAAATTAGTTTTAAAGTTATAAAAGTATATTATTATTTAAATAATGTACACAATTTATTATATTGCTCAATGTTGGACAGTTAACGAACACCATAGTCAATGAACAGAAATGACAGTTGGTCGGCCATGAGATTTGTTTGGGTTTATTGCCTTCTGATGGTGCTTATCTTTGTTACAAAATTTGTTTGTTTTCCATGTAAGTTTATGTTTAAGTGATTTTATTTCTAAGTGTTTTGTATATATGAAGCTCTCATTTATAGGTTAAAACATATTAAAAACAGTATAGTTGTTGTGACGAGGGATGAGGGTTGAGATTGTGACGCCATCATGATTGCGAGCACCGCCATGTTGAAAAAATGTGAGACTTAGCATTTGCAATCGTGCACTATGTTTCAAAAGTTTACTGTTTGCCAAGGCCTAAAACCATACCCAAGATTGAAATCTGGGCATTATTATTCTATGCTTCGGTTTGGGATATTCCTTGGCCTTAAAATTTCCCTAGGTCGACTATAGATTTGGGTGAATTGTGTGTCCTGTCCAACATTTAAACAGGCAAGGGCACTCTTAACAATTTGACGTTAAGGCATACTAGACTAATAAATGTTTTTTTGAAACATGTGTTTTGGGTATTAGTCTAGAAGAGTGACTTATGATATTATGAGCTGAAACTGATTTAACACTTGATGATCTGGAGGAGGCTCCTAAACATATAAAATTTCTTTTGGGTCGCGGAACTTATTTATAAGTGGTTTTAAAGTAGCTTTAAAGTTCAGGATTATTTTGTAGAGAGGAGCACGAAACAACTGTCACTTTATCTGTGTTGACTTCCCACTTCAAATTTAACTCAAAGTGAATAAGTTATATACTTGTGGTTAAGGTTGTTAAGTTTGAATAGATTTTTTACTATTATTTTTAAAAATTGGCTTTGAAAGTTGGGGTTTATGCTCTAACAGGGAGGCAGCCAGCCGGTCACTCATAGCGGCCTCTATTAGAGGCAATAGATTAATCGGCAGAGATTGTGCTCCAAAGGTAGGTTAGCAAAGTTAAGTTAGTTGATTTCTTTTTGTAAAACATTGTATTAATGGTTTCTGCAGAGAGTTAAAACATCGTTATTTGGCCTTTTGGAAGGTTTGAACTCAGAAAATGCTAAAATCCATAAGTCACTTCTAGACTTTTACCTAAGCAGCTGTAAAGCTTAGAGGTTTCCTAGATCCCTGGGATGGACATATTTTCAGACAACGTGAATGTGTCTGGCTTCATAATTTGTGGCGGGCAAATATTGTATCTATAAACAGGTATGTCGTGGTGTAGTTCTACACTAATTTGTCTGATAGTTGGTTTATGTCAACAAACTAACTTCCCAGATTTTGAGCGGAATATAAGTTTTATCGTTAATTTGTTATCGATTTAAGTAGTCCTCGTTATTGTTGGAGGGAAGCAAATGAGAGTTTGTCGATGAGTAACACACCGAAAATGTGAACATAAAATGTACAAAACAGAAGGAAGAAGGGTGCTGATGAGTTCACGATTTGTATATATTTTATGGCAAATGAAACAAGTTCGGTGAATCCTTTAGGCTTAGTAGAAAACTCTTTGAGAAGTTCTAGTCTAAATAAGTGTGATTTTACCAAGAAACCATACAAGAGTCTCTAGGCCAATCTCAGCTACAGAAAAGCTGTTTTTTAATTTTAAGGTAAAACATAGTTTTGTTGTTTAAATAAAAAAAAACACGGATGCAGGATGAATCGTCAGAACACAAATCGGTCGCTTTGTGCTTGGTTTTACTATGAAAGATCTAAAACCCACTTAAGTCCTAATGAGCTAAGTAATTAATAATATGCCACAACTAGCCTTATCTTTAACTAATTATTATTAATGTCATCCTTAGTTTTAGTATTTAAAAATTTTACAATTGTGTTTTTGGAGTTGTGTTGTGTTTTTGTTGGAGTTTACACAACTTGTATCTTTATAATTGTTATTATTCACGTATGTTATAAAGTTTACTGAATGGATAAGCACTATAAACCAAACCAACTGCCAATTTCAGTATTCTCCACCTATTCAAAATAATGTATTAAGTTTGCTAAGTAATGTAGTAATCAAAATTTCTTTTCCAGAATTCAAAACAAAACTTCAAGGGAGGAGTCCGACCAGCAATGAAGGTGGAATAGTGTTGTATCTTGAACTATTTCTATATTGTTTATATTTAATTGTATATTATTAGAAGCTTACAATAAATAGTATGTTATTTTTTATTTGATCAAATATTTATTATTTCTCCTTCTCTTTCTTTTCAATATAGGGTTCGGGTGAATATTCATGTTTAAAGTCCAAATTCATTTCAACAAAGTGCCACCTTGGGACTATAGGACCATCGGGATATAATGGGCGTCCTGGAATATCCTGGGGACATTATAAGTATACCTTGGACTACTGGGACTACAATGGGATATTGAGACATTCCAGGACATTATAAGTATATCTTGGGACTACTGTAGGACTACAATGGGATATTAGGGATGTCCCTGGGACATTATAAGTATATCTTGGGACTACTGTGGGACTACAATGGGATATTACTGGATGTCCTGGGACCCTGGGATATCCTGGGGACAATAGTATGGGACTGCTGTGGGACTTGGGATATTACAGGATGTCCCTGGGACATTATAAGTATATCTTAGGACTACTGTAGGATTACAATGGGATAATACGGGGATGTCCTGGGACGTCCTGGGATATCCTGGGTTATTATAAGTATATCTTGGGACTACTGTAGGACTACAATGGGATATTGCAGGGATGTCCTGGGACGTCCCTGGGATATCCTGGGGACATGTATACCTTTAGGGCTACTGGGACTACAATGGGACAATGCGGGATGTCCTGGGACATTATAAGTATATCTTGGGACTACTTTGGGACTGGCGGGATGCGGGATGTCTGGGATCCCCTGGGACTATCCTGGGGACATTATAAGTATACCTTGGGACTACTGTGGGACCAGGATATGCGGGATGTCCCTGGGACATTATAAGTATATCTTGGGACTACTGTGGGACTACAATGGGATATGGGATGTCCCTGGGACGTCCCTGGGATATCCTGGGGACATTGTAGTATACCTTGGGACTACTGTAGGCAGCTACAATGGGTATTAGGGATCCTGGGACGTCCTGGGGATGATCCAAGGAAGGCGTCCCTGAGGTGGACAGTGATTTTTCCAGGGCGTCCCACGATGTCGGGCAATGTTTAGGACGTCCATGGGATTTGGCATATCCACGTCGCAATATCCTCAGGCGTTTGAGGACAAACTTGTGTGTATGGGTATTCATAGTTAGTTTTCCACCTTTTCTTTGTATGTCTGAACTGGTATCTTGCCACTTATAAAATACAGAAAACCTTGTTGCATATTTATTTGATGATTTCCAGCTAGCAACCTGGTCTGCAGTTAAAGAGCAGGTGAAACATGCTATGGCTGGCAGTGTTGCAAATGAAGTATTGAACTCAGTTCGGACTATAGCAGCGTTCAATGGAGAACCTCACGCTAAATCAAGGTAGGATAGTCAGGGGTAGTCTGGTGTGAATGCATGTAAAATTGACAGTGTAGTCTTGCCGAAAACCTAGACATGATTTTGAGCTTGGAGAAACAACATAGCCTACGCCTAGCACCATCTTTGTGTGTGAGTTTTATAGTGCCATTACAAAGGTTTCAGTCCTTTAATGGTGCTGTTGTATGATAGATTTCTATGGGGTTTATAAAGTAGAAGGGTTTATCTATGCTTGCTTGAAACTAGATGTCAGGTATTTCAATTTTAAGGATGGTGAAAATTTTTAAATTCAAAGTGCTCTTTATAGAGTTTAGTAGACACTCGTGAGCGCGGGGAAACTTCCAAATGATATTTTACAAAGGTTTATTTATTAAAAATTTTGAAGTATTTTACCTGGAAGCTTAGAGCAAAGGGTGCTGCTGCATATGAAATGAAATGAAAAACGTCTTTATTGGTGGCAAAGTTAATATGTTATCTTAAATCTTCTCATGAATTCTTGAAGTTGGAATTTGCGCTGGCTCAATCCAACTGCCTCTTGTAGTACACTAGAGTCCCGCTAATCCGAACTAATTGGGACCGAACCCTGTTGGGATTAGCACAAATTTGGATTAAGCGGAATTTTGGCATATATTAATACATTTATTGTATTTATTGTATACCTTATAAGGTCATCATACATTGACTTAGAGCCACTAATATTTTATATTTAAATGTAAGAAATTATGTATTTTAATCCTGTAGTACACTGCAATAATATATAATAAAAAAAATAGCACCATCCGCAGTGTTTTACAAAGTTCAAACCTTTGCAGCGTCACTTGTTATGCCTCTAGGTCCTATTCTAATACCAACTAGTAACATAGTTCAGAGCATCAGCCCAAGCCACTACATTTTCATGAAATATCAAATCCTTTTCTCTGAGTGCTGAATTTGCTGGTAAGGTTTCTTTTCTTTATATACAAGCTAAAGTTCACATTACAACTAACAGTTTTTATTTTACTTTCAGATATGAAAAAGCACTGGAAGAGGGGAGGAAGGTTGCAATGGGTACCTTTTACAAGATTGCCATGTGCCTTACAATCCTCAACTTCTGTAAATATGCTCAGTACGGAGTCGCACTGTTTGTCAGTTCTCTCTTCATACGAGCAGGGTACTGCACTCCCGGTAGTGTTTTTACGGTAATTACAGCTCAAACTTAATTCCATGATTACTTGTCACGTTGTTGCTTGTAAATAATTTTTATTTGGACTCCTTCATTTTACTCTTTGGTAAATATTTATTTATATCTATTCAATTGTAATAAAAGTTAAAACAATGTCAATTTGATGAAATATGAATTTATCACCCTAAATGAAGTTCTTTTGCTCTTTCAGGTATTTTTAAGTGTACTCTCAGGTGCCTTTACTCTTGGAGACGCGTTTCCCTACTACACAGCCGTTGGGACTGCTTTAGGAGCGGCTTCTATGATATTCGGTGTCGTAGAGCGAGTACCAGACATTGACACTCACGGCAAGCAGGGTCTTAAGCCACACAAAGTAGAAGGGCGAATCACATTCCAAGATGTCAGCTTCAGTTACCCGTCTAGAGCCAACAAACAGGTAGGTAATGCCTTAATTGACACATGTCTAGTTTTTGGCACCCAGAGATTTTGTTCAGAGATGTGATGCCAATTGGTTCAGTTATGAAGAAGCTTGAAGGCATCGCACAGATTAAGATTTTCCCTTGGAATAATTTTTCTTGAACCTTTTAGATTGTGCTGTTAAAACTTAACTTTAAATAATTACTGTTAAACACAAAATAATAAATTTGTGTCCTTTCTTCCACCAACTTCTCCTAATCTCTTGTGTTTTTCAAATTCAAATTAATATTCTTTATTACCTTTCTTTTATTACCAAAGTGGTGGTGAAAATAGTTTTTCACCGTCACTTTAGTTTGGCTGATTGGATTTTGTTGAGTTTTAGCACACATGTAAGGTATGGTGCTATAAATGCTATTCCAGTTGAATAGAAATCAGATCATAAATACAGTTTTTTATCACCCCCTTCTTAAAAAAAACTCTCAAAACAAAACTTTCAGCATTTCCCCCGTTACAGGAAATTTGGTAGGATTCACGGTAGCATTGTATGTATGTGTCAGTATGCTTTTTGTATTTAAGTTCTACTCTTCTTACGTACTCAACATTATCAACTTTATTATGGTTTGATATAAAAAAATTATAGAAATAAAAGTCAGTAAATAAGTTACATATTAAAGCAATTTAAAACTACTGAACAATTAAATATGGCGTGAAATGGATTAGCTAAATCTTTCAATTTCTTTTCTTACACAGTTGTGTCACTGTGGATTTACTTTTTGTTCACTCAAAAACGATGGAAAAGTCCGTGATGATGTTTTACTTTCAGAAATTGCACCATCGTCAACAACAAACTTCAAACAAAGAATGTCAAGAAGGATGAATTTCCTACAAGGATGGGTTTTTAAGGACACTTAACATCAATTTGTCAATACTCTTAGTAAATAGTACAAAACACAATTTTATACACTTGATTGTAATTCTCTTTCAGATTCTAAAACACTTTAACCTGGAGATCCCTGCAGGAAAGACGGTAGCACTTGTAGGTTCAAGTGGGGTTGGAAAAAGCACCGTAATTGATCTTTTACTCCGTCTTTATGATTGTAATGCTGGGGTTGTAAGTATATATATGTGCTGACAATTTCTTTTATGGAATTTAATCATTTTGTATACCAAATGTATTATATCAAAACCAAAGAACTTTTTAAGTGTGATAATCTTGTTAAAAGAACGAACTATCTAGCCGTCCTTTTTAGCCTAACTTAAAAAAAATCTGTTCATAAACCCAGTTTTCTTTTTACCAGAACAGTGGCCAAGCGCACTGAGATGATATGACATTGCCCTGGAGATTAGGAGTCTGAGTATCAGTGTGACTACTAGCTTTTCTCATGCCTTAGAAACATAACGGCAGGACAAGTTTATATTACTTTGTGTTGTAAAATAATACTACCTAATATCTTACCCTTTTTCTACCTTACTCTTCAGAGAAAGAAAACACAGATTTTTATAAAAGCATCAGACTTAAACCTGTTTTGTTCATTAATAGACATTTTTTATACATATAAAACTCAAAAACTGGAACTACCAACTGATAAGGTTTATGTGGAATTTACAATATGTTCCTTATTTCTTAACTTCAATCATTGGCTAGTAACATATAGTATTTTTTTAACTATAGTAGTCAATATAGTATTGTTTGCTTTTTTTAGATAAAGTTGGACGGTGCACCCATCAAAAACCTGAACTTAAATTGGCTGCGCAACCAAGTGGGAGTGGTGCTCCAGGAACCGATTCTGTTCAGCGTATCCATAGCCGAAAACATTCGCTATGGACAAGAGAACGTCTCTCAAGCTGACATCGAGCGAGCAGCAACCATGGCCAGTGCTCACAGCTTCATCACTAAACTCCCAGAGGTAAAGCAAATATGTAAAGATTTGGATCACTCAAAATAAATGTGGTCTGGTTTAAAAGGATTTTTAATCTGTTGATGAAATTATCGAACATTTGTAGTGCTTATTGTCCCAATCCTAAATCCCCCTTGTCTAATCCTGTGAAATATGCAATTGTATTTTGACGAATCTGCGAACTAGATTGTATGAGAGTAGTAGGTAGTGTTTTGTCTGTCTGTCTAAAATCAAATCTATTGGACTAAACTTGGTAAATTTTGTTAACAATTTATGTTTCAGAAATACGAAACCTTGGTTGGGAACAGAGGTGCGCAATTGTCAGTGGGACAAAAGCAGCGCATCGCAATAGCTCGAGCACTTGTTCGCAACCCCAAGATACTGCTGTTGGATGAAGCGACGTCGGCACTCGACTCACAGACAGAGAGTGTTGTCTTGGAAGCTCTGGAGAAAGCTATGGAAGGAAGAACAACCATTGTTATAGCACATCGGCTCTCAACAATCAAGCATGCTGATGTTATCTACGTTATGAAGGTATACAGTATAATTGTGTCAACTGTTCCCTTGAGTATATACTTTTTTCTGACTTTCATTCAAAAGGTGTTAAGAAGTTCAAAGCTCCAAATTGTTTTCAGAGGCGGCCCGAGGATCCGCAAACCGGCGCTCAGAGGGGCATAAGAGGGTGGCATTTTGGAGGCGCTGGGTGCGCTAAGTGTTTGTATAGAGAGAAGAGGGAAAATGGTTTTAGAGAATTAGCGATACCCACAACAAAAAGGGAATTATGACGCTGCCACAAGGCCCGGCCTATCGTCTATCCTTACCGCCCCTCCGTCCGCGGGTCATCAGCTGTTTAGGCCTACTCTTCAGATTGTAACATGAAAAAAAGTTGTCATTTTGTAGAGTTGAGCAGTGGTTATTCGTTTCAGTTGTGAGTAATTGAGATTCGTTTGTGTAAATAAGTTGGTGCCTGGAGGAGTATAGGGCAGGGCATACTGTAACACGAGCTTTTCTAAACCAAGTAGGGCAAAATTTCAGAAAAAGGCGACTGAAAAGCAACCACATAGAGGAGACCGTTCTTAAAAGTCCACAAAACACAGTTTTTTTTAATTACCTAGTGCTAGTGAAAAGGTGTCCATAAACAATTTATATAAAAATAGTGCTTGTATTCATAGTCATATTACTGGTAATGTAATCAGTTATTTTTGTTATTACGAGTTACACTAGGCCCAATTTAAAACCCTTTAAAACAAGTTATTTTGCTTTGAAATTTCAACCTTTTTCCGGGGGATGCCCCGAACCCCCCTAGGGCTGACGGGTCCCTCAGACCCTCTCCGAGGGCGCTGCCGTTGAGTCTGCCCAATGGCACGTGCATGTTCGAGCCACCCTTCACTGTTTTGTTCTAAGAGATTTCACACTCTCTGGAGATAGAAATGAATAGTTCTATTTCCTGGAAATTTGCTAATAATAGATTGTGAAATATAGTTACTTATTTAAGTTGTTTAGAAAAAAACTGAGAACAGCTCAATAGTTTACAGCTTAGTTATAACAATATTTGTTTACCTATGCTTCTCAAATTGTATTTAGCTTTAACAATGCAATAACTTTGATATAACTCTTTATTTAGAGATCATGGACCTCTTGTTGCAACATTTACTCCTGTGTATAGTCGTAGTGAATGGTATCAGTTTATCAATAGTGAGTTTTTGTTGCCAGGACGGAACAGTGCTGGAGAGTGGGAACCACTCTGACCTGATGGGACAACAAGCTTCTTACTACAAGATGGTATGTGCCCAAATCTCCCCAACCAGTCCGTCCAAAGCTGGAGAGGACAGGTAACTAACATCTCTACCTACTTTCCATTTTCAATTGGTCCAAAATTTAGAAGAACTAGTCAGTTAAAACGTGATTGCCAATTGAAAAAAACTGACAAACTATCATCCCAAAATAAAGTTGAACGTTGTCTAGCCACATTTTGTTCTAAATGTCAATACATTCAACTCCTGACTAACCGTAATAAAATTGGGTTGAGGCTTCCCGGATAAGCAGTATTTTTTCTCCCCTCGGTGTCGTGGTTAATCTGCAACAGGGTTAATCCGATTAGGGTTAATTGGGAGTTGACTGTACAGCATATTTTGATCTGTGTGGTGTTGTTTGTTAGAGTAACTAGCATCTTATGTAAAAATTTAAAAATTTTCAAGTAGCCCTAAATTTTTAAATTTTAGGGAAATAACACAGTTTTAATAGTTTACTTGTCAGCTGAAAATCACTTTAAATATTAATTATGAACTAAAATTTCTAAAAAAATAACAATTTACTACAAAGTATAATTGGCTCGCCATGATTAGCAATTACTTTTTTAGTAAAGTGTTACTGTGATTTCTGATTTGCTATGTGCATACTCTTTTGCCAAGGCCATGCCCTAGTTGTATCACTAGGGTAAGACTGAGTAAACAGCAATAGATTAGCCGAAGGGTCCAAGTGTCTTCTTCTATGTAGCCTTGCTTCTAGTATTGGCTCGAAAACGTTGGCAAGCGGTCTCTGAAGCTGACTCTGAGGCTTGTGGTGAGGCAGCTCATGATACCACCGGAAATTTTACGAGCGTACCCAAGTAAACTTGTGCTTTTATTACTCAAGAGTTTTTATTTCTAACATTAGTTGACATTCTTAATTGAAGCTGTTCAGTAAAAAAGTAGGGATGAATCTACTGTTTGTATATAAATGTGTGTGTTGCAGTCCGCATACATCAGAGTGAGTATAGCAAGTTGCCATTGCGGCTTTAAACGCATCTCTCCAGTAGCCACCGTCTTTGCTATAGCTATCTATTTACAATTGAATGAGTCTGTTCAAAGAAATCACAGAATAGAAATCGGCTCTTTGTTAAGTTAAATAATTTGTTATATTGTAATTTAAATGTAAAACTCATTAGAAGTTGCAGTAGGACCCTAAAATTTTGAGGCTAAAGGCAACAGTTTTACTGCAATCAGTACCATTATTTTTCATGTTGGAATTTAAATGCTGGAAAACTTTGTCATCATTTTCTCTTTTTTATTAGAACTTCTTAATATAAAACTATTTCTGCTAAGCATTTATAATATTCAAATAATATGCTTTCGTGTTCTAAAAGCTATTCAGCTTACTGATAAATACAAAGGTATGTGGTGTGATCAAAATGTTCCAGGACTTTTTACAGTGGCGGCTCGTGAGCCTCGAGGAAGGTGAAGGGCAAATCAGCTGTACTCCACTATTTAACAGGAAAAATACGTTTAAATATTTATTCTTAACACGTGGACAGAAAATTCAAGATACATTGTTTATCGATAATATGGCTAATTATTTCTCTAGGAAACTACGAAAATAATTGAAAATGCAGTTATTACAGCTTGCAAGTTCTAGCAGTGAATTAAAAGTTAATGTTTGCAATGTTACAAAAAGTAATATGTTGAATTGAAACATTGAACTACTACCGTATTAAGTGGAACACTGACAAAAACCTAAAGAAATCATTGCATAAAATTGTTTTATAGTATGGATCAGTAAAAAAATAATATACAACTATTTAAAACTAGCTGTTAACTCCTTAAAAATGTACATAATCAGGTCGTGTGATTGCAAAAGTAGGCCTAAAACAGAGTAGTTGCGTTGCGCGGTCCAATGATAGCTGGACAACTGGTCTGCTGTCTGGCGGGCTACGCAAGTGACAGGCTTTGAATATACACTTCTAGCGTCACTCGCTGCTATAGCATCGCTGCCCCTTTCCTCGCCCCTCAGTGTCTATTACTACCACGTGGATAAGCGTCAAGTGAAGGCCCAAACAAAGCTGTCCACCTACGAAGTATTCCGATCTTACACGAAGGCAAACAGTGGTAATCATAGAGCTACTAACTTTCTGTGGCGACTATCGAGGCAACCATCGATTGTTGCTGTCGAGTTTGTATCGCACTCACTGTCGTCGTTGATATGTGATCCCAAGGACTTTGGAAACGGATGAATTAAATGTTAAAGTTTAATTTTTCCCTTCTAAAACATAGGTGAAGTGACCCTTCCCTCCCTATGGCTGACGAGCCACCACTGACTTTTTATATAGTGTGAGAATGCAGCAACGTACAACAATGCGGTTTGTAGCAATGCATTCTCTGACTCAACAGCAACACAGTTGTGCTTTTTGATCAATCCTATCCTCACCCAAGCAAAAATTTACAAGGTTTATATGAGACATGTTTATTGTTTTTGATTCTGGTGATTTTTGGTTCATAAAAATTAACATGAAAGAAAAGCAATGTGTTGGTATGAAATTGAACTGACACTTTTTAGATATTGTAAGGGTTATTGGGTGGTTAATGTTACGAGCCAATCACAATGTTACGAGTGGTGAAAGAGGTTAAAAGATGGCCGTACATCACAGTAGATGGTCCTCATTCCGGACGCCCTTCGACATCGATCAATGAAGGTCATGTTGCTAAAAGAGTTATGACGTATGATCAGACTGCCGGCTAAAAGTCTGTGAAATGGCAGAAGAATATAATATTCAATTTGGTTTACATCCAGAGATTTTAACTAAAAACTTCAAAGGCGTAAGGTTGCGACAAAGCTTTTTCTAAAACTGCTGACTCAAGATCAGATTTTTATGAATGTTAAAAAATAATATTTAGAGATTATTCTTCCAATTTGCAATGTATACATGTATTTTTCTAAATTCCATCAAACTTGTTTGAGTTATTTAATATATTTATGTTTATATATATTATTTATGTTATGTTTATGTTAATTATTTAATATATTTATAATATATGCATGATGAAATTTGTAAACATTGTTTTAGATTTTCCTCCCAATTAGCAATAGCTAGGGGATAAAATGTAACTTCAATGCATGTGTAAATATGAGTTTAATAAAGAAATTAAAAACCAAACAACATAGAATTGAGATATTTTAAGACCTTCTTGAATTGGCAAATAATGATAAAATCTTCTTGAAAATGTTGTTATGGGGGACGAGACATGAATATTTGGTTATAACAAAGTAAAAAAGGTCAATTAACACAAACATGTTGCTCTTCAGTGCTCTTTCACATTAATGTTCATGAACCAAAAATTGCCAGAATAAAAGAACGTCTCAAATTAACATGGTTTGTTTTTGCTTCAGTGAGGATAACATTGATTCAAAACCACAGTTGTGTTACTGATGAGTCAGAGAATGCATTACTGCAAACCACATTGTTGTATGTCGCTGCATTCCCACGCTATATAAAAAGTCCTGTACATGTTTGATCACCCCTCGTTTTTGCCAACTCTATGCTTTAAATGTGGAAAATTAAAAGCGCTATGCTATTTCAATCAGCTTTGTAGTAATTATTTAAATGCATATTGTTATTATAGGAATCTTTAAGTAACAGTGTATTTTATTTTGTCTTTTCCTCTAATATAACATTTTTGAAGTTTTCATTTCAAATTAGTATTTATTACTTTTGCAAACTGTGGTCATCATGAATAACAATATAACATTAGTCCAAAACAGATTAAGTTCCACCAAGGAAACCTTTATTAAATCAATTAAATATCCTTAAAAATGGGATTAGTTTTTGTGTAAAAACAACTTGCTTATGGAGTAATTTTAAATTATAATATTTCTGATAATAATAGTTTATTAATACATTTTCACTTTAGGGGCAAACAGTGTAGCACTAAATAAAAAAAAAAATCATTAAACAAATTAAATTATGAGTAAATATTATAAAATTAGAGCAATAATGGTTTGTGACTGGTAACTTTTATATTAAATCATTTTTATAGTATTGTTGGTACCTCTTTGCACATTTTATTCCTTTCTTGGGTTTTATATTGAATGCTAATTTTCAAACACTTTAGTGCATGTTTTAAGGAAATAATTAGCCCCACCCAAAAATAAACTGCAACATTTTAAAAGACTGAGAGAGTGTGAATTCACCGACTGACAAGAATAGGGTTAGATGATGTGTTAAAAAGAAATATAAGTTCAAAAAATGTTTTGACAGAAGAGTGAAAGCAAAATGTTAGTTTTAACAATGATGATTGTTATGCATCTGTCGTAAATATATATTTTACACAATAAACAATTTATTTATTTAGATTTCTACTTTAAAATTGTTTTATTTTGTTGTTGTTAAATATGTAACAATTTTTCAGGCAAGGCAGTTCGGGCTACACTCCAAGAGACAGAGGAGGAGCTTCTGCTGGTCCAGTGATACCGTCGGCTCCTGTTGTGGAAGAAAATACCAAGGTACATCCTAAAGAATTTTGCCAACCCATCTTTCTAGAAGTAGAAAACTAACCAGTTACCACTTATGCAGTGGCGGCTCGAGCATGCATGCGCCCTCGGGCAGACTCAACGGCAGCGCCCCCAGAGGAGTCCCTCCCGGAAAATTTTTGAAATGGAAATAACGTGTTTTAAATTGGGTCTAATCTTAAATCTTAACTTGCTATAACAAGATATAACAGCTGACTACATTACCAGTAACATGAGTATGTATAGAAAGAATTTTTTTATATAAAACGTTTACGGAAACCTTTTGACTTGGAATAGACAATTTAAAAAACAACGGTTATTTTATATACCTTTTTAAAAACGGCCTCCACTTGTTGCTTTTCAACCGCCCTTTTCTGAAATTTTGCCCTACTTGGTTAAGAAAACCTAATGCTACAGTATTGCCCTGCCTTTTATACCTCCAGGCAACAACACGTTTACACAAATCAATTACTCAACTCAAACGAATAATCACTGTTCAATTCGTGAAATAGAAAGGAACGTCATGTCACAAACAAAATGACGAATTGCAAGTCTAAATATAGTCCACACTTTCGCATAGTTAATTAATATATAATTCCTCTTTTGTTCTGGGTAACGTTGATTCTCTAAAAGTATTTTCCCTTTTCTTTCTACAAGGATTTCCTTTTATAGCTGTATGCACCCAACGCCCCCAAAAAATGCCGCCCTTCTTGTAGCCCTGGTAGCGGTTGCGGGTCCTCGGGCCGCCTCTGCACTTATGTCTACTTCTTTTGAGATTTGCCATTCTCTGTTTCAGTTGCGAGAGGTTGGCTTGCTCACTCTGGTGCAGATGAACCGGCCAGAATGGGGATGGCTGTTGTTTGGTCTCCTAGCTTGTATAGTCAACGGTGCTGTCACTCCAGCCTATGCTTTCTTTTATGGTGAAGTTTTTGCTGTAAGTTATGCCATCAGATTTGTACTGTAAATACTAGTGTACTGTTCGAGGGTAACTCATAGTGATGGTATAATACATTTAATACAAGATGGATTTTTGGGAGGTATGTAGAGCTTACCACTTGGCTCAAGCAGGCTGGAGGTGGGAGTTTTATCCCTGCCGTTGCCAACAACAGTTTTGTTGTGGTAATGTTAGGGAAAGGTCTTGTTCAATAGGTAGAGTGGACTTTGCAGTCCTAGCTTTAAAGTTAAACTTTACCATTTTTATGGTATCAGTTGTTTAACTCATTGACGCTTCCACTTTGAAGCATGCCTATGCATGAGCATATGTTTAGTTAAGTACTTAACTGGATTTAAAACTTATGTGGTTTGACATAATTGAAATAAAAACTTTTGGATTAACCACAATGTAAAACTATATTTAATTAACACAAAACGATTTGACTATGGCTTTTAGTTTTACATTGTGGTTAATCCAAAAGTTTTTATTTCAAGTACTTCAATACTTATTTATTGGTAGAAATTAAGGATGGGTCAGTGCCAAAAGCCAGTTTTCAGCTCTACTGGTTTTTGACAAATGCAATTAATTTGGCCTGCTCTCATAATTGTAAAAGTCCTAAGACACTTGTAACATAATCTGGTTTTCTAATTGAATAGAAAATAAATAAAGTAAAACTTTGAACATTATAGAAAATATTAAATTTATTGGAAACCATATTGTAATAATTATTATATTTTAAATGTTTCAGATATTTTCTCTGCAAGGAGATGAGCTAGTTCACACTGCTTTGCTTTGGTCTGCTATGTTCGGACTATTAGCTATAGTTTCTGCAATAAGTTCATCTTCACAGGTAATACATTACATATAATGGACTTAATATGCACGGTTTTAATTAAATCTTGAGGCATTTAGTAACTGTTGAGTTTTGAGCAGCACAGGATAAACGCACCAAATTTTGCAGACATTTCCTAGGGACTACAAACTACTTTTCTACATAATTGTTGGCCCTATGGTGCCAGTGGAGTGCGCCCCGCTGGGGTTTAGTAGAACGGATTAGCAGATGGCTATAGAACATTGCATATCATTGAAAAGGTATTTTATTTTTTTAAATACAAACAATGCTGCAAAACTTACTTCTGAGAAATTGTTCAATCAAAAGTTGTTGCTGTTTAAAGTTTCAAAATTAAAAGTTTTAAAGATTCAACTGGCAGCATTGTTTTTGGTGAAAAAACCTGTCCAGTGGTATGCAACTTGCCGTTTAATGTTTTAAAACAAACAACTCAAAATAGACGCTGGAAGTACTTAGGTCTTTGTTGAATGCAAAACTCTACAGCAAGTTGCATATTGTAAAAAAGATATTTTTCACCAAAAACAATGCTGCTAACTGAGTTTTTAATAAACTATTCAATCAAACGTTATTGCTGTGAACGAACACTTTTAATTTTTGAAATTAGAGACAGCATTAACTTTTGATTGATCAATTTCTCAGAAGTGCAGTTTGCAGCATATATAGCGGATCTGCAAAACCCGTTTTACTAACCCTCATGGGTCGCACCTCACTGGTGCCATTGGGCCAATAACTACCTAGAAAAGTAGTTTATTATAGTTCCTAGAAAAGGTCTGTAAAATTTAGGTGTCTTTATAGTACACCATCAAAAATGTATTAATTATATCCATACTTAACTGACACCCTGTATATTCAAGACATCAATTACACTAGAGTCCAAATGCACTGGAACCAAATCTTGTTCTGATTAGCGAAAATTCAGACTAACTGCAAACAGAGTTACAAGTATTAGTTTACAATTAAAGACAATTTGTTATTAATGGGTGCTACACACAAGACTCAAGGATAATGCATTTTTGTCTATTGCATCTAGTGAGGTTTTATTATGAATTATTTGGAAGTTAGCTTCTGCACTGCAACCTGTTCAAGACCTGGCCATCGCCTACATTAAAGCCCCTCACCACAATAACTCCAGTCCCTCATTCTGTCTTGTAGACAGTGAATCCATCTTTTATGTTATACTCACATGTTTTGTTGTGTGTTGTTAAATGTTGCAAAACTGAGGAGTGGCAATAATTGTTCAATCACAATTTGCAATGTAATCTACAAGTGTTTTTAGAAAACTGATTTCAACTCTTTATATTATTTTATATCTTTATATTACCGTAAGTTTGTCCTTGATTCTTACGCAATTGTGCAGTTTAAAATTCGCAAAAAATTAATTTAAAGGGTTTTTTGCAGCAAATTTATATTAACTAAATTTTTGAATTACTGGAATTTGGACTAGCAGGATTCCAGTGGACTTAATACTCACAAAATAATATGTTGTAAGTTTATTGAACAACGTTACATTAACGTTCAATTGTCGTTAAACAGTGAGCCTAATTCATTTGACACTCATACATTTTGTAGATAATCAATATGGAGATGGCAGCTGAGAAGTTAGTTATGAGGATAAGACTTCAGGCATTTACCAACATATTGACTCAACCTATGGCTTGGTTTGACTTCAACAAAAATGCAGTAGGCAATCTGTTGACCAGACTGGATAGGGATGCACCACTCATCAAAGGGGTAAGAAAAACTATTAAAAGAAAAGTAGTAACTATACTGTAGAAGGAAGTAAAATAATCATTTTTATTGATTTTATTAAGTTAATTCAAAACTAATGGTGGGTCTTCGTGTAAGTATTATTATTGGCTCTAATTCAACTAAAATTGTGACCTTGATTTTTAATTTCTTTATTCCTGTTATAACTGATTTTACTTCTATGTCGGATGGTTGTTTTGTAATAATAAAATACCTTTGTGATTTGTCTGTGTTGTTGTGGATGTATTTTTAATGTTTCTCTGTAGGAATGAAAACTGAAAAGAGGAGCCAAGATCACTTTGGGTAATTGTTTGTAGTTTCCCACCATTTAAGTACAGTTGAAAGCATGATGCATGCATTTTTACAATTTTTGTATTCTGATAAAACTGCACAACTAGCACTTATACCTGTAACTTAATCTAACTTTTAACCACAAAGTTAATTTCATAAAGTGGCTTTAAATTTGTATATAAATTAAACACAGTCATGTTAATTCTAACACATTTTTGGAACAGTTTTGTGTAGATTGATCTTTTAATTTTTATATTCTTTTTGTGAAACCCATAATTTATTACTCTGTTTGTATTCACTCAAGCGGCTTTATATCCAGTTGTGTGTGTATCTGATTGTAGGCAGCAGGTCAGCGAGCTGGTCACGTGATCTGTTCCTTGGTGATGATCAGCCTGAGTGCGCTGATTGCGTTTCTGTTCGGTTGGCAACTCTCGCTGGTGCTGGTGTTCAGCATGCCAGTCCTCATCGCTTGCTCTTACCAGGAAGTAGTGGTTCTACGCAGTTCCCAGCTAAGGGACAGTAAACTTATGGAGAAAGCAGGAAAGGTAATGCAACTGCTCTCTTATATTTAAAAAAAATCAAGTGTATACTGGTCTTAAGTACAGTCAACTTTGTTAATCCAACCCTACATCTAGATTAGTATTGCTGAAAGACGTTAGTTTTGAAAATGCTTGCAATATCTTTTATTATAAAAAACTGAAAATGTTTTGCATGAACGCATGCATAGTTAACACTCATATTAAGGGATACTCACAAAAATTGTTGGTATACATTCCTAGTCTGGGAGCTGAAAATTCCATGTAGCAGATTTTCAGCATAAGAAACAAGTCGACTACCTGTCCTGAAAAAAAGTGTTCCCAATTAAACATATTTATTCTGAAAAATCCCAAATATTTCAGGATTTGTCCACCTTTAATATATTTGACTACTCTATAAATGTTAGATTTCAGTACTATATACTGTGCATGTTTTTGACATGACTTTTTGTAAAAGTAATATTTATCCTGAATATTGTTTTTATGGCTACATCACTCTCTTACTATTGGTTAAGATCGTTTTATGTTTGCTGATTTGTTCCAGTTGGCATCTGAGTGCATGACCTACATTAGGACAGTGCAGATTCTCGGTTGTGAGGGGAGATTTTTAAAATTATACATGAAGTACCTTGCTGTTCCATTTCAGTAAGTTAACTCTGGTGGACTTAACTAAAATAGTTCATTATTAGATAAAATCATTGATATTTTAAGTAGAAACAGCATGAAAAGTGAAAGCAGGAATTTATTTCTACTTACGCTTAGTAGTTGGTATTAGACTACATATCTCCTATTGCCATCTATCTATTCTCATGAGTGTAATTGCTACTTCTACCAGTTTTCCTACTCTTTTTCTCTCCGGTTCTTTCTCTTCTAAAACTTTCTGTTGACAACAAAATCTTTTTCTATTATAGTCTTCCATGAGACATTGGATACATGTTGTAATGACGTTAATCTGTAAATGGTAAAAGTTATTAAGCCTTAGAATAGGATAGTATCGCAAATTCTAAAATGTGAGTACCTTTGTTCGTTTAGTTAAAAATTAGTTTTAATTAGATGGAAGTTGCAGTACAATTTAATAGTTTTACTTTTTGTGAAAACTCCTGTGTAAAAAAAAACATACCACACAGTACTGTGGAAATAATTCTCAACTCTCATCCAAATTAGAGTAGAAACTCTACATATTTAAGTATACTAGCCATGTAGGGTCTTTTTTTCAATATAAGGTTTAATAATTGTTAATATGGTTTGATCATTCTTGCTTCAATATTCGGAATTGAAGCAAATCTAAATTCAGTAGAGTCTCGGTTATCCGACCTTTAGAGCTATCCGACCTACTGGGGCAATTTACTATCGGTCATTTATCAGGAGTTTTCGCAGAAGGCTGTTACGCGAAACACACCCGTTTCAATGTTTCATCACACCCGACGTACGCAGCAGATTCCTGCACGATGCAGCCCCTTTCCTACCCGACTGTACACGTTGTATTCGCAGCTAGGTGACAGGTCGATGACTGCACTTTCCTACCTGACTGTACGCGTTGTTTTAGTACGCTATATGTATTTTAAAAGATTCTTATATGTAAATTAAATTACTTTAACACATTTACCAATTTCCGTGTTATCCGACCTTTTCGCCTATTCAACCTTGCCGCGGCCGGTTTAGGTCAGATAATCGAGACTCTACTGTAGTAAGTTGTTAGTGGAGTAGTGTACTAGTGTGTAGTTTATATTAGTGTACCGCCTACATAGTTGTGTAGGTTTAGGTCTAGTTGTGTAGTGTCATGTTTGTTGTAGAGAGGGAAAGAAGCAAGCCGCTGTGTTTGGTATTATATTTGCACTATCTCAGGCTACAATTTACTGGATGTTCGCTTGCGCCTTTCGACTGGGAGCACATCTGATAAGCGAGAATGAAATTACCCCTGTGGCAGTGTGCAGGTAAATTTGCCAGTGGCAACGTATCCATATAAAAGTTGAAAGCAACTGCCAATCAGTAGGTTTATGCAACAATAGGCACTATAGAAGCTTGGAAAATGGACTTATAAATTAATTACTAGTATTCTTCCTTTTATTTGTTGTTATTTATGATGAGTCATGTAGCCTCTGCGGTGCCTTCGCGACAAATTAACTACTGACCGTTGATTGAGGCAGGCATTCATCTTATCTTAGACTGGGACTCGTGGCGTGGTCCTGTAATCCAGCTTCATGGAGGTCAGGTTTTGAGGACGATATAGGTCTAAAGCAGCTCAGATAGTCTCAGTGATCATCTGATGATACCCACATCAACTCCCACCATCGTTTAGACATATCAGACCATCACCTGCGTGATTTGGAAGTCACGTTAAGCCGTTGGTCCTTGTATTTCCATTGGTTATTGGGCTACTAATTAATGACCCATTCTAAGGAAAGTCGGCCTTAGTTAGTAACAAGACTACACCTCATAACTCATTACTGCCACATTATATCTTCACCACATATTTGCCTTAAAATACCCTCATGAGAGTGGTCGGCATCTCAAATAGTGATTTAGTGATTTATTAACTTAATTATCAACACTATTAACTTCCATCTACATGGTTGGAAAAATGGTTCAGGATTACAGTACTTGCAATAATTAAGCCAAACTTCAAAGCTAATTTGATAACTATTGTTCTTCCAAAAAAATCAACTTCTAGGATCTTAACAAAAATTTTTGTATGTATATTGTATACCCAATTTTATTTATAATAATGTAAATATACTTTTTTACATAACTTGCTTCTGTTTTAATAATACAGTAGAAAAACGATAGTTTGTCACTTCCTATAGTTTTACACCTTAGATGCTTAGTAATAATAACAAAAATGACAGAAAAAAACAAATATAAGGATGGACAAGACCTAAAAAATTTGAAAAGTTCGCAAAAAAAAATAAAATCTCAAAAATTAGGCGGGAAATTTGAGTAGTTTCTAAAATTGGGATTTTTAAAGCGGAAGGTAGTTTTGTAATTTTTTGAGGACAGGAGGAATGTTTTGAGAAATTTTTGAAGCAAGAGGGATTTTTGATTTTTGGAGAATGTTTTGGGGAATGAGATTTTTGATAAAAATGGAAGTTTAAAGGGAATTTTCAGCAGATCTTATAGTTTGAGAACATTTCTAAACCATCTCATTTGTTTATAATTTTACTCTGATCAGTGATCGGTTTTCTAAATGAATTCCTGTTAAAAATTCCCCAATTAATAAACAATTCCAAATGGAAGTTTTAAAATAAAGTTTACATTTTTTTTAAAGAGTTATTATTTTAACCTATTTTGTTATTTAAATGTTTACAATTCCCTGTAATAATTACAAAGTTTAATTACATGGTAATATCACTAATACAATCAATAATAATATCAAATCAAAGGTCAATCATACTGTACCATACACATTTCTTTTAAAACTCACAAATGGAACACAAGATTGGGGTTTGTAAGGTAAATGTACATTTTAACTGTAATTAGCCTTTTTCTATTTCCTGACCTTTTCTTTTATTTTGTAATGACTAAAATACGCTTTTAATTCCGTCCGAAAATTTCCCGATTTCAAGCAAGAAAAAATGTTTATTTCCCAATTCTCGCCCAAAGGAAAATATTCAATCCCATCCACCCTTTAAAAAATGTTTCATTATTTAATTTATTTTGTTCCTTAGTAATGATATAATCAAGCTATGTTTTACAGTCAAATTGGTCTTACTGACTTGGTAACACTTAACTCATAGAACGAGTAATAGTATGTATAGTGTTATTTGGTTATTTGCTAATTATTTCAGTACTTCTTCTAAAAATCCTATATTTACGGGATAGGTGGACATTTTGATAGATCAATACTTCTTAATTTGTTTTGTTTCTTTCTTTTGGTCCTTTTCAAATATTGTTAATACTAGTATTTACTTTGTTAAATGTAATATTTTATTTATTGTAATATTGTGTATATTTAGGTGTAAGTCATTACACTATTCTGGTATCTTGCATACATATTGTGATGAAAGATATTTAGAATTTGATATGATACAGGGTGTTCTTTGCTCTAACGTTGTGCGCCGCCGTAGTGGGGACGGCCTGTGCATATGTACAGGATTACACACGGGCCAAGCTCGCAGCTTCTCGCATGTTTGAACTCATTGACAGGAAATCAGAAATTGACAGTGGTTCTGGAGAAGGAGAGAAACCAGTAAGTATCTTCTGTTTAAATATTTTGACACAAGCAGGCATGCATTATAATAAGTCCACTTTCATTGAAACACAATAAACCACGGAGAATAGAATAAGAATCAATCAATTATGTGTTCCTAATGTTTTTTAACAAATAAAGAGAGTGGCAGTTTATGGTGTTTTAACTTTTGTTTGGAGAAAACAAGTGAAGAACATGAATAATCTATGGGTAACAACTGAAGAATCTATGGTTGCCGACATAGTTGTGGGTTTTAGTCAGTGTTCAATTTTGTTAGTATGGGCGGGAAACTGCCCTTTCATGTAATGACCAATATTGGCTACTGGCATAACTCATATCAATTTACAGTTCCCCGTTGAAAAAATAAATTTTGTTGTGAATTCAGCTTTGTCATTGAATAATGAATATATTAAAGCAAGCTCAGTTTCCATGTTAAAGTAGCAATCAGAGCATTTGGAATTTTGGGACAGGCGTGGCTGACAGGAAGTGTTACCATTTAGAGGTTGAAAGGGTGGAAAGGGGAAATCGTTTAAGTTACTTATTACTTTGCAATTCCTTACTAAATAGCTTTTACCTCAGCCTTTGAATTGATTAGGGGGCTTGAATTACGGCTTTGTGGCACCTGAGAGTGTTTGCAAGAGTGGTAAACAGTACATTAAACTAGGTTTGGCTGGAAAATGTGACTAAACCAAGTTCAATGTGCTTTTAATTTAAATTGCAGTCAACAAGTGCATGTTAAACTATTCAGCCACATTTTCTCCCATAACTCCGGTTTTTATGAACTGATAGTTTTAATCTAAACTGACAAGGACTAGTTAAACTGAATATTAAATTAAGTTTACAAACAAATTTAATTTTGAAAACTTGTACAACATTGTTCACAAGCCATTGTAGTTCAAAGATTTCAGATAGCTGCCGTTTTGGTTTTATGCCAGTAATATGTTGATAATTTGTTTAAGTATTATACAAGCGTAAGCAACTATTTTTTACTGTGTCTTCATCCCGGAACAATACAAGAAAATATTCTTAGAGAGTTCAGGGATGACATGACCTGTATTATCTACCCTTAAACATCACTGTCTACTCTTTTTGTCTTGACATTGTAGTGAGAACAGACATAAACATCTTATCAGGAAACAGAATACCAAAAACTGTACCATGTGGATGTGGTTTTTGCAGTTTCAGTTAAACACCATTTCTGATTAGAGAGGTTGTTTTGTACCAGTTAAAATGTATTAACTTGTCTGTTTAGGAGATAAAAGGTCATGTGGTGTTTGAGAGAGTGAGATTCAGCTATCCTGTGAGACCTGAGACAATCATTCTAAAGAACTTAACATTCTCAGTGAAAACAGGAGAAACCCTAGCTTTAGTTGGAGAGTCAGGCTGTGGGAAAAGCACAGTGGTCGCTCTTTTGGAACGGTTCTACGATCCTTTCAGTGGGACAATTGTGAGTGTTTGTTCTGTTCAATAATCCATGTTTAATCATTGAGACAAGAGTCAAATTACTGATTAGTAATGTCAATAGTTAAATAATTAAAAATATGATAAATAGTCTAATGCTTTTGCTTTTGTACCATATGTCAAACAATGATTCAATTTGTATAACCTGTGTTATTGCCAAATTAAATACTTAGTCAAGGCTCAATTAACAGTATTGTTTCAACACTTTCAAAAACCTCAAACATTTAAATTACCAGTAAGTTTTTAAATCTACAAGTAAACTGTAAAAACCTTTCTTAAATGGTTTTAGATGATAGATGATATAGACATAAAGAAGATTCACATCCCTCACCTGAGACAGTGTATTGGGCTGGTGACTCAGGAGCCTGTGCTGTTCAACTGCAGTATCAAGGAGAACATAGCGTTCGGCATTGACACAACTGACATGAGTAACGAGGTCCTCATGGCCAAGATCATCACCGCAGCCACCATCGCCAAGTGTCACGAGTTCATCAGCAAACTGCCCAAGGTGACTTCTCAATCTCATAACAAGAGCCTGGTGGTCAATCCCTTGCCAATTCAGAGGGTGGGGAGAGAACTAAATTTAAGAATTGAATGGCTTGGTTTTTTGTTTATTTAGGGGGTAGCTCGCATTTAAATGCCATTAATGTTTTCTCGAAATTTTACCTACTGTTCCAGTGGGTTCATAAAAGGTAGCTGGCTCCATGTGCTTTGGGAGAGGGAGAAATTGAAGAACGTAATTTTTGGGGCTTGATTTGTCTGAGTTTTATTTGTTTAGTGTGATAAAACCATCTGCTATTGTAAAGCATTAAACCTAAGAAAACCAAATTAATATAAATGGGTACAATTTTCTTAGTTAACGGGAGTGGGTTGTCATTACAAACTAGAATTGAGAAAAAAAAGTCTGGAATTATTGATTTTATTTGCTTTACTCTAGTTCTAAGCTACTTGTAGATTAGTGAGAGAGTTACAAATTTCGGTGCTTGCGGTCAGGGCTTGGACCACACTCCCCTACCCACGCCTCAAAAAATAATTGTTTGTTGATTCCCACAAATTCAAAGCAAAAATACCTCCAAAGTGTACCAAAAAATCCATATCTTAAAAGTCACGCCTTTTACAAGTTATTATTGTTTTGTATTCAAATCTGAAGCAAATTTTTAAATATATTTTTTCATTTTAATGGACACATAGAACAGTTAAAGTCTGTGAAATATATGAGTAGTAGAAACCAAATTGTATCATATTTTTGACCCTCTCTTTTACTTAACTCAAGGACTATGATTCAACTGTGGGAGAAGGAGGACACCAATTGTCGGGAGGGGAGAAGCAAAGAATAGCCATCGCTCGAGCGATCATCAGAGACCCTCGGATTCTTCTTCTGGACGAGCCCACTTCAGCTCTAGACTCTGAGAATGAAAAGGTACACAGTGGAATAGCGGTATTAAGTTGATGAGAACTTTATGTTAAAATCCACAAAATATTGCCTGTATTTGTAGCTAATTGTAGAGTTTTACCTACAGTGCATAGGGTCACAGGTTTGATTTCTGGCGCAGTTACATGGATTTGGACCGCTTTTACTAAAAGTGTTTGTGATCTCCCACATATACATATATTTGACATATACATGTATATAATTTTAAATTAAACCGTAAAACCTATATTCTTGTTACAGCATGGTTTAAAATGATTCGCAGGTGGTGCAAGAAGCCCTGGATCGAGCCTGCTCTGGCAGGACGTGTATTATAATCGCACATCGACTGACAACGATCCAGCGAGCCACGACAATAGTTGTGATGCAACAGGGCAAAGTGGTGGACACGGGGACACACGCTTACCTCATGGCAAACTGCAGGGTCTATCAGGAGTTGGTGGCCAAACAAGCGGAGCTCATGACCAACTCGTAGTCTCACCTTTGAAAGCTGGATAGATAAAAAGGTTTATGTATTTTTTCATAAATTAAGAGGCGAAACAAGCAAACTAAACTACATGTTAATTTTTTGTGATGGTAATAACTGTTCCCAGATAAATGTACTGTAAAGAAGGAATACTCAAACTATGTACTCAACGAACAATGATCAATTTTCTTTTAAGACAAGTTTTTACAATTACATATTTTAAGAATATTTCAAATAGTTTTTCCAGCTCAAGCAATTATTAGGTTTGAGCTGATCATAAAATAAGTTAACGACTGTGATCTGAACAAGTATTATTAAGTTTATTTACATTTTGAGTGTTGGAAACTGAGAAAAGAATTTCTACATTATTTAAAAGAGCTAAACTGGAACAAACTAACAATCTGATAACACCAAAATTGGAAACTTTGTTATTTAGACATAAAATAAAATAATCTGTGAGCACATACAGTATTACTACTTATGCAATAGAAGGAATGGGCTGAAACCACTACTTGATCCTTGATACAGTACTAAAAATTCATCAAAATACACATTTTTGTTAAGAAGGCATCAATTCTTAAAAAACGTTTAAATAGAGAAAGAGGGGTTCAACTCTAAGATGGAGTAAAACTGCAAACAATAATTTAAGCCAGTTTACACACTTAAATGTGGTGGACACTTCTTCTTTGGAATTTGAGCTATTAAGACTGTTGCATATAAACATGTAAATACATTGTAAATATGGCAATATGCATTTAATATATTTACACTAAACACTAAAACTTTTACTTTTGTAAAAAAAATTGATGTTATGTCAAAAGTTAAAGTTTAATTTTTTTATAGGAACATTGAATTTGAAATGTTGAAACAAATATTTTACTTTGTAATGAAACTTAACATTTTTATTTTTATATGCAGCAGCACTAATGGCTCTATACTTCCAGACAAAAACCGTTTTTATATTATTACATACTTAAAACGTTGCTTACAAACTTTCCCCTACATTAGAAAACAGTACTTGGGCTCTATCTGGCCATATCTTAATAAATTTAATAATAATCGTCACTCCTACGGTTGAGATGCAAATTTTATTTATATCCATCCACCACAATATCATCTAAGTATTTGTCATGTCTGATCTAGTAGACAAAGATTTAGAAGTATGCTCCATTGAATCCCCTTGCCCAACAAACTTGATTATAAACTTAACGTGATCTAGGTATTACCACAGATGTTATGAGGCTGTTGTCTACACAGTCAAACACCATGTTTCATTTGAAATTCATGCAACAAATGGCATTAATTACACAGATTAGAAACATACTGTAAACGCTGCTTTAATTAAGATTTGCTTAAAATGGACAAACACTCAAATTGGTTCAATTCTCAAATTTAAATATTTTTAAAGAAGACCTCTGGACCTCCCAGTTGATTGAAATAAGGAGGTTGGTTCTATTTCAAATTTATAATAAACCGGATCGTGGTTGATAATCCAACAGGAATAGCCCACCATGAATAAAAACCTGGCTTCAGCCTTGAGATTTTGGTACAGTTGTTTTAGGACTGGAAGTACAAATGTGACATTTGTATCAAGTAGGTCTGGTGTCAGCTCAACCTTTATATAGAGCTTTGTAAACAATCTCACTCATTGTCCTTGTAACTAGATTAGATAATAAATTTACATTAATTTACAAACTTAATCATTGAAGAGTACATGGAAAGAAGGAGGCTCAGGTTTTTATAACTCAGATTTTTATAGTCTTCAAAAGCAGGCATTGGCAAACTTATATTGACGAAGAATTTGCAATGTCTTAATTAAGTGTTTACTTTGTATAGGCTTTAATGTAAATTGTATATTCTTGTTTCTTTTGATCTTATAACCATTGAAAACTAAAGTAACTACCACCTTTTTGGGAAAGAAGGCGGTAAGTTTAATAAAAGTCTTGGTTAGAATCCTTGTGAATTTTCAGGTCCAAAAAACTTATTGCTATTTATGACTGGCTAAAAGTACTTGGCAGTCTCTTGCCGGGTTAGCTACCCGGGGAAGCTGGCTGACTTCAAGCGTACGGCCTGAATTTGATTGAAGGAGAGTAGCATGATCATATGCTATAAGACGGAGTCACTGCTGGTGCACGCAACCCCTAGGGGTGCTGCGCTCTACTCTTACAGGCTTGAGCCTGGGAGCGCCGCCCGCCTTGTCAGCCATAATCGAGATGTTTGCCCACTATCCTGATGCTGCTCCTTACTGCAATTAGAGACAGCGTTAACTTTAGGCCTTTGCTAAATATACTAAGACTCTTCAAAGAGCGCTCCAGCCTGCATGAGGTAGCTCCCCTGCTGCCGACCACAACCGGAACCACTATCGCTTCGGCCTTCCCAAATTGCCGTCGCAAGTGTTCAGCAAGGGTCGTGTATTTATTAATTTTATCCTCATACCCGGCCGCCAGGGCATTTCCATTCTCATAGCGGACCGTTACGTCCGGCACGATGACAGCCCTGGTCACAGATGGTCACAGCTACTCCCGCCAATGATTGCAGATGGTGATTATTGGTTCTATGAACGCTTAGTGACAATCCTGATTGATGCAAAAGTGTATCATGAACACTTGCAGCGATCGCAGACGAGAAATTACGGTTGTGCACAGGCTCAATAACAATTGCACAGACGCAGACGCCAATCAATGGTTGTCAACACTATCATTAATGATCGCTGATGTCAGATCACGGCTGTTAACATGCATATTAAGGTTCAGGAGCGCCTTAATATTATTTTAGATTAATAGCCAAATGTGGTTACGGTGGAAATATGTATTAATGCAGCAAAAAACCCTTAAACTGCTTTATTATAGAGTCTTTATAAAAACTGAATAAGTAGTGCAATAAACTCAATACATAAACTTAGTACAAGGTGGTTGAGGTTTAGACTACTGAGCACATATTATCAACTGGAGTGATCAACTTGCCTCTTCCTTTCCAACAATGTATAGTTGTTACCCCTTCTTTCAGTGGATAGTTGGGACGTTTAAATGGCAAAATCTCGTTGATTTGCCTCTTTCTTTCTAATAACGTTTTAGATAGGTAAAGGTGTTTTTAACAAATTAGAATCCATGGCTAACTCGAAACAGCTGTATAGTGGAATCATCCTCTTCTTCCCAGGCACTCTTCAATTAGCTTATAGTTGTTAAAATTTAAGATGCCTTTTAAAATTTGCACTGCACTATTTGAGTACACAAAACGGGTCCCTTCAGTCAACCATTAGAATTCCAGTAGAACCAAGAATGTCAGTAGTTTTTGTAATTAGAACCTCTTTCAATATTGTTGTATTACAAAGATTGCCTTGGCTTAGATGTCTAGCTTAATAACAACATACTATCTTATACAGTTTTTTTAGTTTAATTTTCCACATTATTACATTATCTTACAACAATATTATTTTCATCATACTGCACTTAAAATAGTAACTTTACATAGGCTTCATAAATTTAGTTTAGAAAACACTTATTTTTAAACCAAGGTTGTGCCTATTTAAATTTTAAAGTACTAAAAGTAGGGCATAATCAAAAACTTGTACTTGGCTATCTGTGTAGTTTTGCAGTATGATGACAAAATTGTTCATAACTTGTCTCAAAAGTGCTTTTCCCAAGGTATAACTAACTTATTCACAACCTCAATTTTACCTCGCACGTAAGAATTCAAATGTTTGCACTCAACTCTGCCTCATATATGAACTGTAGCCATGTGTCAGAAAAGTGCTATATCTGACCTGTAAAAACACAGCTTTGGTCAAGAGGCATGTAAAAATCACATCCTTTTCATTTACAGCTCTAGATTTTAAATTTATATTAAAACATTGTGATATAATATTTTAAGGTTATGCATCTGTTGTACATGAATTAAAACTGTCCAACACGCTTTCATGTGAATTGTGAATGTTGCCTTACCTACGCTTACCTAATACATTATTGTGCATAATATATTGTAGTAAAAACTGTCGTACAAGGATCTTTTAAGGATCTTCAACGTGAGGAGGTTAAAACAATCCGCTGATGGTTTCTTTATTGCTAAATACTAATAGACACGTGAGGAAAGCTAAAAGAAAAATGTCTTTTACTAAAGCAAAAAAATCAGTTCAATATATAACATAAAGAAAAATTTTTCTTCATGTTTGAAATAAGAAATAAAAATGAAATAAGTCAATTTCCCACCCACTTTTTTTTCAAAGTGTTGAACTATTTGTTTTTACAACGTCATTGTTTTCACTTTAAAATTATTAAACAACATCGAAATTGAAATCCAGGCATTATTGTTCCAAAGGTCTGCTATTATCTGGCTGTGCTAGTTTCTATTAAAATTCCATGAATATGATAGTTTAAGTCGAATTTTAAATTAAATCTTTGTAAACTGTCGAGAATATGGAATTTCTTGTACCTACCAAATTAATGTTACTATTCTTATAACTTGCGACACCTTGCAAAGTATCTTAAGATATTATCTATAAAACCATTGATTTTCCACACCCCTTTCACACCCCTCACGGAAAATGGAAAATCAATAATAAAATCAATTGAGACACTTTTTTATGGTTGCTTTGATTGTAAATATTGTGTATAGGGATAGAATTTTGCCATATTAGTATTTGTACCTGTTTGTTGTATATTCATGAATAAATTTATATGTGAGTAATCTTGTTTTATATGGTGTTTTAGTTACCTTTCTATTTAATAGTATGTATGCTTGGCTACAAAATATTGCTAATTAATTACAATTACTTTTGGAAGCTTTTCAGTTCAAAATTTAGGAACTGTTTATGTTAATGTAAACCTGATAGGGATCATCACTAGCAAGATAATATTGTTAATATAGTACAACGGTACAAGAATTAACTTGCCGAATGATATCACTAAAAGTACAACAAAAGAATACAAGATTGTGACTGTTTTATGATTTCAAACAGTTTGAGAATACCAACTGGACAAAACCAAGAGTGATTTGCCGGACCCAGGGGAAAGGGTGAGTTTGGTTTCAGATTAAACTGAAAACCAGATTAGGGAGACACTTTAGCAAATTGAAATTGTTTTCTAACGTGTAAAATGGATAAAAATGTCAGAGACACATTTGAACCAACCCTTTGTTCACCTTTGGTTGAAATCTGATATTATTTGAGATATTTATGGTTATACATTTTATAAAACACTATGTACTGTACAATTTTACAGTATTCAAACGTAATAACTTATGTTGTATAGCAAAAAAGCATCGTTATACACAGTTTTAGGGGCGTAATGCAATACAAAGCGTCATTGTCTTGCATTTTAAGACGTAACTTGGATTATTACTAACTTGGACTGGTACTACTGTAAGATTATCTCATACGCTATTTATAACTACAATTATTATTTCAAACAAACAAAACCTAGCACTTAACCTAAAACACAAAGAAATCAAAACTTAGAAATTTATAAACAAAATTACCTTACCAGCAACCCATCAAGCTCGGCTCGCTCAAAAGCCATGTAGCCGATGTTCAAACACCCGTCCGAGACCTCTCTCCCCAAGACCTTACTCTAACCATTTATATTGGTAAGCTAAGCCCTTGGCAACAAGGCTGCATATCAGACACTCAGCTATTAAAGATATCTACAAGGTTTCCTATCTACACTAATTCTTTACATTATATGATTTTATTGGAATTTACATAACATATTAATTTTAGTTAAAATATAAAATAAACATTAAGTAAAATAACAAACAGAAACTCAATATTACTTAGCTTACACATCGGTATATGTATGTTGAAAACCGATCAACAGGTGATACTGTTTTATTTGTGTAACTCTAAGATTAGTAATATTGAATTTAGGTAACTTTTTGGTTGTTAAATCATAATGTAATAACTGTCCCAGTTTGAGTTTAGTAAACTTTTAAAACTGAAAATGAAGCATTAAGCTCAACCTAGGTTCCTATTAAAGATTTTCCTCCTCCACCAAGCAGTACATTTTCCATTGACGTAAAAATATCACAGTTTGCACTAAAAAGTGTGTTACTAATGTCTATGTTAAAAGTCTGCTTTTCCTCCCTTGGTGATTGAATAAAGAGTTATTCACCTGTGTAGGTAGCGTACATGTTCAACTACCCGGTAGATGAGTCTAGAGAGGGAAGCAGTAAGTTGAGATGAGTAGTGTATTTAATTAACTCCAGTATCGAGCTGATCTGGTCAATATCAGCTGGTGTCAGGTCAGTGGAACATGACATGCTACTTCATTACACTTCACTTCACTGAGTCCAATCCTCCACCCCGTCATCAGGCCAATTAGCTCTCTCTCTCTCTCCCCCTCTCTCATCTTCAAATGGTATTAGACAAATGTGGGAAAAGGCTTTATTGGTTTTTAAAGAGTAAAACTTAACGATTGAAGATTACTAGATCAATACTGTGTAATTTTTATCGCTGAGTTAATTTATAAAAATATATATGGAAATAGTGTGGGAAAACATCATTATAAGGCACATTTTCAGTTTTTGAGCAGAATGATTGGGTCATGAATGGAATAAAGTCAATAAACTATTTAATTTTATAATTATTTTTATGCTAAAATATAAAAAGAAAATCACACACAATTTGAAACGTGTATTTGTTAAGGAAAATATGAACGAGGGAAAGTTTGTTGTGAATTGGTGCAAAAGCAACATCAGTACTAAACAAAGTTATTGTGTACATGTAATAAAATCTTACAAGTAAGCGATACTAATATGTTTAGCCACTTAATTATTTTAAAGATTTTATTTATTGATTTTCAAATTTAATATACTGTACATATAACAGAGCCACAATGTATTTTTATTTTACAAGATACGGGTGATTCCAATGTCTTTATGTATGGACCCTAGTACTTTGTACAGGGCAGAAAATAACTTTGGGTTCGGTCTGAAGAAGCTGACTACAGTCAAGAAACAATTTTCAGTCACAAGAAGTCACATTTTGAATTCTTCAAGAGATCCCTTTGTGAAAGAAGCTACAATACTGTCTCGGCAAGATTTGGGACCACTTCAGCGAGAAATTGAATTCAACGACAAGTTTTTGAAAGGAGCAAAGACAAACCGCCAAGGTCTGGGATGGTCAAAGGAGGAGAAGAAGAGTGAAGTGGAAAAATTAGAGCGGTTATTGGAAGACAAGAAGAATCATTGGCTGTTGTTCATGCTGAAGGCTTGCAGATGCAGCATGATTGGCTTATTCTAGGGGAAACTTGCATACCACCAAAAGTTATGTGGAACGCTTTCCTTTATGACTGGTCCCCGGAAATGTTAAAATTTTATGCCAATGCAATGCAGAGTACGCTCCCGAATCCAGCAAATTTAAAGAGGTGGGGTCTTGCGAAGATGAGTGAGTGTCCCCTATGTTCTAGAACTCCTGTGAGTGCCAGTCACATCTTAGCAGGCTGCCCGATAGCTTTGAACGAAGGACGTTATACATGGAGGCATGACAAGGTACTTTGCATCATACGGGAAGCTTTGAGCCTGGCAATTGCCTTGGCGAAGAAACATCCTGAAAAGGGACCCGGCATTCGGTTTGTCAGAAGTGGAGAACAGGTGCAAAATATCAAGTCTATACAACAACCTTCTATAGTTAAGAAAAGTGATGATTGGATCATTCTCATGGATAAAGGGAATCGTCATTATGAATTCCCTTCAGATATTGTAGTTACATCAAAGTGTCCCGACATAACTGCTATCTCTAGGAAAATTAAAACAATAATTCTGATAGAACTGACAGTCCCCTGGGATACCAACATCCCAAAACAGCATGAAGCCAAATTGAATAAATACTCTGATTTGTGTTCTGGGATCAGACAAAAGGGGTTTAAATGTCACTGTTATGCAGTTGAGGTGGGAGCTAGAGGACTTCCGCCAAATCATTATATGGTTTGTTTAAAGAACTTGGCCTTAGCAGAAGGCAAACGAACCTATTCTTACAAATTTCCAAGGCAGCCCTTGAAGCATCTTATAGGTTGTGGTTGAGAAGATCCGAGCAGTGGATGCCCGGTGAGGGGAGAGTTGCGGCCGCACAAAGCGCTTTAACCCTCCAAGCCAGGTCTCAAGTCCTGGGCCGGGCAAAATAAGTAATTCTGATCAGGAATCAACATCTTGGTGGGCCTCTTAGGAGTGAGACCACTTTATGCTCTGCTAATTTCAAAAAAGTTGATCATGTGAAGCTTTTTGTATAAACCATTTAGTTGAAGAATTATTTGTGTGCTAAAATACGAGTATAAAAAGAAAATCACTCAACATTTCAAACGTGAATTTCAGTTGTTTGTTAATTTGGAATCCGAGCCCCCCAGAGTAATGAGTCTGAATTTTATGTGTGAGCAAACAATTTGAGGTGCAACATACCAAAATACAAAATCTTAATATTACAAGTTTTGTCCTAACTGTTAAAAATGGCCAACTTTTTTACGATTGCACATCAAAAAAGGTAGTTACTTTCAATTTAAAATAGTTTATTTCAGAAAAATACATACAAGCATACAATACATTTGTTACAATAGTCACGTAAATATGTACAAGATTATTCTCATAAAATAATCCTCACACAGGAAAATCCTGTGTGTGAAGATGAGCCCTTGCACTGTTTTCAACTTAGGAATGTTGTATTAGTTTATTTAAATAAATTTTATTATTCTTCAATTTTAAAGAGCAGCTCGATTTGAATTAAACCGGCACTAAAAAGTGGTTGGACACTAATAAAATATTGGTTAATGTGATAATCCAGCACTTAACAAGCTTTTATTGTCTTCAAATTCAAGCATTACACAACACCTACAACAGTTGACTTAAAACAGCTAATACGTACCCAAACCAGTGTAAATAAACTTTTGAGTTTTTCTTCCAATGGTACCAATTAAAATGTAAGAGCTATTTTGCCCAGTAAAATTTATAATCAAAATCAGGAACATCATTTGTAATAACCCTGTACTTCAACTGTGACGCGGTAAACCGGAAGCCTTAGATCTTAGTAATTACACCGGCCGCGAAAGTCTAAGAGTCAAGATCATTTACATACTAGTTTGTTTTTTTTTGTAAAAGTTACCGTAAATTATTGGTTTTCAATGTGAATTTTCCACAGCTGTAATTGTAGCATTTGGATTTTATTTTGAGTTTATTCTAACAACACTGCATTTTACAATCGTGTTAAGTAGTAGCCGTTGTAATAGCCATTACGTAATAGCGCAGTTTGTCGTTAGACTAATTTTACGATATTTTTAACTCGTTCAAATTACTTACTTTGTCCTCGGTAGGTCCTAATTATCTACTTTAAAGTAGGCTACTGATTCATGTAAGGTTTTGTTACATATATTATAATACTAGAAGCCCACTGTCGGTGTCGGCACAGTATTCAACATACAAGATCTGGTTTACGACTAGGCTCGCAGGAACTTAAGCGCACTCTCTAACATCTGATGTCGCTGTTCATATCATTTATTCAAATTCATTTACCAGACTTGTTTCTCCAGTATGTATTGTGTGGATACGTACGAGTCCTTTACTTTTGTAGAATTGTACTGAATCAAACACATCTATCTCACTCTCCCCTTATCTCTTTCTCTCCCACTGTATTAGTAGTCTCAAAAATTAAAAAAATAGCCACCGTGTAGCCACAAGCGCTACCGTGAATCATGGTGAATTTCTTCAACGTAAATCAAGTTTTAACGGAACACTTTAAAAAATTTTAAAAGAAAGTTGTTGTTGAATTTAAAATAAAGACTTGTTCTTTTATGTGTTCTATAGTAAACCGATGTTTCCAAGGTGCTTCGCAGTTCATTGTTGTTCCTACTTAACTAGGTCTACAGTTGTTTAGTTAGCGAATGTTAATAGAAATAAAACTGCTTGCAAATTTGGGATTCCTGACACGTCTTGAGTCAAATGGAAAAATTGTATATAGCTATAAGAGGTACAGTCCTGGAATTTATTTCTAGAGACACCTAGCGCGGTCACTGATCAGAAATCTCGTCTGCAGCAGTTACTACTCCAAGGCAAGGAAGATGGATGATGAGGACATCACTCAGTTGCTCCAGTTAATGTGAGGTGAGCACTTGTTGTGTGTCTGTTATTGTTCAGTGTCTGATTTTCAAAATTGTCTGATTCTTCTCTTCTTGGAGATGTTTTGTTTTCCACTCAGAGGACTGCCGTTTTGTTTGAGGGCCATACAAATAACATCACGTTTCGTCTCCAGTTATAAAGATGTTCAAAAAATCTTAGCATCAGCCATATCAATGAACTGGTCATTGGCTAGCGCTGAATGTTCTCATCGTTGGCTGCAGTGCAAGGTCGTCCACTGCGAAGCTCATCCTCAATGCTTTCGCAACATTTACGAAAACGTTTGTTCCAATCATAAGCCTGACTCTTTTTTTCCCTCATCTCCGTGGGCGAAACACAAAATGTAATGTTCGTTCGTTGTTCACTATACGGCATTTTGAAAATCCGACACTGAACACTAACAGACCTACAACAACAGGTTTTGAGGGTGAAATAGGTCTAAAGCGGCTCAGATAGTCTCAGTGATCATCTGATGATACCCGCATCAACTCCCACCATCGTTTAGACATATCAGACTAGCACCTGCGTGGTTCGGAAGTCACGTTAAGTCGCTGGTCCTTGTATTTCCATTGGTCATTGGGCTATTAATTAATGACCCTTTCTAAGGAAGAGTCGGCCTTAGTTTGTAACAAGATTACACCTCATAACTCATTACTAACAGTCATCACACTCATCCTTCACCACATATTAGCCTTAAAATACCCTCATGAGAGTGGTCGGCATCTTAAATAGTGATTAAGTTATCATGTTTGATTTAGTGATATCCTCACCGCCCATCCTTCCTTGCTTAGGCCTGAGCTGTACCAACTGCTGCAGACGGGATTCCCCGTTAGCGACCTGGCTAGGTGTCTCTAGAAATAAATTCTGAAAACATTTTGACTGTACCTCTTATAACTCAATACAATTTTGCCATTCGACTCAAGACGTGTGAGGAAGCCCAAGTTTGCAAGCCGTTTTGTTACTATTCAAATTTGCTAACTAAACAACTGTAGACCTATAGTGTTTATTATAAAATTCAACAAAACCTTTATTATTATACACTTTTAACAAAGTTACTTTGTACTCTCGCTGACAGTTCACCAAACACAATCCTCTATGCTGAATATTCTAGCCTTTTCCTTGTGTAAAAAGACCGATACCAAGAGGAGGAGTTGAACAAATCGTTCGTTGATTGCCGAATCCCGTTTCATCTGATCATGAGACGGCTAATGACGCATGTCCGTAGCTGATTTTCTGGAGACCCATTAATCGGGAAGTGGAAATACTGAATATTTTGCTCACAAACAGCGAATAACCCCTAACATGATTGGGCATGATTCGGGGAATGTTTTGCGCGCTGCCTAGCGAATGATGCATGTCTATAGGCGGATTAACGTGGGTATCAATTACTATCAGTAATATAGACCAAATACTGTAAACCGTACAGGGTGTTTTAATTCGGTCATAATTTTGATCGCTTATATTTGTATTATTACTCATTTGTGACTATATACGATACTAAGCACAATGTTTTCAAGTTTTCCAATTACATACTGTATTTAAACAGTTTTTACAACGGTTTGAATGTTTTATTCCATTTAGATTTTTCATCCCGTGGGAGCAGAGCCTAATCCTGGTGTAAAACTCTTCATTGGACTATAAACATGTCGATATGTGACGGCTTCTTCTTTACTGGTCGTAAATACTTTACTGGTTCGTAACTTACATCGCTATTTAGTCACTTTAGCCTATACTAGACTTAACTCTCAATAGCCAATATAAGCCGTAACATCAACTAAAACACTGTTTTGGTAAAAACGTGTCGGCTGTACCTGGTAATATGTGACCACAGCTTTTTGGAAAAAGAACAGAACTTAAGTTTTCATATTTTATATTTTTACGTCAAAATGAAAAAGCTTTACAAGTTATGAGCCTCTTTGACTCCTGTACACAGTTGATTTCGTAATTAAAATATTGTTGTTGGTTCGAAAATCCTCATTGTTGATCTTGAGGATGATGCTCGTCGTGATAAGCTCTACATTCTTCTAGTTTTGAACTCCAAAGAGGCTAGTTGAATACATCTAAGAAATACATGCATAAAACATGTTCATTACACATATAAACATGTTCCTGAATACAGCGTGATGATTTCTAGGAGTTAAAACTTTAAGCTAAAATATTAATGATGACCTCTGTTTGTACTAGTAGTAATTAATTTAATTAGTAGTATTAATTGAAAATGAACATTCCATACATTGAAAACAAACAATGTATAATTCCACAACATGTTTCTACAAAATGAGGGGAGGTCTAATTTCCTTTCGACAATCACAATAATTTTGTCAAAACATGTTGTGGAATTACACAATATTTGTTTGCAATTTTTGGATTGTTAATTTTAAATTATTATAGGTACACTTTTAAACCCTACTAAATAGTGTTCATACGGTGATAGGTCAGTGCGCCAGTTAGCAAGTGACAGTAGATTCTGTTGAAACTCCTCGTGGTTCGGAAGTCACGTTAAGCCGTTGGCCCATTCCATTGGTCGTTGGGCTATTAATTATTGAGCTAATCTAGGGACAGGTGACAAGATTTGTAACAAAAAAGTTTGTAACAAGAAGTTTGTAACAAGACTACACCTCATCGTCCATCAAAAACACTCAACACTTTCACCCTTTATCCTATATTCACCTTAAAATACCCCCAAGGAGTGGTCGGTGTCTCAAATCACAGTATCAAAGTATTGGGACTTAACTGTTACTTGCTCACTGCAGCACTGATCTGTCACCGAATAAATGACCCTTGATAGGAGTTTTATTTGAGGAGTTTTATTTGGCTCGATAAAAAACTCTTTTGCATTGTTTCCGTTCCATAATAAAAAAGGGTAGATTTTTCATCACAACTTATACAAAAGAAGTTAATATATTTTTAGCTTTTAATATAAGTTTGAAGCGGGACATTAAAAGCCGAGTAGATTGTCAGTGGCAAAGGAAAGTGATAAACTCCAAGTGATAAAGCTTGAACCAATCACCTGAGTGGCTCGGTTCTGATTTATATCTGACTAAACCCACAACAATGGTCCAGTTTCGTGCCAAGTCTCAGACCATCAACAAATCAAGTTTATGCAAGTTTACAGTTCTATAATCGCACCACTATCAGGTGTGCTTTTGTCTTCAAACTGTCTGTAACTAAAGATCAAATATATCAAAGTTATAAATCTACATTTTAATTTAGACTTTTGGTAACGTGTCTAAGAGATACTTAAGACACAAACAAATGAGTGTGAACACTTTAATTTTATTTCAATGGTAAATTGAAAGAATCTTTATTTATTTGGTTGGGGCTAGTTATGTTTTATGCATTTTTAGGTAATCTGTGCTGTTTTCAGCTATTACTTTGGAAAAGCAAGATTATGATACTGTAGTAGTAGTATTGTAATTTTCTTCATTAGTGGTTTTAGTGAATTATATAATTGAGAATTTACGTTATAAAAGGACAACTGAATTTGAAATATGTTCGCAACCAGCTCTCGTGTTCAAGCAGTTCATCCTTGATCGTGATGCTTGTACAGCAGGACTAGGAGCGCTACTGGTTTATATGGCAGTTGGTCATTAAAATAGACCTAAACTCTATTTACATCTTCCGACGCTAGGGTTGATGCCACAAAATGCGAGCAAAACTCAGCAAAAACATTTTAGTCAACCCTCTATAACGAACTTGATACTTGACACACCAACCGCTCTTAGAGGGTGAGTGTGGTGAGTGCTTTGATTGATAATGAGGTGACGTAGTCTTGTTACAAACTAGGGCCGACTGTTCCCCATATTGGGTCGTAGCTAATAGCCCAACGACTAATGAAAGTAGACCAATGGCTTAGCATGATTTCTCAACCACATATACATACGAGTAGATCCAATGACTAAACTAGAAACCTGCAGGAGTAGCGAAATAACGCAGAACTGTATTTAATTAGTATAAAGTAGCTTATACATTTAAATATGAAACGAACGAACTAGATTAAATTAAATACTGTTTTCGCAGCATTTATCTCTTTGAGTCGTGTAATATACTTTTTAACATCCACCCACTATACTTAGAAAATAACTCCTTTACTGATAAATAAACTTCCCGTTGATATTGCGACAGTTCGTTTCGCCCTCACACGGGCATCCTCAGGCTTCTTCTTACACTTAGAAGAAGCAGGGCAGCCTGAGGATGCCCGTGTGAGGGCGAAACGGACCGTCGCAATATCAGTGGAAAGACTGCATGGCGGAATTCAACAACAGATATTTAATTAAATACAGCAGTCAAAAAAGGCTTAACATGAATCTAAATAAACTTCATTATAAACTACACTTGGCAGTTAACTTAACTAGAAGTTATTCCACTGCTAAATTTAAGACTGTAAAGGTTAAAGTGAACTTGTGTAGTTCGATATTGCAATTTACTTGAAGAAGCAGTTTTAGATTCAAACCTTATAACTAAATTGCAAAACAAATCGTCATATTAAACCACAACAGAAATGGCGTTTGCGACACGTGTGTGGTTGCTGTTAACTCACATGCATGAGCTGTCCATTATTCAGCACGGAGGTGTGATGTGATGTGTAGGTGAGGGGGTGGTTGAGGGGAGGTGAGGGGGACACAACCCCCCTGTGTGTGTGGGGGTGGCAGTGAGACAACCTGTGGCTTGACTCAGTAGTGTCGCGCTCTCTCATATTTGCACTACTTGCGCTGTATTTGCGTGTTTGTGGTCAAGGTGATTAGTAGCAAACTCAAGTAAGTAGTTAGTTACCTCATGCAGTTCTCGTACACATTTGTATTTGTTATATGGGTTTTATAATAATTGTTTAATGTTTTGTGGTTAAGTGGAAGAGAGGACTTTATAGTCCTAACTTCGCCACCAATAAAGACGATGTTCATTTCATTTTGGCGTGTTGATTGTACAGTGCTTTTAAACAGAGCCGCCTAACAGACCAAGAGGGCGAATGTTTTAAAAATACACTGCCTATAATCCACTATGCGCAGTTTTAACTGATGCATTACTTTTTAAGGGTGCGTCACCGTGGTCACCGCAGAGAAAGGCTGAATTCGTCCACCCAAGGAAAACATGACACCGCGCACGTAACAACGGGTTTTCTTTCAAGTGATGTGGTTTTACTGTCAAACCCTTCGCTTGCAAGGGTTTCGTAGAAAGTAGATAGCGCTCTTATATGACAATTAAATTTGGATATGATAATTTGTATGGAAAGAGAAAGAGTAAGCAGTGTTTGCCTGTGATTAAAGTTTTGATAAACCTATTTTTAGCTTCTTAAGTACGGTCCTAAAACATTCTATATTTTCTAAATTTAACCGTTAACAGCATAAAAACTAAAAGGCATTTTGAAAATGAACTGTAGGCAAACTTAGATGATATGTTTATTTTTTATTTAAAAGATGTTTCGTCAAAATAGCATTAATACTAAAGTATCCATTTCATTTTCCGTGAACCTCTGCAACGACGCTCTCCCGAGCAGCTGAGGTGGATCATTAGTATAAAGTACAACAGCTAAGAAGTTTTTTTGTCATTCTGCTCTGAAAACAGCTGCTTTAGACATATGTATTAACAGTGCTAAAGTGTTACTTTTACACCCAGCTAAAAAAGGTATTGCTTTGATGACGTTTTTCTCCGGTAAAGGTAATTGTAATGATATTTTTTGGCATGGACATCAGCTGGTTCAACGAGTTTGTTTTGAATATCAACACTGACTGATAGTAAATCAGTGTAACAGCTGTTTCTTCAAAACACTACAATTCTGACTGCTGAGTTCAAAACAATGTTTACTTAAGTTTCTTCATAATATTAAAAGGTGTATTGACATTTATTTCTCTATATCATGTGTTGATGCTGCGCCTCGGACGTTAACTTGACCTCGTGTCAAAAAGTGTCACTTTAGGGCCTAGTGATGAAATATACTATTTTTTGCTCATAAAATAAATTTTGCTGAACATGCAACGTACGTACAAAAGTGAGACTAGTACATGTCCATGCTTAAATTTTGTAATAAAGTTAATCGGGATTATCACAGACAGTGCACTACCATCATTCAGACTAATTCACGATGTTAATATACTCGTACTAACTAATATAGTGTTAGTTAAAATTTGTATCCCTTCTTTGAGATATTTCAAGACTGTACGTATTTTGTAGTGGACAAGTTTGATTAATTCAACAGTAAATGATTCATTCAACAAAAAATGGTACCGATTCGCAAGGTCGGTGGTAATTGTGTACTGTCCTAACCCGGAATACATCTAATTGGGGTTTAAGTAGCTTATAGCCTTTTCCAGATCAAATTTGACCGGATAACATTTCTGCAAATCTGGACAAATTAAAGTTTCTTTACTGTACGGATGCTAAACAAGCAATATCGACGTTTAAAAATATCACCAGCGTTTAATTCCGTCTCATTGTCTTATTTTATGGTGACATTCATTCTTTAGCTTGAACTAAATACGCGATTACAAGAAAGACTCTGACATGGGAATACTATTCTGTTCAACCTATTATTCGCACTAGTAGACAACAATGAATAATTCTTAGTTGTTACCTAAGAAAGGAAGACACAAAACTGTTAACTGTTTACTTGCTAAGTCCTTAAACATCTCATTGCTCTAAGTTTATCTGATGCATTAAAATAGTAAATGCGAGTTCCAGCAAAACTGTACCTTTTCCCCATGGATATCCGCTTTTATAATAAGGTTAATCCAGACATGTATGTTGATGTAAGCCCGTGTTAGCGTAGTGAGGTTTTTGTTTTGCTTGTCAGATTTTCCGCTCGAGGCTCAGCCTACACTTTCAGTTGACAATCGGGATCGTAAAGCCTACGCACAACCTTCATTATTCTATAAAACCAGAACTTTGAATGAAACATCATTCTTTACTCTTTTATGTAAATAGGTTTAACATACATTAAGCCTTTCGTTACAAAAGTAACCAGGGAACTTACGAAAATAATATGTGATAAGTTGATACAAACTGATATATCAATTAAAATATTATTGCACATAACGATTTGTTACGATATTTCTAATTTCTCTTTGAAGAGTTCAAAACAAGACGGATGTGAATAATTATTGATATCCATATATTTTCCATCTTAAGATAATTTTGATTATACAATTATTAAATTATTATCAAATATTAAGTATTATTAGATCTGAACTATGTACCTGAGCTATGTATCTGAGCTAAGCGGACCCGTGGCGGGTTGGAATCGTGCACGACTCCGGAGCTGATCCTCTTCTTAGAGCGAGTTTATCGCCCAAGGCACGTCCGTGTGGTAAGGTGTCCTGTGCTTCTTTAAGAAAAGTGAAAACCAGTAACCGCTACAAAAATATGCCTGTTTAACAAGGTGGTGGTATAATTTTAGAATAGTAAAACATAGAAATATAACGGAAAAATAAGCAAACATAATGAATTATTTTAAAACTCAAAACATGTTTCGAGCTCTTAAAACGGGAAAACGTTCAACGAATGAAATAAAGGAATTGCCATTTTCTCTGCAACATTCACAACTAGGATTGTAAGTTACTCAGAAAACTCACACTCTGGAGATTTTAACGGCATTTACAGAGAAGGCTACTGGACGGTAGCCTTTGAATAAAATCAAATCCAACAAGATTTGGTTTGTTTTCCTTTGACTGCAGGATTCAACGAGATCCTGTTACCTGCTTCTTTTTCATCTTCCTCTTGTTTGTTCTGATTTTATTTCACCTTCTCCAACTTGAATTCTAACAGTAATGTTTCGATAAAAGTATTTTGAAATATATATAGCCTATAGTTAAATGTAGCATTGCGTTCTTATTATGTAAAACAATTGTCACATACCTGAAAGTGAAATTGTATTTTCCTACAGAAAGCTCGAACACAGTCTTCTTTTTATAGAGCCAAAACCCAAAACGACCTGTTTTAGAAGTAAAAGTTTGAAAAAATAAACGTACACACCATTTTTAAAATCTTGCAGTAAAGACTCAAGAGTTTTCATAATAACTGGGATCATTGTCGGTATTAAAGATTTAGCTGGTCATGAAACGTTATAGGGTTATAAAAACGTCAATATCCTTCTCTTTAACAAACTGCAAACTTATTGCCGCTTTGCGATGATATTGTGACATACGAGCGTAGATTCAAATAAAGGAGCATTACTTACACGATGATGAACTGTGAACGGTGCATAGTTTCATAATTCTCAAAGATGTTACGTTGTAGCTGAAAGTACGAGAATACCTAGTACAATAGCGTTTAGATGTTATTTATTAAATACGCGCTTTTGGTGTTCTGGCTCATATACAATATAAACACAAATATACATTACAGTTTATTATTTCTGTATTCAAATTTAGGACGATTTTACTTAGAAATATTCATACATTTGACTGACATTTGAGTTGTTATTAGTAAATAGTAGTAAAGTAAATTGTAACAGATTTGTAAAAAAAATCGTGCAATATTTTCATATTACATATTTTAAGCAAACACACCTGAGATAAATAAATATAGATATCATAATGAATGATTGTGTAATAGATTTACTGGATAAATACATGAAATTGTATGTATACAAAGTCATTTTATTTACCAACAAGTAAGTGTGATCATATCATCCGTGAATATTTCTATACACATAAATTGTTAAGGGTTTATTAGTTAAGGCTTTATTGTTGTGGTAATAAAATAGAAATTCCATCCATACAGGTATATTCACTTCACAATATTTTTAAAAGAAACTACGAGGATTTAAAAACATTCAGTTTTTACCTCAATAATACTTTTCATTGTAGTAAAACGTTTGGAATGGCAGTATAAGGGTTATTTTACAAATAATGAAATCTTTTCGAAGAAAACTGCTGAAAGTATTTTAATTGTACAAAACATAAAAAGTGTTATCTCCTCAGTGGTCAAAAACGTTAGATGCTACTATATATTAAAACACATTTGAATTGCCAACTGATTCCAAATTAACTTTTAGGGAAGAATAAATAACTATTTAAATACCAATGGAAAAACTGATTTTTTTCGTTCTTGCACGATTGAAAAGGAAGTTCCGAGCAAAAACATTCATTCAATAAGCTACCGTGCTGTTGAGCGTTATTAGCTTCAGTATTATTTATTGAAAGGCAAATTATTGGCCCTTGTTGATTTTCTCATTGTTAATTTAACAATACAGAATAACTTCCTTTACACCACTTAATTGCTGTCTACGTTAACAACTTTGCGTTTAGAAGTTTTCAATTAGCTTTCACCCAACATGTTATTTGGATTGCTGTAATGTAACTAGTTTTAAGCTTGAGATATTTAAGGTTGAAGGTACGGTTAAAACTAATTTCTTTCACTTTGTTATTACTTGACAACAAATCTTTTTCTTATAGTACAACCTTTTTGTGATTGCTACAAATATTGCAGTTTAATTCAAGGCATTAAAATTCATAGTCATGATACTCGATCAGTAACTAGTTATATAATTGACCATCATCGACTTGAATTATTCAATAAACTGCCGTCTCAAGCAGGAATCTTACTGTTTCAAAATCTCCAAAACACAAAATTATGTCAACAAGAGCTTAGAACTTATCTGGTCACTGGAGGGTTTTGCAGTGTTCAGGAGTTTATGGACCACTCACTTACAATTAAGAAGTCTGTAATTTAAATGTCATTAAATGAGCTGTATTTTGAATTTTTTAAATTATATTTGCTGTACTGGCTTGTAATTTTCTTATTTAATTATTTATAGTACTCTTTTTAATACACAAACAATTTTGTATATTGGTGATAATAAATAAATAGTAGCAAGTTTTAACATGCGTTGACTTTAAAATAAAACTTCTTAGTCATATAAACTGTTTTAAAATTAAGTGTTTTACACATGTATTTTGTTCAAATAAGTTAAATTCAATAAAGACCCCTACATGAAACGTACTTTTCAATGTTGACTTTACCTGTTGACCAACGATGACGCACGTGTTGGTATTGTAGTTAGGTAGGCTATTATTTGTATTTTATGCACATTGCAAGATACTGGTAGGTAAGAGTATTGCTTGGGACTATGTCAGGTAACATAAGACAGATATATGAATTCTCATACCATAAAAGCATCCGGATTCCTAACGACGCCTTAGCATGCGAGACATTCTTTGGAAAGTCTTTCCAGGGATCTCTGGAATTTCCATTTCCTCTGCAGCAATAAAAAACAGATATTTATAAAGAATATGTCTATTCATTGTATAATATTTTCACGGGGCGTAAGTTCATACTTACCTGCACTTTAATTATATGACAAGAGTTGTTTTGTAAAGCAGTGTAAAATTGAAAAACGCTTGCTCAATAAAGGCATTTTTATTTATTTATTTATTTACTTTCTAGTAGCGTTTATTTCTACGGGCTTTTGTGTAACGAAAATTAGTTTAAGATTGATTACAGTTTACTTCTTTGTGTTATATCTTAGCAGTATACATTTTCGCGCGAGATAAAGATTTTAGTTTGATCATGTATATAAACTTTATGAACAGACATATATTAACATTATTTCTGTTACAAAGCGTTGTTTGTATTGTAACTAAAACTATCTGACTGCCTACTTAATATTCTGAAGGTTTGTAATGGTTTAAACGCATATGAAACCCTCTATATCTTGACATAAATCAACAACAACAACGATTAGTTTTATGTACATTTTTACAGTGACAATTCTTAGACTCTTAATTACCAAAAATGAGACCCTATCTTAAAACGCAATATATTCTTGTGAATATAAAAAGTTTTGAAAAAGTTCAAAGTTACATTAACCTATAAATCGGAGTCTTAAAAGTATTTATATTCTTCTAGAGACACACTGATCTTCTGAAATTTGGTTTGTGAAACCATTACAAACAGTTAAATATGAGCTTTTAACTAACTGCCTAAATTTAACGAAGAGAATCGTCAAATAAGAATGCCTGCATAAAATATAATTAATCTTTATTTTATGTAAGTACTAGTTATACTATTTAAATGGTTTTCAGTGGCTCATAATCCTGGTACCTAAAGTATCTATGATATGTGGTGACACACGCACGCACACAGTGATCCTCTTCTCAGATAAAAACGTCAAACAACTGAACTGACTTTAAAAAGGATCGTACAATAGTTAAAATGCGTGAAAATATCGTTTACTTGGTAGTGATAACGCTATGGTTTCCTAAGAAGTGGTGACTGCTATATTACTGCTGTAACATGACGGTTTTCATTGTATGATTTTTATCATATTCTGGAAGTGTTCTCCTAGAGAGCGGTGAACGCTTCCATGGCCATATAACGGCCTAAAGCCTCAGTCACTGCTTGTCTAGGAAACCAGCTTAATAAAACAATTAAAACAACAAACCAACTACCCGGCCATGAGACTACTACAGGTGACGATATGTACTATAGTACTGTTAAACTCGTAACCAAAGCAAAGCTTGCACAGCGGTTGAAACAGGGCCCAGATTGTGTTTTATCGTTTGCCATAAACGCTTTCTTGGTTTAACGTATGTTTATGTGCGTAAGTTGTAAGAACTGCTTGTTTGTTACCTGTAATAACCGCAAAGCTAGTGAAAAACAACTATATAACTAAACGAACTGCAAAATTTTATCACGTGTTTGTTAGTGTTCGAACTGTTAGCAAATTATTTAAGTTTTACACAGAGTGCTGTAGTAACTAGTCAAATCAAGTAATATCACTCAGAACATTTTAAAACATTCAACTTTACTGTGTTGAATATTCATGTTTTAAGCACTGCGGTCTCCACGTGCAAAAATACAGTCACATTTAGCTCGGTTTCAGGTGAAGGAATAAATTTAAACTTCTTTAACTCCTTAGAATAATTATTTCTATAAATATTGTTTGTGCCATTTCCATTTCTGTATACAAACATCAATTAAATATTCTAGAGAGAAGTGATTGAATTTTATTATTGTTAATAAACAAAATGATAATACGTGGAGCTACCAGAAACTGTTAATTATAAAGTCTGTGTCATGACCGTATTCGACCGTTGTGTTGTCATATCGGCCCTTATTTGTAGAATGGGTAGAAGGGTTTCGAAGATTGTGTTGTACTACAACTATTTTATATCCTAAAGGGCGTTGAATACCGAATCATCTTAACTAAATGTTCAAATTACAGAATGCTTTGACGATTAAAATTCGTTGAGTCCATTTTTAAAGTTTATTTTACTTTGGTTTTAATTGTGTTGAAGATTGTTGAAAATCCCTTCCTGCATACCATTATACGAAATTCACCATCCAGTAAATTTCATAATAAAGATGGTCTTACCAATAACAATGTAGACATAAAACATACAGCTGTCATTTATAAAATAATAAACCCGCTATTTGTTTCTCGGTACTGAAAAACTTCGCTGTCACACAAAGCCTTTGACATAGGTTTGAAATACAATTGAATTACGAGAACAGGAAACACAAATATGAACGTTCAAAGCGATTTATGATTATAAGCTGGCTTGAAGCGTTTTGTGTTTGAATAATTAGAAGCAACATCATTTCAAATTTAGCTACAAAACATAAGTTAGGTCGCAGCGTCGTATGTAAGTGTGAATTTCTTCAAGTTATGTTTCTGCTTTAACGGCATTACGCCAAAAAATGTGGATGTAGTTGTTACCTAATAATTGGAGTAGTGTGGGACAATAAATTGAACTTCCTTTTATTTAGTTTCAATTTTAAACTTCCGGCGTTGTTGTCCTTATACCTATATTGGCTGACTTGGATCATTCTCAACTTTTATTTGAGCTAACTTATAAGTTGTTATGTCCACTTCTAGGATAATTACGTGCTTTTTAGCATCACAGTAAATTTCATTTAGATATTTTATCTAATGCACAAAGCTGTACTGTAATCTCCTAGTAACTTTGGATTGCGTAACACGTCTTATTGAATTGGTAGTTCGAGTCTTCGAACAAGATCCTATACACATAAATTATTAGCTTTTGTTATGCATTAGTGTGGATAATATTTCATCAGTCTCTTTGATAAAATATTGTCAACACCTTAATCAAAATACATCTCATAGATATAAAACCATTAAGATAAAAAGCATGAATAAATTGTAGCGAACTTTTTATTTTAAAGCTATGCTGTACGAGCGTAAAATAGATGCAGAGGGTTGCAGTAAAACACACCACCCTAATAAACAGGCTTTCAGCTTAAATCTTTAATATTTAATAAATTTTAAATGAAAAAGCAATACTGCATGTGGGTAAGACCCACTCTCGGCATCATGGAATGAGACCCTATTCTGACCCCCCAGAACAGGTTATTTTTCAAAACTGTACAGTGTTGGATCGAGGTGTTAAGCTCGGTAAAGGTGACCTTTACCACTTCTACGATTTACTTTTCCTTGAAAATAAGAGTTTTGTTATTTTATTTCTGAATACGTTTTCCGCATGTTGTGGATGAGCCAACATCATTGACTTATATCAATAGGATCCCCTGTGGGACTCCAATGCTCAAACCTCTACCTCACCTTGGAATTACGTTTATTTACGTTGAAAACCCTATCATTTTAAATAACGTAGATTGTCTAATGTAGTATGTATAACAGGTGTCTGTTTCCATTAAATGTTGCCATCTTCAGTTTAGGTTTATGTGCTGCACTTTCAAAGTAGTATTCAGAGGGAGCACTAAGCTGCAACGCTGCAGTCCGCCGTCCCGTAATAAACTTTTACAGCCGACGACTGACGCTGAATTGTCACTTACATTACATTACTTTACTCATTCTCTAACTACACTTCCAGAACAAACCATCATCACTTTACTCTTATAGCGAGTAGTTGTACGGTGTAGATTCTGAATACATTCAAACGATATTTTTCAAACAACTTTTGACAAAGGGTCTTCTCCTTCTCCGTTTCGACGCTAAAACACTTTTTTAATAACTAACCTAGTACTGTATATTTGCGTTTAATTATGCAAAACAAAATGAAAACCGGTTACTGAACTGGAGTGTTGCCTGTGGTGATGAATAAACGAGATACACCTTCTTAAAACTTCGTATCACAAATAAATACTTATGAAAACATACAAAAGATAATAACATCAAAACGTCAGCTGAACGAGTTTTAGCTCTACGAGTATTATTTAGTTTGGTGACTGATTTGGTTTTCATGTGTTACAGGGAATGCGAGAAAACAACACTGAGTTTTCAGAAGAGGTAAGTTAATCGTGTAGAAAATATAATACGGTATTTTATTATTAATATATTTCAATTTAAACTTTAACTAAGGTTGCCGAGCCCGGGTCTACTTCGGACAAACTTTAGATTGTTACTCGACTTTAATGGGTACGAGACCTGTCCTTGGCGAGAAAACAGCCTCACACCAAGTATTAATATCGTAAGTCTTCATGCTACGAGACATCGTATGAAAAGGCAACAAAGAAGTAAGTTTTTGCACTAAATTAGATATAATTATATTATTTTAAAAATATTATCAATGGTCTTTTAAGTATTCTTTTAATTTAACCATTTTTGTTCGCAAGAGAGTAAGTAGGCAGATCTGAGTTTTAACCTCTTAAACAGTAATTAAACCACAGAGTTATTAACCAAGAGCTAGCTGACAGAACAAACCGAAAAAATAGCTTTAAAAATTAGGTGGTTTGTGTAAAGTAATTGCTCTAAGAGCTCGTAGGAAACACAGAGTTAAGAGGGGACCGGATAGAGCCCGAACGACGTTCAAATGGGATATGGAATTTAACATGGGAAAATTTGCAAACTGTGTTTTACGTAGGTTAATGAACTAAAACGTGGAAAGTGTTTCTCTGTAAGCATAGAGTCATTAGCGCTTCTGCATATAAAAAAGAAAAAAATGAGTTTGGTTATAAAATAGAATTTAAAATATTGAATGTCGAGTGCTATGTTCTAATGGAAAAATCCAGTTTTTAGTTCAGAAGTACAGAACTAATTATTTTGATGACGAAAGTAAAAGTTTAATTGTTTTTATGAAGCAGCATCAATAGATCTATGCTTCCCGAGAAAACATGTTCACATTAAGTAAATTAACATGCCTAAAATGTAGTTTGGAGTTTTTATCCCATGTTATAAGAGATACTCTGAGTTGGACCTGCGGCCGCTCTATCCGGCCCCCTCTTAAAGTAATAAGTTTAGACAACATGATCTTAAACATACATGTTATTTGCAGGTCTTTGCTGCATAATTACATACACCACCGACGGTGCACTGTTCACTTACGTTTAATTAGACCGGCTGTAGGTTGAAAGGGTCTAACATAAGAGTAATTGTGCACTACAGTAAGAACTCGGGTTTACATGAGCCTTGGTTTAAAGTAAACCCGGTTTAAGTTAAAAGGGTTAAAGTAAACGGGTTTAGATTTATGAATGTTAAATTTGTATGGACTAAGAAAGAATTGATCTATTTTTATATTTTGGATAAAAGTATTTCTAGCTTCGAACGTTAGACGTTTAAAATATTCCCCTTCCGTTAAATTCAAACAACAGGCCGTTAATTTCATACAAATTAAAGGACACATTGAAAACATCAGAGCAGGCCGTACATAACAAGAGTACTCAGCTCAGGGCACGGTCCACTTACTAAACACGAGCATCTTTGTTGAGAGAGTAGATTCGCACTAGTATAGAAAGTCAGGTTTAATTAAAAATGGTTGAACGTAAACTGGTTTAAGTTAAATAAATGCTCTTGAGTACACTTTAGGTTTGAAGACGACACCTGATTATCCATCAAAAACACTTATCACACTCACCATAGTTCCATATTGGCCTTAAAATACCCTTTAAGAGTGGTTGGTCTCGCAAAGCAACGCAAAGAGCCACTATACGGTGTTTTTTTAGCTTGCCTGTTTTCAGAACTTTGATTAACATATACTATTGGCTTCTTCCATGAGTCCGAAAAACTCTACTTTCCCAACTTCAACGGTGAATTTCGTAAAAACTTGAAGACATAATGAAAAATGACGAACAGGCAAACCTATATAATATGTTTTCATTAATTTAATAGACAAAATAGCGTCAAAATAGTTGTCGAAATGGCGTTGATAAAAGATACTCATTTTCATTTCACGCTAACCTCTGCAATGACGACGTTCTCACAGGCTGGTAAAACGCCTAAGTTCAATAAAAATATGCAAATAAATACTGCAAACGCAAGCGCGGTTGCCATACCGTGCAGAGTTCACACCACCCGCTCCACCGCAGGGCATCTCTATACAGACTCTGCGCTATATGGCAACCACGCTTGGAAAATTATTTTGACGACAAAACTTTGTAACACTCTCGTCAATCCCTTTGGATCTTGGTTTTCTATGTTGGTACGTTTCAGTTGTCATGTCTGCTACAAAGGACCTCGGTGGAAGGCCTGACTTGCAAGGCCACTTGGGACTCACTGCTCTGTTGGCCTCAAACCCAAGCTAACACCCTCGCTAGACTCTCCTGCTTTGCGGAGCTCAACGGCATCAAGTATGACACTTCTAGTAAGTTACAAGTGCTTTTATAATACCCTTAGGGCCGTATTCAGAGACGTCACTTAGCTCAGCTCAAGCTTAGTCTTGAGTCACGGCTTACCTAAGGGTGAGCTGTTGTAAGCTAGCCTCAGCGGCGATGTTGGTGTTCAAGAACGTCACTCACGCTCCCCTCAGATGAGCTGAGCCAAGGATCGGTACATCGAGATAAAAGTCGATACTTGACTCGATAGTCATTGTCATTAGTCGTTGCTGGCGATGTTGCCATAGAAGAAGCGGCCATTCGCAAAATCTGAGAACTGTCAAACGGCACCGAAAAACCCCTCCGTTAAGGCTCGCTCTGCGAGTCAGCGTCGCAAGCCTCCTCCAGGATCGCTCACCATTTAGCTCAGCTCAAAGATTAACTTAGCGGTTGAGAGAGCCCTCAGACTGTCCAAGAATACCGATTTATCGACTTGAGTGTAAGCTTAGAGCTCCTTACAGTAAGCCGAGCCTGAGTGGCGTCTCTGAATATGGCCCATTGTCTTTGTACGATCATAATATATATATTAAATGCATTCGTACTGACTTTTAAACACGCTTTGTATGATTCATTTTGCAAAAATACAAACTATGGTTTTATCTTAATTTTGAGGAAAACTTTCTTTTTTGGAGGGTTTGCGTTTGGTTTGGTATGATAAAATATCAAATGAAGAGATCGATAAAGTAATTACCAGAACCATGGTCCACAAACTATAGTATTACGGGATACGAGGAATGCCACTAGAGTGGTTCAAGTCGTATCCCAGTAATACTCGTATAATGCAATTCACAATTTTAAGACTTGCAATCGGAAAAAATTACGTCTGAATCATGAAATGAAAAACGTTTTATTGGTGGAGATTTTAAGACTTAAAAGTCTTCTCTTCCTCTTGACTACACTTCCACTTAACTACACTTCACACATAACCACACTTCCACTTAATCATGGAGTCCCTGAAGGTTCCAAACTGCCCAATTCGATAAAAGATGCCATGCTGCCCAAGGCATTTATGAAACTCGTCTAAAAGCGTGTTTATTCCGAAAGAGTTCTATGAGAGACTCCCGTAAATGCTTTCTATATGCGTAAATACATGCTAGATATCCATTTAGTTCAAACGTTAATTTTCATGTTTTTATGAAAGTGCTTTGGATTGCTTTCCATGAAACAATAAAGGCATAACACTTTGGTAAGTCAATTTTAAAGTGTTATCAATATCAAATAAGACATTTCGAGGCCCCTTTCTAAAGAAATTAATTACATGTGTCCACTTCTAGTTATAAGTAAGAATGACAAATAATACAGTTTTTCAGCACTCTGTAATATATTTAAGGTTTTTATAAAGGACAATACATTCCTAGAGGTAAAAGTTTTCCTTATCGTGAGAGATCAATACACAAAGTTATAATGCTTTCAAAGAGTTCCGTAGATGTTCACCGCTATAATCCTTCAAACTCCAACCAAACTGATCTCAAGCATAGTTGTGCCAACTAGTTCATATCTTGAACAACGTTGAACCATGTTTAGTACAAAACAAAGTTAACGATAATATCTATGGTATTTGCATTAGTGTTGTTTTATAACAAAAACTTAGAAGAAGAGTGCCTGAACATTTTGTATAATATAACAGCAAAGCTAAAGAAATTTGAAGACAAAAAATGTTGGACCGAACCGTGATTTGAACCCGGGTCTCTCGCTTGCCGGGCGATTATGCTCACCACTACACCATCCGGCCCAACTATTTATGGCTTCAAATTTAGTACTTAAATCTGAATGTTTATCCGAAACATGTACTGTCAAATAGTGACTTTAAATCAACAAGCTGGAAATATTACAAACAAAATTTAAATACTCGTAAGTCAAATGACTTATTATAGATCTTAATTTGTATACACGCTAAATAGCTAATTTATTACTAACGAAATTTGAAGACAAAAAAGTTTGGACCGAACCGCAAGTCCGGTAATCGCCCGGCAAACGAGAGACCCGGGTTCAAATCCCGGTTCGGTCCAAACTTTTTGTCTTCAAATGTCTTTAGTAATAAATTTGATATTCAGCGTTTATAAAAATTAAGATTGTAACAGCATAATTTGTATAATATAACTGAAGTCACGGTATTTTAAAATGCAGATACTAATTCTATTGTGAAAACTCTACTAGAAGCTTTACACCGTCAACTACTCAAACTTGGTTGGTGGATATTTCAACAAACACCAAAAATAAGCTACGAGTAGTTTAAGCTTCAGAAGTTCGCAGACAAGCATTGAAGTATGTAATCTCACCAAACTAATCATCGTTAAATTAAGTGGCTGACTTGAACTAATCTGGATCAGGAAAGCTCAAAACTTGAGGATAACCTTAATTTTCTGCATGACAACCACTCTTCCTTTGGCAGTGCGTACTGAAACTGTGGTACTGTGAACAAATTAACATCAACACACCGTGATCAATAAATTTATAATACGTATAGGCCCTTTAACTCTCGTTAAACAATTTTTATCATCGACACCTATAATGGACGATATATACAGGGTTATTTAAAAAAATGTCCTACTTACAGATAACACTATTTTATTAATTATTACTTATGTTTACGTAAACTAAATACTGGTAAAAATAGTTTTCCCCTTGATACAATTTATAAATTCTCATTATGTCCTCTTCTGGCTGTTCGGCAAAAATATAGCCGATATCCAACCTCTTCCACACATCACGAAGCCAATATTGATTTATGCAGGTCAACTACATTTCTTGACAGAAGTCGGACGAAAACTTTCACATACTCGTAAACCCACAAGGAAAAATAACAAGGGGGTAGAACGGGAGATCTTGGTCGCCAGAAGGGAAGAGACCAATCTTCAACTTCCATGGGTCTTATCCACCACTGAGGAAGTAGAAAATATCTTGTGTTGAAGGGCAGCAATCTTGTTGATAAATGACAGCTAAAATGACCTTTCAATATATGAAAACAAAAACCTTTGAACCTTTTCTATTCACCCATACAGTATGTAAGTTATTTGTAAAGCATTTATAACATAAACTTTACAGATGAATGAAAGTAGAACATTCTTTTTAAATGACCCTGTATCTTAAAAGTTTAGTAAATCTCCAATTCTTGGACTAAAATGTGATACAACGTGATCAACCAACCATTCAACTTAGAACAATCTTAATCTACATTCTGCAGTGTTATCCTAACGGTTTCATATTGAAAACGAAACTTCAACCAAATTCAACACGTTCAATATTTGTTTTGGTTGTCTTGAAAAGGTTTTTGACAACTTCCGTGTTTGTTTCAGAATGGAATCAGAAATTATTTGTATTTAATCTGAATTATTTGAAAGCTACGAGCTAAACCCGTTTCTTTAGTTTTAAGCCATAGCTTTCCTTTACAACATGACAAAAAACATTAGTAGATAGAGACATACAGTAGTTTAGAAAGTACAGTTTACAGATACAATAGACAGAGATTTCAGTTTCATAGAAAAAACCGTTGTCAATAATCTAGGGTTTTAATTATTTATATTTTAATTTTTCATCGAACTAAATTTAGATATCTTTGAAGTGTATTAGTTTAAATAGATTCCGTATAGAAAAATAGGAAGATAGATAAAACATTTACTAAACAATATTTTTGGTGAGAGAAGAAAATATTCAAACTCTATTATGCTTCGTGGACACTTGTGTAACATGACATTTTAACTGAGACCTTTTGAATGATGTTTACCAAAAATATGACCTGTTCTCAGAATTATGTGTGTTGTGATGGTTGCAGAGAACGCCACCAGGTGGTGCCACGGTTCCGGTGTCTGGGACAACTACACAGACTACACAGCGTGTCTGTCCCAGCCTCGACCGGACCTGGAGCTCCCCCCGGACACAGGGGTGGAAGTAGCCACTACCCTCTACGCTGCAGGATACCCATCTCCCTGCTAGCTCTGGGGGTGGCTGTCTGGGTCTTCGTATTTTTCAAGTAATTCTTCTAAACATGTTTTTGTGGGTAAATGTATATTTTAACTATATCGTCGTGCGGACATTCCTGATACTATTAAATTTTTTTATTACTTTCATACTACTAAAATTCAGCTGAAAAAATAAATGTATTTCACAATACTGAACAAGAACTATAAAGTCCTGCCACTTGACAGAGAATTTACGGGAGTATACTTCTGACTAAAAATACCACTCTCGCCATTTTGACTTCAAATTGAATTGAAGAATTGGTTAAATTTTAAAGCGCTAGTTTACAAATTTAGACATTTACCCAGTAAGAAGAGAATTTCTGTTGTCATTTTATTACTGAACATTTTTTATGTATGTTCACTTCTGTGAAAAATAAGGTTTCAAACATTGTAGAACAAAATATTGAGTTATATTGTGATTGGTGGAATATTTAGAAAGTCTTACAAGTTGTTTCTATTTATCTTGCCTACTTAAAACCCGTTATTTAAATCAGTATAAACCCGCCAAAATGTATCAATTTCTAGACGTTATACTCGTATTCTTAATCGTAAACTACTTTTGATAGCAACACAGGGGAAGTATAAAGAATATGTTATGCAACATTAACTTTATGTTGCTATGTATGTGTTAAACTGTTAAACGTCAGTGTTAAATGTAGCTTAGTTAAACTGTAACTCGTTCATTACTTTCTTAAGTACGTTGATACTCGAAAGGTTTCCAATACTTGACTTTGATCTGCAGAACACAACGTTCAATGTACCAGCAGTTCACTATTGAATCTGTACGCGATCATTTCCGCAACAGAAACTCAATGTTCCTAGCAGGAATTGCAATATTGTTACACAACTGCATTTCCCAACATTCCCTGTGATTGCTACAGTTCTCCACACTGTATTACAGACATGTACAACTTTCATACAGCAATATAGATCCTATAGGTGGGTACTCATACATACACCTACAAAAAACGAACCAAATATTATGTAAAACAAACTTTTGGATGAAACAAAAATTATATTTTAATTGAAACAAGACCTTTTGACTTTACAATGATAGTCATCATCAGATAGAAATGAGAAGAAAAGATATAGAAGGAATGTACATAAAAGAAATCTACCTTAATATTCTTAAGGTCTGGTTTAAGATAAAATATTGCTTCGGGATTCATCTCACAGTGTCATTTGAATAACTATTGACAAGTCACTTCAGTTCAAATAAAAACCACAGTTTAAGTAAAGTTTTTTAAAATTGTTTAAGACAAAGCATTTACGTTAAAAGGTTGAGAACATATCATTTCTAGGGCAAGTCTCTTGTGTAAACCCCCAAAGGTCGTACGTAGGTACAAGCTTTGCAACCTTTCACCGTTAAGCCATCTTTCTGCTGGCATCAATTATTTCTAGCTCACATTCATTGGCTTTTAAAGTGTTTATACTTATGGTGTAAGCATTAAAAAAAGGAAGTGTGTTTGTTGTAGGGATCTGCACTGTTTGCGCAACACAATCCACACAAATCTGATGTGTACCTACATCCTGGCTGACTCCATGTGGATCCTGAACTTTCTTTTACAGGTAGGAGTTTATCTCTAAATATCACATTCTTTGAGATAATCATACATCTGTTTAAACACGTTGCCTTCTTGCTACAAACATTACGTTCTAGAAAATATGTATTTTATTAGCGAATTTTCTTTGAAAATAGACCTATTCATTTCCCTTGCCAAATAGAACGGAAGGTCGTAGAAGGGTGCGGTTTGCAGTTTTTTTGCTTCCCAGCACCTCCTGAGTCAAATTGCAAAACATTATATACAGGGTGTCCGGTAATTACGGGTTCAAACTACACCAGGTTTTTGTCAGGTCATAATAAACAAAAACTGTCCTATAACACATAGGCCTATCTCGCTTAGTTTTATGTCTGTCTGGCTGTCTGTGTTTTTCACTAAGTAATTTGTATCTCCGAGGCTAATTATATTATCCGTAAATTAAGATAACCAGCTATATCGGACAGTCCGTTTCAAAATGGTGGCCATTCAAAGTTTTGTTTTCACTATAAGATTGTAGTGATGCCATAAGCGAACACAAGGTTTACCCTGTATAGTAGAGATTTACTCTCCTAATCTATCAAAACCACTCCCATTGCTCTAGAACCTACAGTTTTAAAGTAATTTCTGTTTAATTATTTAATCCAAATTTCTGCACTTTGACATTCAGAGCACTGGGCATAAATTAAGCTGTAATGTAACTTACTAGCTCATGTTTCCTTGGATACAGAAAGTAAAGTTTGTCTTGTTTAACAAGGGAAAGTTAGGACTACAAAGTCCTCCCTACCACTCAACCTCAACCTTTACCTAACGTTACCATATAGTAACATTGCAAATGAAAGTGGTGACTGCGGGGATAGTGCAAAAAGGAATTTCGTCTAATTTAAAATAGACAATTGAAAACTTGTTCTGTTTTATTGGTAATTAGCTAAGATTCACAATGGTGCTTCTGGCAACGTGTCGGCTATATATTTACATTCAAACTACATACATAACGATCAGATTGATAACGTGTTGGGATGTCTCTGAAAATTCTACAACATTCAAAACAAGACCTAATGTTTTCTTGAAATGTATAATATACAAACTGTAACTATAGCAATATGCTGTGGATATTTTGAGCTCTTCAGCTATAAACGGGTTTAAAGAAACTTTTCAGTCAAACCTATAACATTCTTTTATTTCATTTGTGTAAAGGTTTGACTTGATGCAATTAACTTGATTTCGGATCTTTTGGGCGAGCATAATTTCTCATACCTGTGCGCTGATGACGTTTGTTTGTGGTAGGTAATGGTGTGTGTAGTGACGGTGTGTGTGGGGGAGGAGTGTGAGGGGAGGAAGGGGTTGACCCACTGATAACCACCAGCTGACAGTTCCCATCATGCTTTGGTCACTGCGGGATTAATCATCACTCGGATTTCCCCTCCTCCTCACAATCCACCACATAAGCCTTTACTCTCCGCAGTCCCACACAATTGAGTTCCCACGCCAAACTGAATAAGAATGAGTTGTTATTTTCGATTTTTAACATTCTTGTATACAATATATTTTAATTCTGACTGAATAACCATTTTGAACAGATTTTGAACTGAATAACTATAACAGATTTTGAGCGGGTGGTAAAAATGAATACTTTACAAGCTATAGTTTCATTAACAAGAGTAGCTGATGAGGAGTTTTCTTTCTTAATGAATGAATAAATAAGTAAAAATGCCACACAGCTTTTCTCAGTTACACTCATTTACAGAACAATTCAAGTCATTACATATACAAACATTTTACAAACTAATTTACACATTACATCTATACAAAATAATCATTAACTAAGTAGTATTGACCTTAACCTACGTTTAAAACTATTTCCACAGTGGGTTTCATTGAGTCTAGGTTCATTATACAACCTTGGGCCAAAAAAAGAAAAGCTTTTTCTCCCACACTCTCTTGTCACTCTAGGAAAGTGCGGCGCTCCACCATGGCGACTATACCTCTGAGAAACCTCCGTCTGGAACGAGAGGCTCTCCCTCAGGTAACGCGGTTCGTTGAGGAAAAGAGTCTTGTGGACCATACAACTGCTAAACATCCTGCACATATCATCCATTTCCAACAATTGGGTTTCTTCTCTAAAAAGGATATATGATCAAAGCGCCTCGGGTTGAAAATAAACCTGACGGCGGAGTTTTGAGGTCTTTGTATCCTCTCCTTATGTTTAATGCTTCAAACTATTTTATCCTCCACCACGACCCCAATAGGCCTCCATAAAAAAGCCCTTTGAACGTTACGAACAGCAGAAACATTTTGCCTGTTTTGGTCTTTTCTAAGTGTGATATGACATAATGCACTTTTATTTATTTAAACTACAATTACTTAATTCTAAACAATATATAGAGACATAACTGTTATTTTATTCACTAATGTTACTCCGAATCTATAGATAAACAAAATACAAGTTTAATTAATTTCTAACCATACCAACAACTTTTAACTAAGGAAAACGCGTTCTTCCGAAAATGTTACAATCTGTATTATACCTACTAGGAGAACTATTCAAATCGACAGCTTATAGCTAAGGTTAGCAGGGCTATTTATTCTCACTGCAATTTTCTCGTCGCGTCCATCTTTCATACATAACAGAATTGTATAAGACACAGTTGCATCTAAAAGGTAGGAACGTGTTTTGGTTACAGTCTGTTTAAGATCCGTACACAGTGCAGACTGAACAGAACCTAATCTGTGTTGTGCAAGAAATGTTATCACACAAGTCTGTGCACTTGTAGACTATTGTCAGCTGTTTCCGCTTGTGCCACTCTGAGCACGATCATCTTCCTTTATTTGGATAATTGTACAGTTGAAAACAAGGCTGAACTGAAGTAGAGTACCAACAAAGAAAATTATTTAAACATATTTCAAGTTGTGTACTCGAACTACTAGGAATAGGTAAGACAGTCGTCTCATATAAAAGTGTTTTCTAAACAAGTAGTTTTTAATAATGAACAGATAAAATATTATTGTCGAATTTCCCTAAGAGAACTTCCCTCCTATATCGAAGACACAAATCTTTTCCGTTCAAAATTCAATAAATCAATGAGAAAGCCCTTCAAACTAATATTTTACTCGTTTCCATTGGTGTAGAATCTCTCAATACCAATATTCCGCACAAAGCCTGCTTAGATGCTTGTAAACATAAACATAGGAACTTCTCTAAATTAGTAACAGAAATGTCCATTTTTAATTCAATTCCAACTTTAACGACTACTGACTGTTCATTCTAATATGTTGTCACTTTAATACATTTGCATTTTTTATTTTAAGGTACATGGGAATTGCTATCATAAAAATCTGTACGAGTGTCGTAAATTTAGTTCAAAATCTGTTAAAATAATAATGTGAATTGTGTTTTAATGTTTCAATATAACTATTTCATAAAATAATTGTTTATAAATAAATGTGTTGAAAACCAAAAGTTTTACAATAAATGGCATTCAAGTTAGTTACGCTGAAAATAATAACGATTCTTTTGTTAGATTTGTGAAACTCAACGTGTAAAACCGCAGAGAGCAAATAATCATGTGTGATGAAGAGGGGAAATCCGAGTTATGATTGATCCCGCAGTGACCAGAGCAGTAATCGGAGCCGTCAGCTGGTGATTACCTGTTAGGTTATCACTAAACTAAATCGGACCTCGAGCTATTTTTTTAATGTTTAAACTCTAATTTACTATATTAATTAAATAAGTCTGAGGGTCCACAGGCATATTAACTAATCTTGGCCTCTTTTGATGAAAGGACAATTAAAAGCATTCGTAGTCGAATCTTCAGATGCTGAGTCACTAAATTATACTATTGACCAATTTATCAGTAGCTTTGGCTACATACTTTTGCACCAGTCAGTCGTAACTAAACGAGAAGTTCTAAATAAATAATGGAGCTATTTTTTTCGGTTCTCCTGAGCCTGTACATGTGCTATACCTATTTAGTTGAATCAGTAAAGTAGCAGACAAAGGTCCAACAAAATAGCACCTATTGATGAATCTAGTGATTACCTGGCCACCAGCTGTCAGTTCCCATCATGCTTTGGTCACTGCGGAATTTATAACTGATCGGATTGTATTGCCTCTGTAAATCCAACACATTAGCCTCTGCAGTCCCACACAATTCAGGTTCAAACGCCAAGTCTAATAAATTATAACCCATTTTAACATATTTTAAACTAGATGTATAAATGAACACTTACAACAATTGTTTTAATAACAATAAAGTTTGTACGTTTTAAAACACACAGAATAAAATGGTATATTTCGAGGCACAAACTTCTTCAGCCAATTAATAATTAAGTAGTTTGGTTTCTAACTACTAAATTTCTTCATTACAAAATATAACATTTGATAAGAATATTAATGTTATACATACCTTGAAAGAAACAAATGAAAGTCGTGTATTATTGTGACAATATTCCCGAGTTTGATAAAGTTTTAGTTCCACTGGAAATATAACAAAGTTTATACGAGAAGACGAGTCAATCCTACAGCTTTGTAGCAGAGGTGAAGTCGTTGACAGAATTATTTATTCCGCTAAGATTTCCTCGCAACGTGCATATTTTATACGTAATAGAATTGTATACGACTTGCTTGCACGAGAAGCAGTAGTCGGAAGAAGATTGGGAAGCGACTTGTTTAGGTTACAGACTGCAAGTTAGAATACATACACATCATAAAGGGTAAACACTTTAAATTTCATTAATATTGGACGGAACTCATTTCGCTGTTAAAGTGTTGAAATAACCTTTTGACCACCAGTTTGAAACGACTCAATTGATTTTATAATAGTTGGTTTATTGATGGGTACTATCAAAAACATTCGTAGCAAATTTTATGAAAATTGGACAAAAATGCTACCACGTAGACGATCTACATACATACATAACTACATACGAGTATACATAGCACACATATGCATATACAAGTTTGAAAAAATGTACAAAACATGTTATGGGCTTCAGGATTGGTGCTCATTTCATAGTTCCCGGCCTGGGTCTTACCATGCTAATGGCTTTAATGTTTATTTTTTTAAAGAAATTTATAAAAATGTAAGGAAGCTATGGGTTATAGTAAGTAGGATCCTTTTTGGTCCCCGCTATTGTATAAACTTTACACTCATCCACACTTGTATGACGACATTTGGATGTACCTAGTGAGAGGGGGTTGTGAGGGGTGGAAGGGGTTGACCCACTGATAACCACCAGCTGACAGTTCCCATCATGCTTTGCGGGATTAATCATCACTCGGATTTCCCCTCCTCCTCATAATCCACCACATAAGCCTCCTCTCTGCAGTCCCACACAGTTCAGTTTCAATTACCTAATTTAATTGTTTATACTCTCGCCAATAAAATTAATGACCACCTTTTTTGTTTTGTTTTGTAAATAAGCGCTATTTATTTCTATCTACTCTCCTCTCTTGATAACGTTCAAAACATAGTTTGTTTCCTGTCGTACTCATAGGAATCCTTTTTATCCTTTTAAGTATGTAATGTGGCGGACGCCGAGGCCTACCCCCAAAACAATAGGCTGGCCGCTCAATGAACCTGCGTGAATTCGGAGACCCAATTGACTGACAGAAGGATATTGCCTTCGATGTTTGGTACGGTTTAAATGCACACGCCATAAACATTGAATGATCCAGAACTTCAATCATATTGGCTGAGAGCCTAGTCACGTGATGTTCTAGAAGTCTGCAGAAGCTCCGAGATCTAGCTACGGGATATTTAAACCCTTCCCTTAGGAGCACGAGTCAGTTCCGGACAGTGAAATGAATGTGAACGAATCGGGGCCGTGTTCAACTTATGAACGAATAGTCCAGTGTTAGACTGTGTAAGAAGGTCCGCGCTGTACTGTGTTACATCCCAGTGCGTTTACAGTGTCAGTGTAAGCCATCGTCGAGGCATCGTCACCCACCGTTGGATTCCCGACTGAAGAGTCCTACGAAAACACATGTGAACGGAATTCGCGCCGGAGTGTGAATGGACTGTAAAGTGTAACTAGTGAAATAAGGAACTGTACATAGTGTAATAGTTTGTAGCCATTGAGTGAATAATTAATTGTGTTTAATATTAGTGTAATTATAACTAGACTGTAAATAAATAGTGAGTTAACAAAGACTGACGCCTTATTATTCGTAACCCGTGAAAAACAGTACAATAACATAAAATACTAACACAAATATATTGGATATAAGCTTTTGTGATTTGACATAATTGAAATAAAAACTTTTGAATTATTAACAATGTAAAACTATATTTAATTAAATCAAACTTTACATTGTGGTTAATCCAAACGTTTTTATTTCAACTAACACAAATATTTATCATTAAATTACTGTGGCTTGGTAACGTTAGTAAGGCAAAATGAGCTTCAATATTACCAAGCTTTAAAAATATAATATTATTCCAACTTGACTAAAGTTTTACTCCCATAATCCAACTCAGAGCAAGGCAAGTTGGGTTTACATCTGGGTTGTCAAATTGTGAAATGACGTTTTGTTTTAGGCAACCCAACTGAAAGTAAGGCTGCCTTAGATTTTACAGGTTCAGATTTTCCTCACGTATTTCCTCCCTCTCTGTTTACTCTGAACAAAACAATAATAACTCGAATCCAGGTAGGATTAACCAGGATTATACCCATAATAAGTCTGGTCCACGTAAACAATGGAATGTTATAATTCATTGGATTTTCTAATTTTCCAAGTAAAAAAGTACTTAGTAGACACAGTGTTGAAACAATTATATCTTTTCATTAAAGCTTTTACATTTAAAAAGGTTAAACGGCTTTGAGTACATCCCCTAGTAAACTAGGTTAAGAAAAAGAACTTGCTAAGAATTCCAATTAATGTTTACTGCCCGGACTGGACGCGACCTTTCTTCCGATACTTTCACGAGACGACTTTCCCAACTTTACATCAACTCAAGTGTTAAAATGAAGTTTATATCATGAATGTTCATGTACAAGTCACTCTACAATATTATAGTGGCTTGCTGACTCTTGCACAAATCTTTTTAATAAACTACCAAACCACCTGAAAAACGAGACATCTCCTAAATCTTTCAAACAAAGTATCTTCAATTTTCTTCTTGATCACTGCTTTTATAGTGTTCCGGAGTACCTTGCTTGGTCATCGGAACAGTCCACATAAAAAGAGCTCAGGGTTTGCGAAACTCTTCTTTTTTTATTCTTGCTTGCTTACACAATATGTATTTTGACATATATTTAACTTTAGTTGTTTTGTTAAGATCCTAAAAATTGTATGTTTTTATCTTTTAATGTTTGTATGCAAAATATTTAATTTAAGTATTGTAACTTGACAAAATCACAATCGATGTAAATTTATGTATATGATGAAAATAAATGACTATGACTATGATTTACTACGACTAAGAAGTTCCACAATAATAACCTAAATAATTAATAAGAATACCTAATTTGCTAACTGGTTTAGAATATATTTCAATTTTTCAAAGGTTCCATGTATTGGGCGAACTCAAATCTTTAAAATGATGACGATTTAATATGAACCTGCTTTTACAGAGTTAACTGCTTTTAAAAGCAACAAGACAAGCTGACGCAGAACATTTTAGAAATGTACGTTTGTTTTGTTCTTTAATGGTAATGGTAGTTAAATCTAATCAAAGGACACTGATCGAGCTGCAGAAGTGCGGGTTGGCTTACAATAGACGGTTAAATGATACGGGCTCTGTCCAAGTTCATCTAATGAACTTGGTAAATTTTTATAAAGGGTAAACTTCAGTAAACCTGATCTTTGCGTTGCTAGATAACGTAATATCACTACTGAAGGTTTTGCTATATTTCTTTCATACAATGAAGTTATAAACTCGTATTGCACAATTCACAGAAGGCAGAAATGTTAACAATGTTTTGTGTGCGGGCATGCAAAATGAATGAATTTGACTGTGGAAAAATGTTACATGTTCGTTTAACTGTTTGTTTACCTTCGTTGACAATAGCGTTTACACGAATTAACGGATTGAAATAAAATTTTGACAGTAAGTTATTTTTTTTAAGACCAAATTTGATTTTAAAGCTAATTAAGTCACTGGATACAAAGTGGGCTATGTTTGTGATGTTTTTTTAATGTTTAGTGTATTCCTTGAATTTATTTCTCAACTAAAATACTGGGTGGCTCATAAGTCAGTTGACAAATATGCATTTAATGAAATAATACCCAACAAAATGGAGTACATGTCTATTATTAGGCCTAATTCAGAAATAAAAAACATTAATTTTTAATACATTATAAGTTTACTTAATTGACGTCCACGCTCTTCTATGCATGCTTTGCATTTCTTCAACACCGACTTACAAGTTCTGCCAGAATGTTCCGTGATTGTCGGTTTTCGAATTCCGATTGGATTCGCTCCTTACGAATCTTGACAGAGTAAACTTCATTTTTGAGAATTCCCGATACTGAAAAATTCATTGGTGTCAAATCTGGGATCTTGCTGGCCACTCCATAGTGCCCCGTCTCCCAATCCAATTATCAAAGTTTTCATTTAGGAAGTCTCTTACATTGGTTCCATAATGAGGGGGCGCTCCATCTTGTTGCCATATCAAATTTTCTTTTATTGGCTGAAGGTGTTCAAATTCGCACACATCCCTATAACTATGACCCTATAACTATTTAACTCCCTATAACCCTATAACTATTTACACTTTCCATCATGTTTGTAAGACAAATTCACGCTGTTCTGTTGTGAACTTTCTATTAATTGTTTATCGAATAACAATAAACACAGTATCATGAACAACTGTCAAACTTAACCTCAAACTAAACAACAACAATTACTAAACAAACACAACTACCAACAGCTGTGGTATGCGTAGTTTGTAACAACCATAAGCGTCAACTGACTTATGGGTCACCCTGTATAAGGGAACCTTTGTTCCTCTACAACCTACTGTAAACCGTTTAAACCAAATAATCCTAATGTTTTGGTGATTTTGTCTTTATGAGTGGATCTCTCGTACTAATGGTTATATATTTTGTCATCAATACGATCAGAACATGTCTTTTCAGTTATGACTTGGTATAAAACAACGGTTCATTATAAATGGATGTAATACCGAAGTCAGAGGCCGAGGGAAACGACGGTAATAATAAATTGATGAGGCTCGTAAAAAAGTAATAATGGCGTTTCAACTTTTCAAACACGTAAACGCGTGAGGGAAAATCAATTGAAACAAACCATCACTTTCAGCCAAGGCCTAAGCGATATCATTCCTGACTGCATGTACGAACATTTTAGAGTGGAAATTCAAATAAATACTTCTTCAACCGGCCAACGGAAATAAGTAAGCATTTTCTCATCTAGATAGGCAAACCAGTTGAGCGTGCCACTAATAATAATCAACTAGTGAGTGACGTGATAAAACATGATGTAATAAAATGGTTTATTTTAAGTTAAATTTAAAAGATTTTAAGATTTTATGGTTGAGTTTTTTCTAAATATTGTAGTTTTCAATTACTGTAAGCCAATGGTTTTATGATGATACATGCATAGCAAAGCTATAAATCAAGGGTTTATTTGAAACACAGCAAGGTAATAACACAGATTTGTGAAGGTAAATGTTGTGTTCCGTAGTTCTATAAATCCTTAGAGTTATCCTTCAAAACTAAACATTATTTACCTCGTAACCAAGATTTATTATGTTGTGTGAGTTTGTTGAGAGATATTGATATGCTACGCCGCCACTCCAACTCTTTTTATTTATAAAAATAAATTAAATATTTCATAGTTATGTGGAATTACGTTTAAAGTTTTTTGAACGAAAATAGATTAAGTTGTTTGGAGGACCCTCAAAACGGGCTTCTGCCCTCTCTGCATTTACTGTTGTGATAAAACATGATGTAATACAATGGTTTATTTGTAGTTAAATTTAAAACTACTTTTAAATTGTTTTCTTACAAAAAGTAATGTCCTATATTTATTTTCTTTTTTGAATTAAAATACTTATAGTAAGTAGTAGTAATTTTTTTACAATTCCTTCGCGATGACTTTGTTAGGTACTACATGTTGATATAAAAAAATGGGAACATTTAAAATGTCATTTTAGGTAACTTGAGACTAAGGTCAGTTCCAGTCTGTATTATTCAATAACACTGAAATTCTACTCTTAGTGGCCTTTTGCATTAATTTCCATGTGTCCCTCGTATTTGGTCACTACTGCAGTTATTCTTTTGATAAAGTATTCGAAGGAAGTTATGGTACATAAACTAAATAACTAATGCAGTGACGATAATGCAAGTGAAAAGGCTAGACTTTTGCACCCTCCGTATGGCTGAAAGACTGGTGCGTACGTGGTTCTGGTTTTGGAAACTTGTTTCACTTGCAACATTAGCTTTTGCACATTTTGGTTTTATCCACTAGTCTAACTTTTGAAAGTATTATGACCGAACGGCCGATAGTTGAATGTTACCATGATTTTGAACGCGAATATAATACAGGTACCTACAGCTTGCAATATTTCACAATCATTACTACAGTACTTTTATTATTGATTCAAATTTAGGATTATAAAATCTTATTTATTTAGTAAAACGTTATAAACGAGAAATCTAGGAACACATGGAAATGTTAAAGGCACTATTTTAGATTTTAAACTCATGTGGTTTGACATGTAATTGAAATAAAAACTTTTGGATTAACCACAGTTAAAACTATTTTCATTGTGGTTAATCCAAAAGTTTTTTTTCAATTAAAGGCGCTATGATTATTTGAACCGTGATTAACCATGAGCCTATTGTAAAATTTGGTTGACTATCATGTTGTGATACAAACTGGCCAAACTTTGCAATTAAATTACTACTTTCGCGCTTTGCTCAGACAGCAGCCCCCATACGACAATAGTACCTTAAGTTTAAGAGACCTCATGGTTATTGATTGACTAGTAGTAGCAATATGCTTAGGAATTAGTTTAAACTTTGTAATTTCACACCCACCAAAAACAGGAAAAGTCATACTGGTTATTGAAAACATATTAAAGCGGAACGATACAAGGAGGAAAAGTAAACTAGTTAAGGTTTTCAATTATCCTCAGTCAAACTTTTAACTACCTTCAGCAGGACTCAGGTGACTAACTTTTAATACTCTCAACAGAGAAGTTGCCGGTATTCGATATTTTTTACAATACGGACGATTAATCATAACTCTACATGCACGATTAAGCGTACATACATGATTTATTGATACTGATTGGTTATGTTTTCCGTAATGTGTTCTTTGGCTTTGCTGACGAAACATTCGTACAATGACCATCCGTACAGGACAAATCTTTAACTCTAGCTGTAAATGATTTCCAAGGGTTAAAGAATCAATTTTAAAATGTACATATGTTTGTTTTAGTTTTTCAAAAATATACCTTTTTGTAATACAAATACTTGTATTGTTATCTAACACATATTGGTTTGACAAAGCATGCAATTTTACAGATTTATATCCATTTAACACTTTATTATTAGTTTTAAATTGATATTTTAACTGAAATTTTAATTGTTATGTATATTTGTTGTAAATCGTAATCCGATCTTTTAGAAACTTAAGACGAACAGACATGAGTATTTTGTGAATATTTAGTAGAAGCTATAACTAAAGAAATTTGAAAACAAACAGTTTAGACCTAACTGGGACTTGAACCCGGGTCTCTTTTGCCGGGCGATTATGCTCACCACTACACCATCCGGTCCAACTATTTATGCCTTCAAATTTAGAGAATGTTTATCCGAAACGAGTGACTGTCAAATATTAGTGTCAAAAGGTGGGCCGGATGGTGTAGTGGTGAGCATAATCGCCCGGCAAGTGAGAGACCCGGGTTCAAGTCCCGTTTCGATTGAAACTTTTCGTCTTCAAATTTCTTTAGTAATAAATAAGCTATTTAGTGTTTAAAAAAATCTCTTTAGTAGAAGTTGTTTTTATATGTTCAACTATGTTTATTGTGACGCTCTGCAACTCGTATTTCTTTTTTTTCTTTTCATAGAAACAATTTATATTATAAAAAAAGTGACAATAAACGTATTATTATTTTTTGAGAGGCTGGAAGAAATAAACATTGTCTATACTAGTAAGAAAATTCATTAGCTTTCTTGTGATACACTCCTTGTGTAATAATAGTAATAAGAGTACAAAGTCTAAATCATGTCTACATTTCTAGTAAAATAGTGTCTTCATATTTACTTAATCCTATTTTCCAGGGCTCTATCCAGAGTGATTGGACTGCTTGCTTGATTCTCTTCTTTCTGCACTACTTCTACCTGACAAGTTTCTTCTGGATGTTTGTCGAAGGTAAAATTTACTTGTACATGTAAATGTAGAACGCATGATAAAAAATAACGTCTTGAAACGTGTCAAAAGCTATTTAATAATTTTAATTAACTAAGTATTGCAACTTTTGAAATGAAATACAGACGTTGTGTCTTACATAATTTCCGTGATACGAGTACATTGAGCATGTAAATGTTTACTTCATTAATATAGTAAACAGATAAAATAAACAACGAAACTTTTTCAACGTATTCATCCTAAAGAAATATCGTAAGTACATTGAACATTGAAAGCATAAACTTTCCACAGGTCACCAGCGTTTACAAAATGGGTTTCAATTTCTATTTCCCAAGAAATTTTTATTAAATGCGTTTTAAATGTAAAGGGAAGTGAGTGCTTTGACTTAAAATTCGTGGCTCGTCGCTACTTAACCGCATCAAAGGAACTTCGTTATTCTATCTGAGTTTTAATCAGGGCTTAGTCCTGTCAGGAGTTCAAAAGCGCAAGTTAAACTATCCTGCCAATTTCATTTACACTATTTTATGATTTTATTAAGCTGTAGAAAATCATTCCAATTACAAAAAAGTAAAAATTCCGATCATAATTAGTAAAAAAACAAATTTGGCGTTTTTTAAGTTTGGTGGTCAGCTATGCCAAGATACAATCACGTAAACTTAGGACTGGGAGCCTATTTTCGCGTATAGAAATTAACAGGAATCAACATTCCGTGCTAGAGGTTAGATGGTCAAATAAACTAATGCCCCAATTTATTTGCGTCTTGAACTATTTTCGTGTTAATTAAATGGTATCGAATTTCTTTTGGAAAAATGAGCTACTCATGCCGTCAGCATGGTAAGTCCCAGACACGCGCGAACAGCCTCGTAACGCCCGTGGCAATAGAACGGCCGAATGACAAAGCGAGGCTGTGAACGGAGCGAATAAAAGTAACAGATTGCAAAGGAAATTCGATTCACTCATGCAAGCGGTGATTTAGCGCTTGGCTGCGTGTCGCCCTGGTTACCCATTTTAACTGTTTTGTGTTAGAAACTACGTAATTGACAAGCAAGTAGAATTCCGGTTCTAATTACAATCATCATGAGGGTAGAAAGACCAAACATAACAGATGTGTGCTATGGTCTGCGCTTACCGACAAAACTTTGTATAAAAACAATTCATATAATTCTGATGGTATATCTTGAATTTACAGCAGCTGGTAAAGGTTCTGGGAGCATGTCAATCCTTCAAACACTTAGGACACATAAGATTGTTTGCAGCCTGTAATTTGTCGTTCACTCACTAATAACGGTTTTATCCAGCAGAAACCAACCCTTTGGGCTTAAACAGCTATTTAGTTTCATGATAAGAGCCTCCGAATTACCTTTTGAACACAAATCAAATGTAGTTCAAGAGGTACGAGTAATTAAAACCTAGTTTGAGCTATTTAATTTCTTTGAGTGAATCTGACATTAAAGCATCCAAGATGATCAGTAAAACATTTAAAACATATTACCACCATATGTATTTGAAAAATAATCGCAATAGAATGTTCTGAAAACATAATTATTCTTGAAGTTAACTCGTATCAGAAGGCTTTAAATTAATACTGCAAAATCTATAACAACCAGAATGATTAAAATGTTAATTTAGTGAGCTACTCGTATTTTGGAAGCAATGCTCTTGCGCCGTATAACTAAATTGAACGGGTTTTAAAATAAACTTCACTTTAGTCAATGATAAAAACATTGTTTCTTAAACTACCTTTGGGTAGCGTTGTAATAATCCCCACACTTTGATATTCCAGAAAAACTATGCAACATTTATATTAGAACAAGTTTAAAACTATTTACTTGGTGGACATTGGTTACTACCCAATTTATATACGATCCAATGCGTTTATCTTCTAAACCAGTATTTACAAAATATCTGTATTTGGCAAAATAATGTTAACATTACGAGAGCTCTCGGAGTAAGAGTTTTCAATCTCGTCGTCGCTGCCGACAAACAACTCTGATTGCAATTCGATCCCATGTTTAGTTTAGGCGACTTCATTTCTTCGCCGCGGTCTTTGAGGCTTCTTACAAGTTACACTTGGGTGGTTTCTCTTAGGTTTAACTTTTAGCAAAGTAGACAGTTAAGTCTTACAACATATTACGTCAACTAAGTCTGGCATTAGATAAAATAGTATATTTCATCACTAGGACCTAAAGTGACACTTTTTGATACGAGGTCAATCTAACGTCCGAGGCGTAGCCGAAAAGACATTTTCGGGCCGAGTGATGAACGCTACTTTTTGTCATTATGGAAATAATAATGAGAAATAAACGTCAATAATTGTTTTAATATTATAAAGAATTAATTAAGTAAATATTGTTTTGAACTCAGCCGTCTGAATTGTATTGTTTTGAAGAAACAACTGTTACACTGATTTACTATAAGTCAGTCTTAAAATTCAAAACAAACTCGTTGAACCAGCTGATGCCCATGCCACAGAAGGATCATTAAAATGATCTTTTTCTCCCTAGGGAGTAAAAGGTCATCAAAACAATACTTTTTGTCATTCTGCTCTGAAACCAGCTGCTTTAGACACATGTATTGACAGTGCTAAAGTATCACTTTTACACCCATGTAAATAAAGTATTGTTTTGATGATCTTTTGTGGCATGGACATCAGCTGGTTCAACGAGTTTGTTTTAATTGTCTTGAAACTTAACACTGATGTATAATAAATCAGTGTAACAGCTGTTTCTTCAAAACATTATAATTCAGACTGCTGATCTCAAAACAATGTTTACTTAATTAATTGTTTATAATGTTAAAAAATGTATTGACATTTCTTTCTCATTATTATTTGCATCATGACAAAAAATATCGTTCATCACTCGGCCCAAAAGTGTCTTTTTGACCCTCGGTCATTAAAAAACAGAAGTAGGGATACTAACGTTGATATTTTTATGGTTGACCTTTACACAAAGATTGTTTCATTCACATTGAAAAGAAAAAAACATTCTATAATTCTGTTTCTATGATTTAAAACCTCAAGTAAGTTCTAAATACAAACAATATCTCATTATTCTTGTATTGTTCTTTTGTGTGTTACGTTACTGTTCCAGGTAACACTAAGCTCGTAGCGATCAACATAACAACCCTTATACTGTGATAAAGTAAAGTTGCTACTCAATTCTCTGCAAAGTAGGAAGGTTGACCGGGCAAAGTGTCACCGTAGTCACGTGACTTTCTCACGCTATACAGTCAGTATCACACGCGACCCCTTACACGACATACTTGACATTATGTCATCGTACACCGTCACCGCCACGTGTCATAACAGTGTTTGGCGAGATTACAAATTATCGAGTTTAAGATTGTATAAGGTTACAAACAGTATCATTTTACAGCTTTTGACTTTGAAGAGCAGATCTGCCACTCAGTTCGCCGCTAAGTAGGAAGATTGATTGGCTAAAGTGTCATTTGTCATCTGACGTTCTCACGATACAGCTGATGTCACGCCTGACCTCATTTAACTCGACACACTTGACTAAGTCATTGCACACCATCTAGCTTCATATTATAAGCGCTGGTAATCAATTCGCTGCTAAGTATAGAAAGAATAGATTGATTGGCTAAGTATCGAACTCTATACGCGTCATACTTACGACACAGCTGATCTTACACCTAAAGGATCCTTTAAACTTATGAATGCCTAGGGGTAAAATGTTATGTTATGTAATGTTATGTTATCACCTAAATAACCTTCATCTATTTTCTAAGAGCGAAAAAACAAAAATACCTTTTGTGTTAATTCATGCTAAATTGTCAGGGTTAAGTCCCCTTTACCACCTAAGCTTTAAACGGCAGACATTTCTTAAAAGGATTTAGGTACATTCTAATAGGGTATACTAAAGTACATTTTACGTAATCGACGGAAGCCCCCACCCTGAAATGGTGTTCCGGAAGGAGGTGCTATATTCCAAAATTTCTGTTGAGAGCTCCTACCAAGCAATCCTTCATTTTAAAGGTCATACAAATAGCCATCAATGCCACCTGTAAAACATCGAGATCCCAAAAGCTTTACAGCAATGTGCAGTTCGACGGGTTTCGGATACGTAAAATTATTGTTCAGGTTCGGTACTAAACAATTGTATTTAACTCTTTCGCTTTCACGGGCGATGTCACAACTATAATCTAGCTCTTCCGGCCCACACCACGTCAAGACATGATAGTAATTAGCATGAGATATTAGTTTTCCTTGTTTAACGAGGCGAAGTTAGGACTACAAGGTCATCTCTACCACTCAACCTTTACCTAACGTTACTGTATAGTCACTTTACAAATGTAAGTGGTGACTGCGGGGATCGAACCCGCACCAGCGGAGTGATCAGCACCGGAACCGCGCACGATTCCAACCCACCACGGATTCCCTTAAAAACTAATTTAAATAAGTTTCAAATTCGTGTTGCTCATTGTAGGTCTAATTACTCAAATCATACAATAAATAAACTGGTGGTACTATATATTCATGACTCTCTACTAAAAGGTCCAACTCGTAATACACAACGTAAATAGCCACCACAGTTGACTTCACTGGAACACTCCATCATACCGGGCTGTCACAGTGGTATTGCAGAATCAACAGTTTGAAGGTGAGCTGTGTATAGGTGTGTGTGAGTGTTGAGGAGGAGGGGGTGGTTTCAATCAACACGCTAGGCAAACTCTTCAACCTCTCTGAGGATGACACCTCTTACTCAACTCGTCAACAACTCGAGTTAAAACCGCTCCGGAAAATGTGATATCTATAGCAGAACTTACTTTCGTTACGAATTTCAATGCTGGGTTTGATAATGCTGTGTAAAAATATAAATAGCACGTTCACAGCTGTTGTATTTTCATCTAACGTCATATATTGTTAACATCATGTTTAACGTTGCGTTCACTTTTTGTGATAGGTTAGCTATGTGCTATTTCTTGATATACAAATCCACAGTACGACACATTACCAGTAAACCTAAATGGAAGCGTATGATTCAGCCCAGGTCAAAACGAAAAATAAATAATACGCTTTCCAGATTATAAATGCATGAGTAAAATATACGTCTCTACAACAAAGGTGCTTGGCAAAGTAACAAAACTCAAACATACAAAACTACTATCATTTTCAAGAAAACTTTTTATGGTTAAGGCTTTAATTTTGAGGACGAAGTTTCATTTTACAGGAAAGGTTCACTTTGATAACTTCAGCCTTTGATGTTCCGTGGCTCGGAATTAATTCACTAAAGTTTAACTCACTTTCAGCGTCAATATGGGCCTATGTGACAAAGTCTATTACAGTATTAAGCTTAACACGAAATAAATGACAATTCACATCGTGGATTAAAACAAGAATTGATTTTCGATAATATTCAATCTCCGTTGAGTTAAATAATACACCATTTCAGGGTGGGGGGCTTCCCTTCGGTCACGTAAAATGTACTTTAGTATACCCTATTAGAATGTACCTAACTCCTTTTAATATTGCCTAAAATATCACTGTCAAATGTGGTACACATTTCCATTTATATATTTTTATTTAAGTACGACACGGCAAACCTGTCGGTGGCCTAAGCCCCAACAAATTATTTGATATATCGCTTCCTGTTTTACTGCAGTAACTAAAGTTTTCTTTTCAGGTTTGTACCTTTATCTGCTGGTCGTGGAAACCTTTACCAGGGAGACTGTGAAACTCAGAGTCTACGCTCTCATTGGCTGGGGTGAGGTTAAATACTGTTTACCTAAATTGTAATTTGTACATGACGAGTTGCAAGCCAGCAGTCTAGAGTAAAGAAGACATGTGGCTTTGTTGAATATTTGCAATTATTATCGTGTTGGCGTTTAGAAAAGACAACAAGTCGTTAACTGACGTAAGCAAGAGATGTGATTATAATACTGGCAGAAGCACTGTACAAAGTGTAAGTACTCAAACGCTAGTAACAAAAGAAAAGGGAGCGCTAGTAAATCAAACCTTAAGTTAGAAGTGCCAGTATGTTGCTTCAGCAATATCTCAGACTGACACATTGTTTTCGACAAACAACAGTAAACCTTTTATACTGTACTTGCAAGTGAAAATTCACCTGTTATTAGTAAGCTCAGATAAATAGATTTCAGATTACTAGGTTGAAGAATTGTGAACTACTTTCTTGTTATAACAGATCATACAAACGGCTTGTCAAACGGAAACTAGTATCAACACACCCATTTAACACTATACAGTATACATTCAACATTTAGGATTCATGTTTAAGCAAGAAATGTGGTGGAAGTGTCCAAAGTTAACTGTGCAAAGTGAGAATCTGAACACGGTTGCACGTGAAAGGTTGGGTTGCCATTGTGCTAAGAAGGTGGAGGTTATCTCGGATAGCCGACACTTGACTCAAGCAGCTCTCGTGATTAAGTACAAAACCCGCCCTCTCACCTCTGAGGTGGTTGAATACTCATTGAGTGTTACAAACTTGTGTAGACCACTTATTACGTAAAGGCACTTTTAAAATGAGGTGAAGGTCATAATCTACACCAGTTGTGAAAACCCACTATGTTTTAGATATTTGACGGGATGGCACCATTATCAGATTACTTCAATAAATAAATATTTTATTGCATAAACAATATCTATTGAATTGCAATTGTAAATATATAATTATTTTATATCTAAAAATTGACCACTCATGCCATTCATTCTAATTATTCCTACTCCAACCCTATGTATTGTCCGTCTGTTTGTTGTAAGAGGTCTCCCAGTTGTGTGCCATGAACTCGTCTGTGCTGTAAAATGCTTCCGAAGGAAGTATTGTTTTGGGACGAGATCTAAATACTGTTGAGAATAAATACCATGGTACCTTTAATCGATTTTGAAATCCGTTGACAAAGAAATCCTTTCTACGAAGGTAAACTTGTTCATGATTTACCGTCCTGTGTATCCCAGTTCGTTAGTCATCCCTGCCTCTCGGTACATAACAGTGTATATCGCTACCTCTTACGGGGTAAAGGTAAAATATATTTTTCTTTTTAACGAGGCGAAGTTAGGACTACAAAGTCGTCTCTACCACTCAACCCCAACCTTTACCTAACGTCACAGTATAATCACATTACAAATTGTAAGTGGTGACTGTGGGATTCGAACCCACGCCAACGAGAGCGATGAGCTTTTGTGTCGCGTGCGATACCGATCCGCCACGCATCCGCTCTAATTTGAATCCGCTCAAAGTACGGGGTCACATTTTGATCTGAAAAAGAGACATCTTTCAAGTATATATGGGCAAGGTGATTAGCAAGACACTTGTCCAATTATATGACGTATTAACTTAAACTACCTAGCCTTACTGAACTAGGTAAGAGATAACAGAATGTATTTAATGACAATATTTAGATTTAATACATCTCAACTAATTTAACAGAACATTGACAACATTAGGCTGCAATATTTAAGTCAATCACCTAATTTCTTGATTTGTATATCCCCTTCTGCCTCGAATGAAGCTAAGACATTAGTTTTTATAAACACAAGAACAATGTACGAGTATTCCCAAAGCTGTATTTAGTTGCACAATACATAAGGAGGACGGGAAAATACCTGTGTCACAAACCTAGCTTAATGCGTGTTTATCCACTGCAACGTTTATATACTTAGGGTTTATTTTCCTTATGAAAAGTTGAAATGTGAAACTGTTCCTTATGTAACAAACTAACACTGTGACATTGCAAGTTATAAAGTAAGAGTTGAAGTACAGACAAGTCTAGCGTGACTGCACGTACGCTTTCATTATACCTCGCTCACATTTCATAGTTAAATGTCACCTCCTTTTATAAGTTTCACAACAACTTTCAAAATAAAATGAACACCTGCTGGTTTTTAACTTCAGTAGAGTATCGAATGTGTCGAATTATACTGTTTCAGTTCTGTATTTCATCTAAAGTTCTTGTTCACCAGTTGAGATTGAGAAATGGTTGAACTTCTACTCGGTAACTTTGTTGGTAAATGTGGTATACGTTTTAGGCACGCCAATGGTGATAGTACCCGCATGGGGAGTGGCAAAAGTTTCGTCACCTCAACCCAAGAAGATTCTCAGGTAGGCAAGAATATTCAAGCTATTATTGCCAGTTTACAAATAGATCTTAATTTGTATAAACGCTAAAAAGCTAATTTATTAGTAAAGAAATTTGAAGACAAAAATGTTTGGACCGAACCGGGACTTGAACCCGGGTGGCCCGCTTGCCGGGTGGTATTTTTGTCTTCAAATTTCTTTAGTAACAGTTTACACATAGAAAATACATTCATGTGGAGATTTAAACTGAACGTTTAAAATGTAAACCTTAAAAATAAATCTTAACTTAAAATTAGTTTTAACTAAACCACAATGTAAGTTTTATGAGGTGTTTTGTGTGGTTTTCAATGCAAACTAAATTATTGTAGCGGAGTGTGGTTCTAAACAAGTTGTCTAGACACGGCAATTTTTCTATAGTGTTGCTTGGCTTTATCTATGCCAAAGAGAGGTTGCCAACTGGACATGACTGTTTAAAGCTATATTTTTCTATGCTTACTTCTACACTCATGAATGTGGAATGACTCTATTATCGTGTCGTGTGTTTCAGAGTCCAGGGGGCATTGCCGGAGGTCATTGCAGCTGGATGACTCCTCACAACTATGACTGGATCTACCAAGCCCCTGCCTTCTCCGTGCTCGCCATCAACCTGCTCTTCCTAGTCCGCATCATGTGGGTGAGTGTATACACAGCTTACATGTCAAGCCAACCAGCTAGTGGACATGTGTATGCGGTGACCTTAGTTAGGAATGAATGGTTTGCTCAGTTGGGACTTCAATTTGTGAACTTTGGAGCCTCATACTTCAATCTTCACCAAAGACCGAGGATTAGTGCAATAGTTTTCACATGCGTGGAGTCACTGAAGCTGAAGGCTGAAGTAAAAGATTAGGAAATTTAAATATTGTGGACAGATATTAAAATGAAGGCGTAAGGAAAAGTTGCGTAAGGAGAGGAGAGCTGAGGAAAAAGGAAGGGAGCGAAAAAATACCAAAACTGAAACCTGAAGAATGATTAAAAGGTATGTATAGAGGAATACCAAGGCAGAAGACCGAGAAAAGGGATAGTTCACTGACTTGGGGAGAAAATGAAGCCCGAGGGCTGAGTATAAGATTAGTGACTTCTAACTGTATAAGGAATTTCCGCGGTCGAAGGCCAGATTTTCAGCTCTAAACAATCTTGATATTACAGTTTTTTTTATAACTTCGCCATACTTATCTCTATACTCATTGACCAATGTACTGCTGCTAAGAGTAGTTGTTACTGTAAAGATATCGTAGTGCACTAAAGTGTAGTCAGCCTAAGTGTTCAAGTTCCCGATACGCAACTTAATTCCCCAGATTTAACTTAACTTTACCAATTGCAAGGCCTCCTCAGCTCTTATGACTAAGCCCCTTAACCTTTCTTTTAAGAAAGCTAAAGTTACATTTTGTAGCATGAAGTACTATGTTTAGACACTGTCTGCAGGTTCTGATTACCAAACTACGCTCAGCTAACAACGCCGAGACGCAGCAGTACCGCAAGGCTAGCAAGGCGTTAGTGGTGCTTATCCCGCTGCTTGGCATCACCTACATCCTGGTCATTGTGGGTCCCACTCAAGGGGTGCCCGCCAACATCTACGCCTACGTCAGGGCCGTCCTGCTCTCCACTCAGGTCAGTTACGGGATAAACTGGACATGCTAGATTCTTTATTAATCTGGTAAAAGCTACAAATTAACTGATATTTATTGTACTTCATAATGAGAATGATTTTATGAAACCAGGGATTTGCTGTGGCCCTGTTCTACTGTTTCCTGAACACTGAGGTGCAGAACACGGTGAAACACAGGATGGAGAGATGGAGGGACGAGAGGGAGTTGGGAGCAGGGGGGAGGAGATTCACTTACACCAAGGACTGGTCCCCCAACACCAAGACTGAGAGTATCAGGTGAGCAACTCACACAAACGAATTAGTGGAACGTTATGGATTAGAATAAAAGACAACATTGTTCAATTCGCTCAAACTCGCATGCCTTATTTTGCAGATTATGCCACAGCCTGCACTCGACTGCAAACCACTACAAAAAACGCGAGTCTACGGTGAGCGAGACGACCCTGATGACAGTGGTAGGAGGTGCAGGGTCTGCTAGGGTAAGCAACGGGTCTGTAGGGCCGCCTCCAGCTATGGCTATGAGAACCTCTATCAGTCCTCACCATGATGGACCTGAGAACACGGTATAGAGTTGAACATGAATCTACACTAAGATGCTGTTGACAGTGGAATTACATGGTCTGCCAAAGCAACGGGTTTGTTGAACCACCATTAGAAATTGGCTATAAAACCTACATCAGTCCTCATCACGATCAACTTATAAATATATCATATGACGTACACATAAACTCATTAAGAATAAAGCCGATGGCATACGCTGAGTGGGTAGAGAGTCTCCTAGGGTAAACATTAAACAAAGCTCTAGCCTAACACCAGCGCTGACCGGAAAGTCTTATGAACAATACCTCTCTAGTGTCTAATTTAATTAAGATCGTTAGAGAACAATTGAAAGAGCTACATCATAATTTTGTACGTTAAGACATTGCACTTGCCATGTCCCTTTCCACCTTTGAATTTTGAAGAATATTCTTATTACAAAGAGCTGAACATATTTTATACTTACATTTTACCGGCTCGGAGTTCGCGGTAATAAATACTTTTTTATTTTTAATATTTGACATTGCTGTATCAATTTTTCTGATTTAATTTTGAGTAAGCGGTTTTAATTGAACTCTTCTGCTGTCTCAACTCTTTTAGCATTTTGGAGAAGACAAAAAAACCTTAAATACAAAAAGGCAACAAAAGCAAAATGCTTGTGCTAAGTTGAAACAAAGTGTATCAGAAGTCTGAAGTGACCGAAACGAGTCTTGACCAGATTCAACCGAAGTTTAAAGGGCAAAGAAATGTACATCTAATGGATTTAAAGGTGAAGGCAGCGGTAGCTTTAAATAACCTTTTAATAGTCTGTAAATAGTAGTTACACTCCCCAAATATTGTGACTTTTTATACGTAAAGAAGTTGTAAAAATAAGATCTGTATAAATAAAATACTTATTTTTTAATGTGTAAAAACTATTTTTACGATGACATACCAAACACTAACATTAGTGTAAACTGTTTTCTGTATGTAAACTGTACTTTCCATCTTCATTATTTTGTTTGATCAAAACCCAACATGTTTGTATTCAAATGAACTTATTTTTCATTGGATAACACGCTAAATACTTAAGATATGTAATGAAAATACACCTACATTTTGTACACACTTCTCAAAAAACATGAATGTAGTATTTTTGTATACATGAATGTGCGTTTTGTACACAATGTTAAACGTATTTTATTGTGCTTTTTACAACCCATTTGATGTCTATATTACCTAAATTGTTTTTATTTTGTATGGCACTGCATAACCAACTACATCACACCCTTCATAACTCTCTTTATAAAATTCTAATTTTCCATGCATTTAAGTTTAAATTCCTAACATCATACAAGTATGTACCTAATTTTCATATATTCCAGAAGGCTAGTAATTATTGAAGAAATGCCCAGACGGAAATGTGGTGACATAACCCAGATCGGTTGTAAGTCCTAATTCGTTCCATAAATTTGTTTTGCCTTCAGTATTCTTTAAAGATTTGACTTATAATAGTGTGTATTGTTTTGTATTTTAATTTGAAATTAAATGTATGTTTTCTAATAATTGTGTTTTTTATCAACCATTATAAGTGTATACGGATTGTGATTTGCAGGCGTTCTTATTATTAAAGAGAGCCACTGCCTGATACGTTTAGCAAAAGCCATTAGTCATAGTACAACAAAGGGTTTTTAAAACCCGCATTGCATAAGTTGAGTTTGATATAAAATACCTCATTAAGGTACGACAAAGAACAATACAACAATAGATTGTTTTCATTCTAAATATAAATGGGCCGTCCTCTGAAAAGTGACCCTATATTCATGGCCTTTTTATGCCTTTCCTTCAGACGCCAAAAGTAGTGCTGAGTCTCCAACAACACTAAAATGTAGTCTTAAACGGACTGAAGTAAAGGTTGAATTAATTACAACTCTTCTTTCTTATTTTACAGATAAATTTGATTAGACCCACATATTGAAATAATTGATCAGAGTGATTGTTTTGCTGTTGCCATGGTAACCAAAACATGTTACGCTTGTTAAATAATAAACTAGTTCAAAATACAAGGAGCTAACCGACAATCGACGAATTCACTAGATCCTATCGACAACAGAGGCGCGGCGATTTCGGTTTTCAACTAATTGTCCTTGGAAAGTTGAGATATTCATGACGTCCATGGTACGTCCATTCATCTGCATATTGGACGAGTAACCCTTTCTGTACAGATGAATCAACATCGTTCACGTAGAACAAGAAAAGTAAAGGACGAAGTTTGGAACCTTGAGGGACTCTATAGTTCAGTTCTTTCTTCCCTGTTCGAACGTCTAAGATTTCAACAAATTGTGTTTTATTAATAATATAGAATTCAACTCACCTGAGTGACTTTACTCTTATCCCGAAATAGTTGAGTTTTTGAATCAGGATTCGGCGATCAACACAATGAAAGGCTATTCAACGAACCTTAAATCTATTCAGCCTTTCAAAAGGTAAAGTGGTAAGAGGGGGAATTTCGAACTGTACATTCACCAGTTACAACAGCTTTCACAACTACGTACAAAATAATCTACAGGCACTGTTTAGTTCTAAGTGCTGAATTTTCATAAATATGCGTAGGCGATAAGTTCCGCATTTGAATTGTTTTAATTGGCTCTCACATAAAGGTGATAGCTTATTTCCGGGTCACTTGATCAACGGCACGATCATATTAACTCTGGCGAAACGTAATCAGCTGCCTAGCAACGGGTAAACAAGTGCCTAGCAACCGTCAAGCTGAGGTGTGTTGATCACATGTATCGTTAACCTTAATCAAACCTTCTTCCCTGCAACAAGCTGTCAATAATTTCAAGCTTTTATAAAAGTCAATAATTTTATTTATTTTTCAAATTGGAAAACGAAATAAAGACGTTCGTACACCTATTCCTCTACTATGAGTCTGCTAGCTAAAGCAAACTTTTATAAATGTAACGTAAGGTGTAATGTAAAGATTTGTTATAGCCGTATAGATGTGATCTACTAACATCCAAGAAAATCTGTGTACCATGTGGCTTAAATACTTAAGCTTCAATGCATTTTATTTTTACTCTACTGCAGATCTTTGTATTAAATTGTGCAATTTCCCTCTGTGCAGCTATTTAGTTATGAGAGCATTATCGTACTTACTATCGTTTGCTTAAAGTATTACATAAGATGGACACTAGGCGTTTTATTCCCAATACAACTAGTGTGTATTCTATATCTACTAGCTACAGCTATGTAACTGTAAGCGTGAACATGAGTGGGGCATATTATATTGGTTCTAATAGAAAATATCCTAAACGTTTGATACATGAGTAAGGAATTCTCTAAGCATGTAAACTACGTTTTACGTATAATATCCTGTACAATGTCTGGCACAATTAGGTCTGTCCTCTATTATATAGCTCAACATGGTTCTCTTTGATTTGTTTATATGAAATCCTGGTTACCATTTTGAATCGCTCCTGAAAAACGTAACGGTGTACTATTTTTCGAAAGGACTTAAATAACTGATTATTTGAAGTTGAGGTCAATGTTTTTCTCTTTAACATGATTTAATCGGCACTTTAGTGAGCGCCTTCATTTTTCCAATACAAAGCCCGCAGCACTCTGCTGTACTAACATTGCTTGAGTGGCGCCGTGGAACTCGTATGAATGCGTGATACCTCACATAATTCGATTCTACCTTAACATTTATTATCTGGGGGTTTCCAGCCCATCTGAATTCGGCCATTTATTTTAAGGAGCTTTCTCAACAAAGGTGAACCTTTCAAAATAATTCGTGTTAAATCTCTGTAGGAGGGTAAAACGTAACAGGAAAGTAATAGTACGTTACTTAAACTAAAAGCGACAAATTTCGAAGGTTTACATTTATAGAGTCGTTAAATAACAATGAATACTGAAAACATGATAAAAACATTTTGATGAGAAAAATATTCCAATTGTTTTTGGGTTTAGAAGGTGTAAGACCTTAGAAAACCGACCAGAGTTGTACTGGTTAATAACCATACGTGCTTAACTATTAACTGTTCCAATATTTAACCTAAATTAAAAATTCTAATTTAAGTTTTGCTATTTTGTGTAGCCACTCAGAGATATAATCTGGGTTTACCTGTTTGTGATTTCACTTATTCATAAGTCATAACAAACAGCTCCATCCCACATTCCCTACCACCACCTGTATGACTCCTTATACCTACAAATAACAGTAGCCTAACTAGATCCTACAGTAGCCTAACTAGAAATAGTCATGGACATGTGTATGGATCAATACAAATTATCATTTCAAAATACGTCAGCTGTAACGCTTATCTTACACGACCAATATTCCTACTTCCATAATTTTCTACAAGAATATTGCAACTCAACTGTCTTGACTCATTGACAGATGCGTATTGTATCTATAGAAATAGTGATAGTATACACTGATATTGTGAAGTAGCCATTGTAGCTCCTATCTAGGATCAGTTTTACAATGTCCATCAGTGTGAGACGGCTAATATCACTAAGCATAGCATAGTACGAGGGTTGTTTGATAAGTCCGTGACTTTGAGAATAAAAGGCAATTTTTCCAAAAATTATTTATTTCTCTTCATAATCTTCTTTAAGGTCAATACATTTAGTCCAACCCTTTTCCAAATTCATAATCTCTTCATGTAATATCTTCTCAAGGCTATGAAAAAGGCGTTTGTTTCAGTGATAACCTATTCGTTTGACTCAAATATCTGATCTTTCAGCCATTTTCTGAGATTAAGAAACGTAAAGTAGTCAGTTGGGGATAATATACTGTTGGGGTAACAATTCGTAGCTCAATTTATGGATTTTTGCCTTAGCAACTTCAAACGTGTACAAACTCGAGTAATGTCGTGTTATGGCATTTGCGGCACCCATCGCACAGACAGCGTTTTCATGTCCAAATAATCTTGTAAAATGTTATGTACTCAATCAGTAGAGATGTCTACAGCCTCAGCTATCTCAAGCACTTTGATTCTCTGACAATCCAATATCATTCCGTGGACGACTTTTAGCGTGGCCAAACTCTTTTGGGTGTCCTGAACGTTTGGCGTCACTTGTGCTGGTGCAACCACAACAACACCCAGCAAACATTTTTTTCCACCATTAATATTGATGGTGCAGAGTGTCCGTAGTATTTACCAAGCCTTTTTGTGGTGACAGTAATTTTTTTTACGAAGACAATAATTTTTAATCAACACACAAAATGAACTTTTTTCCATTTTATTTTGCTTAAATTAGAAAGACTGCAAGTTTTAACGACTGTCTAACGCAAACTAACCGACACAGCTTGCTCAAAGTTTCACAGTGATGAACTAATAAAAAACATATGATACGGGTATTGTTACATATTAAGTTACTTATGTAGAAATAAACTCTTGGACTTTTCACACAACCCTCGTATTAAACAAATGATAGTGAAGATGAAAGTGGCTGATTGTTCATCAGCTGACTGCAGGAAAGGAACGGATCTCAGTTACTCAGTTTACGGCGACATTTACGAGCCGGGGGATTTACTGAGAAGGTTTACCCTGTCAACGACAACGATAAAACCCCCAACAAGGTAAACCTCTTACTTAACCATTAAACTATCAATACCTAAATTTAACGGTAAAACTTAATTATCTTATTGAGCCTAGAATTCCAAAGAATGTATGTCTTGTGTAGAATATACTACAAGATTATAAATTATTTGACAAGTTGAATACACTTAAGCAATCTATATGTGTTTTGACCATAAACTTCATATCTCATCGAAGAAATGTATCGTCTTATGTTGTATTTATGCTTACAAAATTCATCAAACTTTTTATAAATGTATAAAATAATTATTTTAATGCTAATACAGTTTCAAAAATTTTGAGTGTATTGGAGAAACTAGCGTGCTAGTTGTTTTTCTATTTTAAACTAAAACAATTGTTTTGTTGTTTTCATTATTTTTCTATGGTCATGAAATCGCGAAACAGTATTGCGTCAATTTTTAGAAGGTAAACAAGCCCAACTTAAGTTAAACAAAAATTAACAAACTAAATAAACGAAAATAAACAAAAGAACCTTCTTGGGAACCCACTGACAATATTTAAGTTATTTAAAGTACAATCAAGGTGTGTATGTACAATAAGGATTCTTTATTTATTATGAACAACTTAAATTTTAAATTGAAAATTCTGTTGTAATAAACGAAAGCTTGCCTAGTGTGATTAACTTCCTAGGCCCTAGATCTAAACAAAATAATGAAATTCTATACAATAGTAAAACCTTGTCTGTAAGTATTCAATGTTGTTTTAATCTTAAAAACTGATAAGGAAATGTGGTAAAACTGTGCATTAGTCGTCTGAAAGTGGATTTAGCTGTCACCGAGGCAAGTTACCACAGTGTGGGTCTCACCAATCTTGTTAGCCCGCCCAACTTGCGATCAACTCCATTTGTGAACCTCTCGCTAATAAGTACTCTCGCTAATAAGTCATGGCAAAATGTAATTTTATCTTCTAAACTTAATTATTCTTAGATTTACTCATTACTTGATTAAATTACAATATTTGTTAATATAGGCTGTGAATTGGTAATCATACGTCGAAACCGACAAGATATTGCCTTTTTCAGTATAACCACTTCTACACATCTCTAAGTCTTGCTTTTGGAAAAGTTTGTCGATTTATCAGTTCGGGTTTATCGACTCGCATGTAGACAAACATGAACCGAGTGTCATATTATTATTCCCTCCACACGTATAGTAAGGTAGTCTAAACATGTAGAGTACGTTTTGATATGTTTGATTTTTTCGTAATGAGGCAAAACCCCAATGATTACCTGACATATCAGACCATCACCTGCGTGGTTCGGAAGTCACGTTAAGCCGTTGGTCCTTGTATTTCCATTGGTCATTGGGTTATTAATTAATGACCCATTCTAGTCAGCCTTAGTTTGTAACAAGACTACACCTCATAACTCATTACTACCACTCATCACACTCATCCCCCGCCACATATTTGCCTTAAAATACCCTCATGAGAGTGGTCGGCATCTCAAATAGTGATATAGTGATATACCTTGATTTGTATTCCAATGTTCTTAACGGAACAACAAACATAACTTAACATGTCTCCATTTAAACCTAGAATAATATTTGGCAGCGTTTTCGTTTTCAAGATACCAAAAAATGAACCAAATATTAAGTGTTAGATGCTTAAGCTGTGGTTTCCTAGAAAGCGGTGACCGCTACATTACAGCCGTAATATGACGGTTAGTTTTTTTTTCAGTGCTATCAGATGAGAGTGGTTTTCTAGAAAACGGTGGACGTAAAGTAGCGGTAAAAACTAGTTAAGGGGTTTGACGCCTTTGGTTTTGTAAACAAAAGTCTAGCTTGTCCATTACTATATACGTAAATAAACTTTTACAACTAAAATAAACACATGTCAAACGTATTTTTTTGTCTACATCTGTTTAAATATTGTGTTACGTCCACCGTCACTACGGTCGTAATATAGCGGCCAACTTGTTCCATAGCTCAAGAGCTTTAAAATTATGTGCCACATACAATTTTGCCGATTGAAAAAAATCATCTGGATTTACTTTACGGTAAAAACTTATTTTAAAATCTAAAATATTTGGAATATATATCCAAAATATATCAACGAACGAAACATATATTTCTTTATTGTTCGGCGATGACCTAATTACGATACATTCTTGTTTGACAAACAGAAGTAGAAAGCATTCCACAAAAAATTGATATTTTAAAACGACACTTACGGCTGGCTCTTGCAAGGGGTTCTCAAGGAGCCTAATGAATGAATGATCTACGGCGAGAGTGGAGTAGAACAGACACTTACTTGCCTCAAAGGTAACGTGATTCCGCAGCACTATAGAGCAATGGGGCACTGCTTTGTCCCGTTACCTGTAATGTAATGGCTCTAATGGACGTAATGGATGTATGAGGCTCTTGAGACTACTTGCTGCTTAACTTCTTAATGCTAACAGACAGTTATGTACGAGAGAGCCTACTCTCTATACCTTAGCCTCTCGTCCCATATGTCTTGAATAAACAAAGTACTTGTCGATTGAAATTGAGGGGGTTTTCGAACAGGGCCAGCAATCAGAAAAGACGCGAATAAAACGGCTAACTGGGCCAAAGGTCGGTATCGAATAAGCAAGGGTCGGTAGTACGGGCGATAAGCAAAGTCAATGTAATCCGACCAACCAATGTAGTTCATGGACGTAAAAAGCTGCATGTTTTCGAGCGGCTGTAGAAACTACGAAACTTGCGTCAACTTTGAGCGAGAGCCTTTTAATCGGTTTACTAGAGCTTGTAGTTTTCATAGCGGCGTCATTGTCAAAGTTCCAATTTTAAATTTGAAAGTCTTAAAAAAAGATTTATATTCTATAAACACGCTTAGAAGCCAGATAGAAGCCTGTTATAGATTTTAAAGTGTATTCAAACCAGCATGGTATTCTAATTACATATTATTTACAAAAACTAAACTATTTTGTAAATTATGTTCCTAAACGCGTGTTTAATTTAAGACTTTCAAACTTAAAACTAAACGTTAGCTATTAACGCCGATTTGGAAACTGTGAATCTCTTTCTGCATCGATACTGTTTTTCCTCCCGTACTACAAAATTTTAATTTTTTGTCTAACTAAAGCTGTGATTATTCTAGAATTTTAACCAAATAGTTTAGTAACAATAATATTTGGACTAAGGACATCATAATTGGTGTAAGCCCTAGCTCGTCAAAATTAACGTGATGTACCTATTCTTAATTATTTAACCATTTCATACAGATATAGTTTATCTGAATTTAACACAGGAATAAGAATTACATACTGAATTATAAGTTTTCCTTAACGTAACTTCAATAAGGCGAGAAAGGACTCAATGCTTCTTGAATGTTGAGTTGAATAAGAAGGAACATTTGCCGGATGCAATTGTCTGGATCTCATCATGTTGATATTGCAGTGCTGCTTGATGTGAGATATTATCTTGGGACAGAAACCATCATATTTTCATCTCACCAATCTACCCGTTTTGCGGAGAGAATGTCTTTGTTTTTAATTCACTATCCTTTGTTATTTTCAACTAAAAATAATAATAATGCTATACATTCCTTTGTTTCAGTTATGGTTTTAGATTTTTACGGTTTTGAGTACGTAGCTTAAACTACATAATGACGAGTAAAACTCCAACTTTTAAATTTGCTTTTTTGCAAGTTTAACAATACGCAGGCGAGTTCTACTAAGTCACGTACCAAGACGAGCGAGCGCTTGGAAATTCACAACGAATGGTAACATCAATACTAAGACTGCGGTATGAAGTAAAAGAAAAAGAAAACTTGGGATATAATGGAAGTGAAAATTGAATTGTTCTTATTCTTCTCACGTTACCACCTCACTCCTCCTCCTCCCCCCACCGCGGCAACAGAGGTATCCCTTGAGACGGACATAAGTAATAACCGAGATGTCGGACTGAATCTTGTGTCTGTAGAACTCACAAAGGTAGGGATGTGATTTTGTGTTGGCATAGTTGAAAAAAGCTAAGCAAAATATGGGATAAAAAGACAGTTTGTATAGCTTTAGTAAAAAAACAAGACTTCATAGTTATTTCAAACGGTGCATCCCATTATATATTATAAGAATCACCATTAATAATATACCACAGTTGAAGATAGTAGGACTAGAATACGCGACTGGAAATTGTTTTGAATTGAGACGAGTGGTTAATTGAGAACCCGACACCGTTTTGATTCCTGTGATCGTTACCGGGATACTACTTACTTGCCTCACGCAGCAGCTGAGTGGGCTATACGCCTACAGCGGGTTTTGAACCCTTAGTTTCAAGCTCTGGAGTCCAGTGGCATAGCCATTACGGATCCGCATCAGCTGCATGGCGACGCTTCAAGGTTTACGGCCGTCTGATTTTAACCTTTCAAGAAAGTTTTTACATTCATAAAAGTAATATATTTGGAAAGTAGAGGAATTTTCCAACAAGCATATGGAGGGTTTTGTCTAAATAATGCGTTTTAAGTGTACAAAATGAGTTGAAAAGCATTAAAACTTTCAAGGACAATTCCAACGTTTATTTGTGAAACGATTGAACAAAAACCCCACAACATACTCGAACAGGTATACGACACCTGTATACGCTTTATACAGGTGTCGGAAAACTTTTCTAGTTTCCAAACATATATTATTTTTATTAATGTAATAATTATTTTGAAAGGTGAACACGAGCCACTGTAAACTTCTGCAGGGGCTTCGTTTGATCTGGATTCTGGACGGTTAGGCCGCATCAGTTGAAAGAAGGGTCATTTGTTTAGCCAGTTGTTGAATTCGTGTGTACTCGGGGGGGGGATAAACTCGTACGCTTTACTTTCACGATATTTAATAACATTTGCAGTAAAAGAACACATAAGTCCGAGGCTGAAGGACGCGAACAGCCTCGTAACGCCCTTGGTCACACAGGAGGTCAAACCGAGCGCAATAAAAGCAATAAAATGCAAAGGAAATTCGATCCACTCATGCAAACGGCACTTAAGCGCTTAACTGCGTGTCGGCCTGGGTTTTATTTAAGTTCACACTTGTTTGCTAATTAGTCAATCTAATTAGGAGTAGATTAATAAACTATTAAAGTGTTGAGGCAATGCGATACAATAGCCTATACAAACTAGAATACCATGATGATTATATTTGTTTGATAAATTATTCATAGAGGTCATCAAACGCCAATAAAGTTACCTTTGAATCAGTTTAATAGTTATAATGGAGCCAATGCATACTATTAAAGCCTTACTCATCTTGATAAGCTCATTGATAGCTTTCAGGATCAGGATATCAAATAGCCTGCTGTAGGCTACGTTTATTTATACAGTTCATTATTCAGAGAATTTATTGGAAACTTAATTGAAAATTAATGCAAACGGATTTGCAAATAGTCGTAACTAATGTCGTATAGCATTTTTGTACCGATAACAATTAAATTCTGCAATTACATAACGGTCAGAGATGCATGCTTCAATATGGGGTGGGCCCTATTTGAAACTTATAAACAATACATAACTACAGTATATGAATGTATTGAAATGTTAACAGTTAAATTTACATTAAATAACTAGTTTTAGGTTTTAAGTGTATGGGCAATTAGGCCTAGGTGAGTTTTGCCTGATAAGTATTTTACCTAACACAGGCGAATTAAAGTAAGACATTATACTTTTACTTTTTAGTCAGTGAAGAACATTTCAGTTTCAGACTTATCATTATGGATTTGCCAGGTTTTTGACATTGTCTCGAGTGAAAAATCTGCTAAAATACGATACATATGTCACATACAATCTAAAACTATAGGTAGCTGAAATGTTTACCTAAAGCCCCTGTATCCCGTCGTAGGGAAACCAGACCAGTGAACAAGAGAAGGAAAGGAAGTCTTGTATCAGAAATACTAAGCTAAGCTTCCGATGTACACACTTCTCAAATTACTATACTTCTAATCAATAACAACTTTAATTTAACATAGCTTAATTTTAGAAGACTGCAAGCTCCACCCCCAGCCTCGCTTCAGCCTTCGGCCTCATCTATCCGTGCTCTGTTACCCTCACAGCCTCGCGAACCAAAATAATGTTTACCTTTTATTGTCAAGTAATAAACTTTGTTTAGTATTAAGAGTGTTTATTATTATTATTTGTTAGTTGTAAGAAAAGTAACTCTGTTTAGATATCACATCTCTGCTAGTCTAACCAATGACATGGCAGCGGACGGGTTACGTCACAATACATCTTATGACGTACGTTAGCGGTCATCCCCTTATTCTCTTATCATCACTGCTCTAACACGCATCAGATTGTGCTGCCAGTCCTGTTACTTTCTAATTGTTCTTATTCTCAAAACGGCCATCAGCGTCATACAATCACATTCATACAACTTCTTTTCAAAATGCAGTGCCAATGCAATAACTTAGGATTAAATTACCATTATAACAGTCTCTGGATTTTTATCTACGCTGCAAGACTTCGTCTCATCGTCGAGGGCCCGGCATGGTCAAGGTACTCACTCACTCTATGTACTCATATTTCAAAATTAAAAACTGTGTTTACCAAGCTTTGACAGTACAGTGTTTTTAATGAGTTAAGAAATATGTTTATCGAAATAAAACACACATGTTTTAAATCGGCTCTCATGCATCGTTTTGTAGAAAATTGACGCCTATTCATTTAAGTTTGTTAAACCATGAGGAGCCCTATTAATAATTGCGACGTTTACAGGCAGAAACCCCATTACAATATAACTTTTCCGCTTACACTCATTAGCAAATATAAGCTTTTGAGTGAAAACTAGCGCTGTTGAATCATCAGTGAATATGTTGGTGGCTGAGGCAGGTGTTTGATTCCCATGATGCTTTGTGACTCAGACTAATCATCTGCTATTCATCTGCACATTGATCTCCCTTCGCTGATGACCGTCACCGACTATTAATTGAGCTCAGCTGATACCCGTCTGCCCTGACATAATCTCGCTATGAGCTACATACCAGGGTTTCAAAATACCCTTTTGGACGGATGAAAATATACAAACGCGCTTTGGCACAAGCTATGAGGGTGCTTTAAATTACAAGTACTTTTGTAATTTTGACGTGGTTGGAGTTTTCTCCACTCAAAACTATGGTTTTAAGCGTTAAGCCCGAGATTTCCAATGAAATGCCCCATATCGTCATACTTCTCACATAAAGGTCAACACAATATAACGCACACTAAAAAAGCTGTTCCGATGCTTTGTTTATTCAAAAACGGCGAATCTAATTTTGAAGGTTTCGTAGGTTTTGTGATTGGGTGGCTTTTGAAATGATTGATCCCACTGTAGGAATTCTGATGAGACATTTCTTACTTAACCCCCTTAAATCTTTTCGGGTGTATACCAAAGCTTTGTTGAAAGTGTTCGACATTCATGTGTTTGTGGCATTGTAAAATTCACGCGAAATTCATCCTTGTACAATAAGAATTCTACAAAAGAACCACCATCTCTATTGAACCACTAGTCACATTCACCGGATGCCTCTTTATTGTTAGTATGGTATAATTTAATCTCTCTAAATGTAATCTCTGGCATGGTAATCACAAAAAGAATCAAAACGAGCCAGTTGATATTATTTTGAGCTTGAGGAAGTACGGTTAGACTATGTGGTGCGAGTAGATTATATATTTAGAGCTCGAATTCGCTTCTCTTTTTTTAGTGGACTAAAAGTTATGTATCTCTCAAAAAGGATTAGTATTCGAAAACTGTGTTTCTAAACCATAGATAACACTCTTATTAAATAATCATATTAATACTCCAGAATCTACTGCACAAATTGAACAAAAGAGCTTATTATGTTTTAACAGTGTGTGAACGAGAATGAAATGACCTGCCCGAAAACAATTAGCCGCCTGTTATATTGGCGACCAAACAACGCAATGGGTTCGTATATTTTTATAACCAGCAAGTTGATAATTTGTCCAATAATTTGAAGAGGTAAGCAGCTGTCTTTCCGATGAAGCTGTCATTTCCATCTAATTGTTCTGTCAAATTCACAACCTCAACACTTCCGACCTTAATTTAACTTTTCAAATCAAACCTAAGCTTTTCAGATATTTAATGCCCTCACTTCGTCTTTTGCTTGCAATTAAGCTATTTTTATATTGACGCCTGAAAAGTACTACGTTAAACGATTTTAGTTAGTAAGTATATTTTCTAAACCCATCAATGCGACCCTGTATTTTGGTGTTTCGAATTAACCTACATGTTGTAGATATTCAGATGTTTTCTCGATAAAAATTAAGGTGCCTTATAGTAATACCAAATTAAAATTAAAGGTTTTACTGCTTCTGTTTTACAATTTCTGGGTAGCCTGTTGAAATAAGAGTACTAGCCTTGTATAAAAACTTCAGTAAGTTATATTTCAATCGATTAACCTAAGTAAGATTACAAACAGTATTTTATCTACTGACTAATCCATTTAACATAACGTATAAACCAATAATAAAAGAGCCACAACAAGATCGGAGGAAAATCATCCTTACTGGAAGAAGGTATTGTTTGAGAAGACCAAAGCTTTGTAAGCTCCTCGTTGTAATGATGATAAGCTTTAATCTATACTTCCAGCTTGTTCTTTCATTAACTTTTTCCACCAATACTTCCTTCATACTTCCTTCTTTCAACGAAAATCATTTATGATGGAGGTTTTATCAAGAGTGACTAAAAAGCTAAAAGAATAGTTCTCAATTAACTTGTTTGTAATTTATACGTATTATAATTTTTTTGATAATTAACCCCTTATTCAACTAAAAGCTGGCTGAATTACGTTTAAATGCATTGCGATTGCCAAAGAGAAGTTGAATATGTTTGAGGTGGAGATGCAACTACGGCAAATGAATTTAGCACTTCCCTCTACATGTTCCTTCAATTACTTCAACAATGAATGCAATTACGAAGTTCCATGGCAACGGCAAAACAACTCCCTGGCAACCGACATGATGTCCATGTCCTCCTCAATTCACTTAGTCTTATGACCCACTTTCCAGTAATGAAACCTTGCAATATACATACATTTTGCAGTACGATAAATTTTGTAGAGAGTTGGAAATATTAAGATTTATTTTAACAGGCTACAGCTGCGAGTTCAAAGTAGGAGGAGGACATGTTTCGTTGTGTGTGTGTGAAACAAAAACAAGTACGACCGATCAGGAGTAAGATCCCTTCGGGTACACTAAAAATTGATTGTACATTTCCGATCATCACCGCTTTGGTTGCTAACAATCACAAACTTGTAGTTGTAGTTTTAGTAAATTGTACCGATGAAGTAGGTGTATGTAAATATAACTAATTCTTGTGTTTATATAAACCAGAAGGCTAGTTATACACTAGAGGATATTTGTGAGCCGAAGCGGGACTTGAACCCGGTCACTTGCAAAACAATGTCGGGTGGTGTAACAGTTTAGAGCCTATAATAGTACCACATTCATCAGCAAGTGAGAGATTCGAGTTCAGTACACAAATATAGCTTACTTTAAAATTTCTTTTCTTACTATTTATTGGCTGGTCATTACCTAGTTAATTTATACTGTACAGTAGTTGTTGGTTCATCTTTGTGAAATTTTACAAACTTAATAGCACATATAACTGGCAAACCATTGATACAAACTATACGTGTACTTTTTGTGTCTGTTTTCACCGTCTTCCAAGTAAAGTCAGGAATAATAATATAGACACATCTTGTCCAACATTCTACTTTATTTTTACTTTTAAATTTTATGAAAACAGGTGTTTTGGTGAAGTAAGTAGCGGCATGTTGGGCACCGCAGTCTGATGAGATTTCGCACATTTCGGACAAATCAGTTGTGTGCTGCGCAGGAGGACTGTAGGTAGACACGGCTACTACACCTTCCTCGCCCTCTCCACCGTAGCCGGCAGCTTGAAGGTGTTGACCCGCAACAGCTGATCTGCCAGCTGAAGGCCAGGGTGATCTGCTCCTGCTCATCCTCCGCCTCAAGCAACCCGTCGCTCTCCATATCTCCTCCCGATAGTCTAACACCGCTTTTAGATCCTTAATTTTCTCAACAAGTGGCTGGGTCAAATTCTAAAACGAGTCCAAGTTATCCAAAAATTCTAATCTACAGAAAACATTTCGATCAATAAAAAACAAATCTCGAATATAAAGTTTCACATTATACACACACACATATCCCCAGAGAATGTAACCACAACGCATCCCCTCTCGGTGAAAACCTCCTCAACTCACATATATTGACGCTGAGTTGACCTAGGAAAATGGGTAATAAATGCGACGGCACACCCAATGGCTTACATCAAATAAGCGGATCTTCGAAAAAAAAGCAACAGAAATCGTGTAAAGAAGCTCAGCATCAGAGACAACATCAAAACAAACACATACACGTCATACTCAAAGCGATAAACCACACGTACCTTACGTCATACTTGTTTACAAACACCTCTATCAAGCACCCCAAATGCTGCTCTCTGATTATGATTCATAACCACTGATTGCAAATATATGTATGTATAGTTTTAAAATAAAAATACTGAAACAGCAATCAAAAAGTGTAAAACCACAACATGTTTCGGCTAACTTAAAGCCATACAAGAAGAGAACAACACAAAAATCATAATGGCTTTAAGTTAGCCAAAACATGTTGTAGAACTTATACACATGTTTGATTGCTCTTTCAGTTTGTTTTTATTTTTTCTCTCTGATTGGCTGGGCTTCAAGCGCTACCCCTTACTACTCTTGTCTGGCCTGTATAATCTATTGATTATTAGAGTGGTAGTTGATTCACGCGCGATAGTTTATGGACTCAAATTTAGTCAAATATGTACATAACCTTAATTTAGTAGTAGAGGACCGAAGAAAGAAGAAGCACTGTATTTCCGCTTTGACTCTATTCTCAATATAATTAAGGCATGAAGATACACTAGCGTAAGTTACAACTCTATTATTATAGTTTTATAACCAGCAACTTCTATGCTTTGAAAGAAAATTGAGTTATCTACTTACCTTCGGCTTGGTGTGCAAATGCTTACTTTAGCCGAACAAACCATCTAAAGGCAGGATGAGAGTAAAGTTGTCTTATCAAGTGACAGTGATAGACAATAAACATCTGGTCTACTTACTTTGCTGATCGCACTGTCATTGTCTCCTTTCCATACAACACACTTTTTAACCGACCTGATACTGGTATATAGTTGCAATAAAATCCACCCTCCAAACCAGTGTTAAGGGAGGATTTTATATCCTAAAAATCCATACCAAACGTTATCCATATTTTATAGTACTGTACGTTCAGGTGTAAATTTAAACGAGTAAACATAAAACCAAGCGTTTTTTATGATCGTATTAGAAACAAATGTTTAGTAAGACTTGTAAGGCAAATTATTTGTTCAACCTGATAGTTTTATGGGTTGATTTTGGCTTATTTTAAAACCAATCCCATCACACACAGTTAAAAATTCTTATCGAAATTATGTTTATAAAGCCTCAGGGCTAAATAACTATTATTTCTACCTTTAATTTTAAATTTGGTTTTAATTAAAATTTGTTGCTTTATAAGAAAATTGTTTTGATGAAACTTAAATATGTATGTATTGTGATAAAATCCATCAATATAACAAAAACTATGATACTCCATTGAGCCATTTCAAAATTAATGGCGGGCAAAAACGTTGTTTTTCCCTATAACAGCAGAATGAATGGTCCTATATCAATGAAATTTTAAATGTGTTATCGTTTCAAGATATCTAATGTGAGAATATACAAATAAATATCTCTGATTGTTATAAAGTTCAGAACTTAAGTTCGAGGGCTGTTCAGAAAATAACTTCCGTTATTGTGTAGCTGAGCTGAGCAAGTATAGACGAGCGAATCAATGTGTGTAATTCATATGTTCTAAGAAAGTCTGGCTCATTGTGAATCCAACAGTATGTTTAACATTTTGTTTCGTCATTTTTATGATATCTAAATGTCGAAACCAAATTATCTATACATGTTATTGACCCTCCAGCCCAATAATAGGCCTATGCACTTTAAAATATAATTTTTGGCGTCCAGTATTTGTGGAAGGGTTTCTAAAGTCCTTGGTTAACCAAACCTATTAGAATTTTGTCTTTAATTTTAAAGAGTTGCACGTAATCCAATGATTTGCGCACTAAAACAGGTTAAAGCGTTAATTGAGTCCATTTTTTTTACGGACACTGGCGGTGAAATGTCATGCAACAGCTTAGAAAACCTTGTGCCTTAGCATGATAAGGGCTCTGAATTTTACAGTGAATATGCCAAAGTAAAGGTGAAAGAATGCTTTTTAATATGACTATAATAAAACGTTTATAGAATAGATAAGCATTTTACTGGTATTTTTTAACGGAACGTAATTTAAGAATAGCCCTCGTAAATTAAATCAAATGGTTTATTGCATCAGACAATATTTACAATTGTATTGCAATTCTTAAATTATAGTTAATACTAAAAGGAACAATTACACGTTCAAACCTACATTACATTAGCATACACACTCCCATTCATCCCTTTGGTTTGATATCAGTCTTAATACACAGAACAAAGTATAAAAATATAGTAATAATGGTAAATTAACAAAACATAGCACCAACGTGTCTCTTAATTAAACGTTTCTCGAGTGGGACTATTCTTACAGCATTAAAACTTTCAGTAAAAGAACAGTGCCAAAGTCTTCGTAACGCCCGTGGTCACATAGGAGGGCAAGCTGAGGCCGAAGCCTGAAACAAGGCTGTGAGCGTAGCGAATTAGAGTAACAAATTGCAAAGGAAATTCGATTCACTCATCCCAGAGGCGCTTTAGGGGCGTGTCGGCCTGGTTTCATAGACAAGTCATGTCACTTTATACGGAATGTAAGGACTGAGATTGTGATTCAACAAGATAAATATTAATGTGTCATAATATCAAGTACAGAGTTAATTATACACTTGCGCTCAATACAGTGAAGTGCGGTTAGAGAACGCGACCGAGTGTGTTCACTGTTTACATGTAGCGGTGAACACTTCAAGTGGCTGGCACTCTACATTTAGCAAACTTGGGGGAGCTGTTTAGCGTGACTATTGGTTGTATAGCCTTAAACAAGCTTAGTATTGTGAACTCACTTTAATTGTTTGACTTTTTGAGGTGAATAAAAGGAAGTTTAGAATACAAATTGCTTTAAATGGCACAAGACGAGTCAGTTCCACAACGCTATAAGTTATTTTCATATACAGGGTCAGGCAAAAGTGTGAAAACGCCTTTATAACTTTTAACCAGTTTTTTCAGCGCAACCAAACTCGGTACATTTTATTAGAGGAACCAAAAGTACCTTTTAATGCATACTGACACTTTGCCCCAGTTTTCAAAATGAGGAGTTGGGGGAAATCACCCATTTAAAAACTGAAGCAAAGTGTCAGTACGCATTAAAAGATACTTTTGATAACTACTTAATAATATGTACCAAGTTTGGTTACGCTGAAAAAACTGGCTAAAAGTTATAAAGGCGTTTCCACACTTTCACGTAATAAAAATCTGTGTAACTTAAAATGGACGCCATTTCTTTCTGGGTTGAGATAGAGACGTCTAGTTTTCAACATTCATCAACATTTTCTAAGACCTTCAAAATGAGTGTCACTCGATGGGGCTACCCTATGAAAATTATGAGGCTACCCGTCCAATGCCCCATTTGAAAACTGGGACAAAGTGTCAGTATGCATTTAAAGGTACTTTAGTTTCCTCTCACAAAATTTACCAAATTCGATTGCGCTGAAAAAACTGGTTAAAAATTTATAAAGGCGTTTCCACACTTTTGCCTGACCCTGTATAATGGAATGGCCAATACTGTTATTTTGGCTTTAATAATGACATACCAAGGTTAAAAAATACTTCTGAATAAAGAAAGTTCTTTGTTAATCTCAAATTTAAAATCACAAAGTTTGGAGTACAGTACAACTAAAGTATGTGCTTAAAGTAAAGTTTCATGGATTCCTGAAGAGCCTAACAAAAAATGTTTAAGTAATAAATCAAATTTTATTTTGAAACTGTTTGATTTAATAGACTAAATAGGTAAAACTTTAATCCAAGATTTAAAATACTTGGTTTATATTATTGACTTGTAATTATGCTTGTCATTATTTTTGAATTAAACTCCTGAACAAAATTAACCCATTGCTTAGTTTGTTTCTCATAATTTTAATAATCTGTCTTCCATTTCAAAATTGGAAATTTTTGGTATAAATGCAAATAAATATTTAATTTAACTAAACAGCAATAAAGAAATATGCAACATAGTTATACTGTACTATAAGAAAATAGATGGTAGGTACTTATCTTTGTTTATGAATTTTTTGACATTGTACCAGTGATGCACAAATTTTGTCCAGGAGTGTATCTAAATTTTAAAAGACTACTCCCCAAACAAAACAGTAGTAGTACATGACACAATTCACAGTTAACAAGAATCAATGATAACCAAACTTTAATTCTGTTTGACTTTTTAAGGTGAATAAACTATAAAAATTAACAGTAAAAATGTTTTTAATATATTTATGATACAAAATCAGTCAGTTCAGTAACACTAAGGTATATATTTTAAAAATACAGTACTTGAACGGGTAATAAGACTTATTGTATTTAAAACTTATGTGGTTTGTCATAGTAAATCAAAATAAAATGTTGGGTCAACCACAATGATAAACAGTGTACAGTGGCACATAACACACACTCAATAGGGCAATAGCACTGTTTTTACTTTAATAATGACATACTTTTGAATGTAGTAACATTGTACATTTCCTTTTAAATCTTAAATCGAAGTGGGTAGAGGCTACACAGGCTACACTACAGGCTGTGCTTAAACTAAAAATTGTTAGATTTTTAAGAATCTTACAAAGGTTTTGGGAGTAAAACCCAAAATTGAATTATTTTTGAAAAGTGTTTTACCATATTGGTATTTAATAGACTAAAAAGGTATAACTTAAACCAAGCTTCAAAAGAATTTGATTTGTATAAACTTGTAACTACATGATCTATTTTTAAAACATTAACTTCCAAATTAAACAAAAGCAGTAATACAGGATACAAACCACAAGTATAAATAATACTAATTTTTTCAATAATACATAAGTAGCCCCATCTATTGTCTTTACCATTGAATTGTTCAAAATGAACACCATTTTGCTCTCTTCAATTAACATTGCTTTGGTTTCAGAATCCAATGTCAATGCAATGTTGTTTGTTGTTTCAACAATTTTCTTCTTAATGTTGAAGATTTTGTGTTCACCAAAATCAGTAACTGCGTCACCTCCCTGAGAGCGTTTCCTGAATGGGAGCAATTTTCTGGCCAAGGCCCTCTTCCTGTTAAGAATCTGACCTCCTGATAACAGCCCCATGTACATATGATAAATGTAAGCTATGAGAAGTAGTGGTGTTTTTTTCTCAATTTCTTGGAGATGGATCAAGTATTTGGCTACACTTTCTCTTACATTGTAATTTTTGACCCAGTCTTTTCCAAGATAGAACTCAAGATCTTTTCGAAAGCACGAGTCCTCATCAACTCTTCAAAATTGTACTCTCCAACAGGTGTACCTCTCAAACGCACCATTGCTTCCTCCAAGAAACGGAAAATTTCATAAAACACTAACAGCCCACTTGCCCAAACAGAATCATCACTCATTGCTGAAACAAAGAGAAAACTTGTATTTGCTTTACATACGGAAAACCACCATTATAAACTAATATTTCATTGACTGCTGACAAAAGAGCACATTAACGATTGGGAAATGAAGTAGTTGTGGAATGCTTCAAGTGGTTGTGTTTTCATGTTTGGGAGTGACTGCATTCTTACTTTATGGGTGTAGGACATGGAGCCAGCTGCTTAGTCAGGATTATTACGGTGTAATGAGTTGGACCGTCAACTACACCAGTTTCCCTCGTTCAGTTGAGCATGCAGGGGGCGCGAGCCAAACAAACAATGGGTCCGGGCTGACCAGGCACAGACGCAGGATCCATTGTCATTTTCGTTTCCCAATTCATGACTCCGGGTTTGATTCCCAATACTGGAGACCTCCAGAAGGAATCAACTTTACCAGCTGCATTCAACTGCAGGAAATTGGTTGTAGTTTACCTATCCTAGGTTGTTGTGCATAGTTCTACCCTCATTTGTCTTTAAAATTGTGCCACTGCACTTTGTAAAGGATGTGTGGTCGACAAAATAATAGGTTTCATCAGTTAAAAAGTAAAATTTATTATTTAACTCTAGTCTCTTGACAATACAAAACACATGCACACTCGTCACTATCCAATCAAAACAACCACCCACCGGCTAGCTCTATCCCCTTAATTTGTAGGAGAGTGGACTCGTCCACCCGTGTGGGGTTTAGCTAGCAACCCTCAACCGAGCAATTTCGATTCCGAAATCAATTTCCGATTATTCGATGCCCTATTCCAAAACCAATTCTCTATCCTCTATTCTTAACTCTAAAACCGATTCGTGATTCCAAAACCGATTCCTGTCCCCCGATTCCCGATTCTTTTTATGAAATCGATCGGAATTGAATCCCGATTCTCGAATCTGCGTTATTGAATTTGACTTTACTCACTGATTCCCGATACCAATTCCTTACTCCAGGAATTGGTGAAATTGAGAATCGGGAATCAACCCAACACGCAGTATACTATCAGGCACCCACCAGGATTTAATCATAGCTTAACGGGGTTTGGTGTACCTATCCCAGGTTAGTACAACCCCTTCCCCTTCACCATCGCCCAGGGTTAGATCTAGACAACCCCACGACTATGGACATTTGAAAGAGGTCTAAAGTTGTTATTTATTAACCCTGCATTGGGCCCTTCACAGAGGCTTCCTTCGGATCGTTTTGTTTTTATTTATAAATGGATTTTTTAAGTATAATAGTGGTCTACTAATCAGAATACCTCTCTGTTTCTCAGCTGTGCCATTTTCAAACCTACTAGCAGGGTGAGTCTCAAACCTAGATATGTACCCAGTGGAAACTTCGTGAATGCCTGATCACGTACTGGATAATTTGTTATAAAGAGCCGTTATCAAGTTGTTATATAAATTTTAATTATTCATATAGGTTTTAAATTATTAGATGAGTTTAGGATAGTAAAATTTAAAAATGCCTTCTAGAACTCGTTTCATATAGAAACAAATTAAAACTCCATTATTACTTTTTATTATAAATTGTCAAATACATTGTACTATTTCAATTTTCTTTATTGACAGAAATTCTATTTTACAATAATTATTAAAGCTGAAATGTACATGTTCATAGTAATTAAACAAGTTTGAAAACCATTTATTAATGTAGGTACATTTATTTGTTAGATAAATATAAAATGATCATACTTAGTATTATATATGTTGGGGTCAAGGGGGTGCGAAATTCTCCAGGACAGCCAAGGCTGCTTAGATTTAGTAACCTGGCGATTTCTTCACACCCAAGGGTGTTTCACACCCATGACCGTCCGGAAAGTGCTGTGGTGGGGGCAGCCTCACATACAGAGACTACCTCCACTTCTGCACTATGCAAGCTTAGCTGCATCCTGCACGTTGGTGGCCCTACCTTCACAGATTTCGGTGGATCTAGGCTGGTAGTTTCGAAAAACTCCTTGGTAGGAAAAGGCGACTCCTATCAATACTAGCGCTAGTTCCATTGGTGAGAGTTCAACATCGGGCAAAATAGTGCTAGCAGCCCTTCCACTGGGTCCCGTCCAAACCCACTGGTTGTCTTATCCTAACCTCGTCCTCTCCTTCCCTTTCCTTAATTCAGTCAGTCCAACCTTCCTTCCTCCTCCCACCGCCTAACCCTAGGGTGTCAAGCGATCCGTGCCAAGGGGTGTACACCAGAGGGGCACAGGGCTAATTGTGTCTCAAACGGGATACCAGGTGACCTCCCGTAGTATCTAACCTTCCTTAGGTAAGCGGGGCTCTGCCCAATGCGACCTTTATTTCCCTAGCTACTCGTGGGAACACCATGGAAACAAATAAAGAAAAAAAAACAAAATCAAATCCATCTTCGCAGATCCAGGTCAAGGAAGATAAACAAAAACAAGCATTTACAAAATCATCAGAGGCCCTTCAGGCCAAGGATGATTCCAACAAAAAACACACTCAAGTGTCTCCGAGGCCTCGGTCAAGGGAGACACTAACATGCAACAAACACTACGCGAGTCTTCGGAGGTCACTTTGGGGGAGACTGTAACAGCACTAAAATTGGAAGGAGGGCTTGAAGAGGTAGCCCTCTCCTGAGGGAGGAGAAAGCGACCTTCTTCAGTCCCGACCCCACCACACAGTGAGATTGACAAAGCAGCTGAACAGCTTTACAAACTCAAAGTGAAACATCCTAAACTTAACCGGTTGAACTAAGAGAGCAGGTGAAAGCCAGGCTGGAGGCAAAGGGTATTAAGTGGGACCCAACCAGGTACCGGAAAGACAAGCGGGCCAACAAAACCGAGCTGTAGCCACTCCAGCCAGCGGGAAAGCGGACAGAAGGACTCAAACACTCCCCATCAGCCGAGACTGATAGGAAGAGGTTGAGGAATCAAGAGGGAGAAGCTGTTGCTCAATACTAACCTTAGGGGTGAGTATCTCATGGAGTTCCTCATGGCAAATAACCTAGATGAATGTTGGTAGCGCCCACGTTTGAAAGCGAAAACTAGAAGCGAAGTAATTGACATAACCTTTTGTTCAAGTAAAATTAGCAAGTTCCTAAGGACATTCGGGTGGAATGTCTTAGAACAAGCCTCACTTTCAGATCATAAGTACATTCAGTTTAAACTTAATGCAAGTAATCACAAAACATCTTACAGAAATCCTAAAACAACTGACTGGGACCAATACTCAGTTGACAGCTATGACTAGATCGATGGCTGCCAGGATTCGGAGTGTTTTGGACTTTAAACACGTAGCCTCATCTCTGAATAAGGCAATGTTAGACTCATTCAATGACAACTGTCCTCGGCAAACCAGGATAGGTAGATCCTCTATTAAATGGTGGACTGCAGATCTAGACCGCAGAAGAGAGATGTCAGAAAAAACTTTAACCGAGCCAAGAGCTATGGTACCTGGGAAGCCTATCATGCTAGCCTTAAAAAGTACAGTAAGGCTATCATCAGGAAGGCAAAATCAGATTCGTGGTTCAAGTTCACCAGCGAGGTGAATGGAGTCAAGGAGACAGCAAGGTTCATGGCCTCGGAACCCTCAATTCTCATCGGTTTGCTAAAGAAACCAAATGGAGAATATACTGAGTCTGCTGGTGATACTCACAACCTTCTCCTCGAGACACTTTCCAGACAGTACTCAGCGACTTGCTGGACAATTATGGTCACCTGGATAGCGGTCAAAGCCGTGGGCTTTCGAAAGGACTGGAACTTGGCCAACAAAATTGTTACGCTCTCAAGGCAAATGGGCTCTAAGTAAATTCAGTATAAAAGCACCTGGGGGTGGAATCTATCCAGCAATGCTACAGCATGCATCCGACCCAGGACTCAAGCTGATATCACGAACTCTGCAGAGCCAGCGTGGCCTTTGAGGTCAAACAGACTATAGTCAGGCAAAATCTTTCAGACCTACAGTCTTTCATCATTTCTTTTGAAAACGGTGGAAAGGCTCGTGAGAGATACTCAGGGACAGGTGCTGCTAGGTCAACCCCCATAGAAACCAGCATGCCTACCAATCTGGCAGGTCATGCATTACGCACTCAATGAATTGGTCAGCAGGCAGAGGGTTCTTAGACAATAGAGAGCTGGCACTCTGCACTTTCCTGGACATTGAAGGGGCTTTGACAGCACCTCACACCGAGGTGATCATGGAGAAAGCCAGTAAAGGGGCACCACTAACCTTGAGTAAGTAGATCAAATATATGCTCGCAACAAGAAGGGTCCAATCCACCCTACTAAATGTCACCAGGGAAGTCTCTACCACAAGAGGTTGTCCGCAGGGAGGGTTCTTTCCTCTTGTGGAATCTGGTGGTGGATGATCTTAACATAAATATCACAAACAGGAAATTTCATTCAGGGTACGCTGATGATGTGTTCTCATGGTTCAAGGTTCATCGACATCGTAGCAGATGTAATGAACAATAGCCTAAGACTAGTTAGTGAATGGTGTAGGAGGGAACAGCTTAAAGTTAATCCTACCAAAACCGTTATACTTCCACTTATTAGGAACCTGACCCCTCTGGCCAGATTAGAGCTCGACTGCGTCCGATTACCACTTTCAGACAGCACAAAGTACCTAGGCCTGACCTTGGATCGTAAACTTACGTGGAACCTACACTTACAGTCGGTACTACACAGAGCAATCTGGTCGCTCTTAGCAACCAGGACGTTGTTAAATTATGGAAGAAAATAATCTGAGTTTAAACAAGAAACTTTAATTAAACACACGTTTTACATCTTTTCAACTGTAACATAACAACATAAACAAACTTCGATATTTCTTCAGTTAATTGTAGATCAGCTGTTTGACTTTTTTTATTTATTTAAAGTAAACAAGGAGTAATAAAAATGTTGTTGCATTACATGACATCCTCCCACCTTGGGACATGTTAAGCTCAACAACATGTCACAATGAGAAGTTCACGGTTCTCATCTCTTTTTGTTGTCTTGATTTTTCTGCCACCTTTTGTCTGTACTTTTTCGGGTTCTTGGATTGTTAGCTTTTCCTCCTCCATCCATTTTAGTATATATTCTTCACCTTTTGCAAGTATAGCCAACTTGATCTTTTCTTGTTTTCTCTTTCAACCAAAACTATTTCTCTTATCTTGATGTTCCGAGCACCCTTTTTTGGTTTCCGCACTAACCGTCCCAAAACTGGAGTTGGAGATGATACGTCTGGTGACTTTTTACTTGAAAACTCCCACCCTCTTAACGTGTCTTTAGCATCTGCAAACAATGGTGGATGGTCTTCAATCAATGGCGTATGAACTTCAAATCGACTTTCTCGGTTCCGAGCAACGGACTCATTGATAAACATAGATGTAATTGATGTCAATACACTAGATTGATCAGTCTCTACAGATGAAGTTTTCTCAATAAGTGTCCAGCCTAGATGAGTACCTATAGCCACCAAACCACAAGATAGTACTTTTCTTTGATCTGTCAGAAGTTTACCAGCAACATCTGCTCCTATAAGAACTTCAATAGGGCCTACATTTGTATCAGTAATTTTGACACCTAATCGCTGCAGTTCAGCCATCCAGGTCCTTGTCGAAGGTGGTGGTACATTGTTGCATATCAATTTTTGGTCGAGTACTTCAAAATTACAACAATAAGACTCGTCAACATTTGCAAGTTTGGCTCGGACAGTACGTTCTTTATGCTGTCCCGTTATCTTAACTACTAATGTCTGTAGAAAAACCTCTACTTGTTCATTATTAGCCAGGGTATTGGCATTCGGTACAGATTTGCTAGGGGAACTAGTTCCGTTTGCATCATGCCTCTCACTACTACACATGAATGACACATGTCTACCTTTACAGATTGAACAGAATAGCCTTACTCTACATTTCTTGCTGATATGACCAAACTTAGTGCATCTAAAGCAGCAACCATTCTTAGCCAACAATTTCACCTTTTCTGAGTTTGGTAAATTCAAACTTTCTTTACACTGTTCTGCTGAATGTTCAAATGAGCTACAAAAAGAACATTTTGCTACGGACTTGTCGGATTTACCATGGTTAATCATGTCAGAAGCAGTAGCAGGTAAATCTCTATTGAATGGCTTGCCCTTAGTGCTACGTCGAAACTAAACTGCTTTGTAAGAAGTTTCCTTGGACTTCTTGTCAGAGAAACCTGAAACTGCTAGAGTGATTCTCTTAGCTATCCACCTCTTTTAGAATTCTCGGAGTGCATCAAGGCGACTTAAGATCTGCATCCGCATCAAAACTGGAGTGTTCTGCCAAATCCGTAGGAGATCTTCTGGGAGGCATGACTCCACCAAAGGATACAGCATTGCTGAAAACTTATCGCTTGTTACACCTAGGGTTTCTAATGATCTAAGTTGGGACTCCATTTGATCATACAAACAGTCCAATTTTTTTCTGTTCAAATTACTAAGTACAAGTTTAAGCAGTTCCCTTACATATACTTCAATTAGGAGATCGTCTCTACCAAGCGAGCATTTAGGCTTTTAATAGCCTTTTGTAATTTTCCCTATCGGTGGGTAACTCTCAACAATCTTCCGAGCTTTGGAATGTGGTACTGTTGCCTGTATTAAATACTGAAATTTGTCAACCTCGTCTATTTCATCATCTTCATGATTCTTTTAAACTGTCCCCAAAATGTCAACCAATCTTTTAGGTCCCCACTAAACTTCTTGAACTCAATTGGAGGCAACCTAAATCTTTTCTTAGTAGTTTCATTGCTAGCCCTACTCAAAACTGATTTTCAGAGTTAAATTTAACTTTGTTTAACTTATTCTGAACAGAAAATCTAACTTGGTTGAATTTCTCTATATATTCATCAGAACTCTTTATCTCATCATCTAGTTCATAAGTTTCATAAGTTTCATAAGTTTTATTTGTCAATGTACAATATAGGAATAATTGTGTTGACAAACTAACTACATAACAAACAAATAAAAAACACAAAATCTACTACCACTGGTAAGAAAAGATAGCTAAAACATCTTCAGCTATATGATAAAAAATATTAGTATGCAAATTAAAATTTAAATACCACTTTCCATGAATTCTCGCATTGTATAAAACGAATTTGACAGTAAAAAGTTCTTTAGCTCACACTTAAAAGTTTTAAAATTTTGAATTTGTCTGATGTTTTCTGGTAATTTGTTAAACATCTTTTTACCAGAATTTATCGGCAATTTATTGAACATTTCCAAACGGTGGCTATTAAAATTTAAAATGTTTGCACTACGGGTATTATAAGAGTGGCTTGACTCTACCAATTGAAATTTTGGAAAACAGAATAATAAAGTTTCTAATACGCAAAGTGACGCTAATTGTCAGTATTCGGTTGACTTGAAAGCATCTCGACAGATTCTCTATGTTTTAGTTTTGCAATTATTCGTGCGGCCAATTTTTGAAGAATCAACAGTCTAGAAATTTTTGTATCCCCAGTTCCCCAAAACATTATACCATATAATATGTGGGGATGTATAAGACCATAAACCATTCTCAAAACATCTGCTGCAGTGAAGATAGTTTTCAACAAGAATATCCAGAAGCCATTCTTTTACAAATTATATCAATATGGTTATTCCAGGTTAATTTTTGTCCACAAAAATACCTAAAAACTTGATGCTGTCTGTTGGACTGATATCATGATTTTAGGATAAAATTCAACCCGCGCCGTTTTCTACTAAAGAGTGTCCAAATAGCATAAAAAAGGTTTTGTCAAAATTAGTTTTTAAATTTAAGTTTTCAAAAAAATCTATACAAGAATTAGCTCTTTGCTGTCCGAGAGCTTCTAAATCAGTGAAAGATTTTGCACACAAACTCAATGTTGTGTCATCAGCATACTGGATTATCCTACACGTTCCTAAACTGCCATTGTATTCCACATCAATACATTTGTTAACATAAATTATAAACAATACTGGGCCAAGTATAGATCCTTGAGGAACCCCATATTTAATACTAACTTCCTCAGATAAATGGTTTGCAACCATGACCTGTTGAGTTCTGTTGCTTAGATATGATCTTATCCATTTTAAAGGATGTCCACAGATTCCAAAACTGTTGAGAACATTAATTAGTGTAAGTGTTCTACACAGTCAAAGGCTTTGACAAGTCCAAAATATACTAAGCGTTTTATATTGATCATCCAAATTTGAAATAATAAACTCCAAAGTTCGTTGATTGCTCCAGAGGTGTTTTACCTTTACAGAACCCAAACTGACGAGGGAGATTATATGAAATTTTTCCAAAAGATAGTAGTCTTACCAAGAAAAGTTTTTCGCAGTAACTTTTACTTAGTATTGGAAGAAGGGATATCGGTCGGTAATTTTCTTTAGCTTGGGAATTTTAAATATTGGTAAAATCTTAGCTTTTTCAATTTATTAGGAAACATTCCTTCTTTAAAAGAAAGGTTTATTAAGAGTAAGACTGTAAGAGGTTTTAATATTTCTAGACAACACTTTTGTAATACAAAAGTAGATAGCCCATCAATGTCAGTAGACCTCTTAGGTGGCAAACTTTTAATTGCTCCTAGCACCTCCCCTTCAGTAACAAAGCTTAAATACATAGAGTGCTCACAAAAGTTTTGAAAATTAGCGTTACATTTTTTGTTATTTGCAGCAACATTTGCAAAATAATCATTGAAACTGTTAGCTAATAGAGTAGAATCTTTAACTATGACTCCATCTACATCTAATTCGATTGGGTTACTTTTACAAAGTGTTTTACTACCGTTTACTATCGCCCACGCATTTTTAGACAGATTAGTTGTTGCTATTAACTGCCTGTTTATTTCCAACGATTTCGCCGCTTTTATAACTTTGAGGTAAATTCTTTTGTAAGATTTGCAATAGTTACTGAAGTTATCATCTTTATTAGTAATATTTAGTTTGCCTAAGTATTTCAACTTTTTCCTAGAAACTAAAATGCCTTTAGTTATCCAGTTTGAATGATGCAATTTGTTTTGTTTTTTAAAATATTTGTATGGACATGAATGATCTAAAAGTTTTAGAAAATGTTGTATAAACACGTCATATGCTAAGTCAGCCCTATTTTGTTGATAAACAAAATCTCAACATTCACTTTGTAAGAGAGTTTTAAGATTACTCAAATTCTGATCAGTAAAAACTCGTTTTGATATAGTTGTTGAAGAATGAGGCACCACTTGTGCGTTGTTTACAACCGCTAACTGGCCAAAATGATCTGACAATGCAGTATCCAATATTTCAATATCCAAATTTTCAGAAGAAATATTGGTATAACTATCTTCTTTGTCTAGTAGGTAATCTAATATGACTTTATCCAGAACTCTCAGTTCGTCTAATTTACCTTCAAGTGTGCATAGTTTACCTTGGCGGTCTTCCACATTGCAACCAATTTTACCAATTTCTTCTTTTAGGCTTTTAAATACTTTGGTAAAGAGGTTCTTACTCTCAATTTCTTGCTTCTGTTTACTTCTTGTTCAGTATTTGCTTCCATATCTTATTCAAACAAAACAAACCAAAGGCCTTCTTAAACAGTAAATAATAGGCCAGGTCCCACACGGTAAGCCAGTTGTTAAATTATGGAAGAAAATAATCTGAGTTTAAACAAGAAACTTTATTAAACACACGTTTTACATCTTTTCAACTGTAACATAACAACATAAACAAACTTGATATTTCTTCAGTTAATTGTAGATCAGCTGTTTGACTTTTTTATTTATTTAAAGTAAACAAGGAGTAATAAAAATGTTGTTGCATTACATGACAAAGACGTTTCATAGGAAAACTTGGGGACCTAAGCCACACATACGCTTTGGCTACTAAAGCAGTAATAAGGCCCCAGATCACTTACTTCTAGTTTGGTGGATGAAAGCCAGGCAGAGTACCGTAAAGACCAAACTTACCAGCCTACAAAGACTGGCATACTTAGGTATCACCGGAGCATTCACTAGCACCCCCACAGTGGGAGCCTTAGACTCCTTCCCCAAGGAATCGCTCTTCACTATGAGGTATGACTAAATGGAGGGGCCAATACCTCTTTGTAAAACCTTACACAGTCAGCATAGAATCGACTACAGTGGTCAACTGACAAATCTCTTTTAACTATTAATAACTGTAGGGTCTGGTACACAGACGGTTCATTAATAGAAGGAGTTAAGGCTGGCTACGGAGCACACAGAGTCCGGCCCAGGTGTAACCTTTCAGGTAGCTTGGGAGGCTTTTGTACAGTGTTTCAAGCAGAAGTCTTCATAATCCTCACTTGCACCTATCTAGAGTTATCTGTTGACACAAAGGATAAACATATCTTAATCTTCTCAGACAGTCAGGCTGCCCTCAGAGTGCTGGACTGTCCACTTATCAACTCCTGCATTGTCTGGGAATGCTCCCAAGCTCGGGCTCTAGCAAGCTGTAATAATGTACGGCTTGAATGGATACCGGGGCATCAAGGATTTAAAGGGAATGAAAAAGCCGATCTGCTGGCTAGAAAAGGCGCTGTCATCCTTTGCGGTCGAACCAGCGGTAGGAATCAGTCCTTCTCTTGCCAAAACTATGCTAGCCGATAGGGCAAATCGCGACACTGGCGATGGAAACGAATACCATGCCAGGAACCCGCCAAACTTTTAGTCAAGAATCCATCAAGGATATTTACCAAACATCTGACCAGTCTTAGTAGCCAGAACATCAGACTGGTAATCGCATATCTCACAGGTCATGGGCACTTCAGAAATCACCTAAAAAATGGGTCTCTACACAGGAGATACCAGATGTAGGCTATGTGGTACTCCTGAGTCCATAAAACACATTCTTATTGAATCGTGGCCCTGGAGGCCAGGAGAGGGGTCTTCTAGGTCTCGGGAGGCAGGAGTTATACCAATCAGGAATTGGGTAGAGCGATCCTCGAGCTGTAGCAAGCAGGGTGGGGCTGCCTAATTAGAGAACAGGAGCCAGCACAATAAACCAAAGGGTTGGCGTGCGTGTGGTCTCAAACCACAAATTTTCTCCATCCAACCTAATCTAATTATATATGTTTGTGTCCATCTCGAGGAAACCTCTGTGAGCGCTCAATAGCATTTGGAAATTAAATGCGCCCTATGCAGGGTTAAAGATGTCAACATCCTTTGTTGCCAAAAGTTTGGCATTTTCAGTATGTTTCAAAATTTGTACTGTCTGGAGGTCCAGATTTTCCCAAATATAAATTATTGCGATCCGCTCTAGCAGGAATCTACTGACCTCTCTACTTCCCTTTCACCTTAACATACCCTCAATAAGTGGTCAGTGTCTCAAATTTGAGTATAAGAAGTAGCTAAAATATTTGTTATAAAGCTGAAATGTTCCATTAGGTATCTTTAAGCGTTTAACATGAATTGAACCTTTGGATGTGAAACTAAAACTCACCAAAAGCCAGTTTTGCATTAACAAGTGCATCACTAAGCGCATGGATTTCTCTGGTAGCCAACCGCATTTGTTTTGTAAATGGAATATCTTCTTCCATTTTGAAGCTAAAACACAGAAACATACGTAAATAAATCATAAACAAGCATAAGAACAACTTATGAGGTACATACGTGATTAAAGTACTAGTACTTATCTAGAGTTTGAGATGTCACAGAAATTTCCACCCCATCATTTTACCCTTTTCCAAAAGTCTCTTGAGTTCTATTAGCAGTTCATTCAACTCACACTTTCAACATATATATTATTTTATCTTGTCGTGTAATTAGATCAATGTAGCATTTTAAAAGGAGGTCACTTATAAAAGCCTACAGCACAAGGAATCACTAATCAGCTGCCATCTTATATGAAGGATTTTTTGTAACAGTCTTACACAGTGTAATATTGTATGTTGGATCGTATCAAAGTTCATTGGTACGAAATTGAAAATGTAAGTTTATTGAGCTAATTAATAGCTTCAGAAACTTGTATCTTTAGAATTTTTCACACTCACTTAAATGTTGCAAAAGTCTTTAAAAACAGTTTGTACCAACAATTGAAGTTTAAAAATAATATCTCAAATTAACAAATTAAAATTTACACACTTTTTTCAGTCTCATTGAAGAAAATAGTTTGGATTTTAGGCTGAACAAATGATAAAAACTTCTCCTTAAAATACCCTCTTAGAGTGGTCGGTGTCTCAAAGCAAAGCATGTCCACCAAAAATGAAATTGTAGTTTAACATGAATGAAGCTTATTTATGAAGCAAAATGTATGAAACACATTTCAAAATGTGTTAAACAAATGTGTTAAAGAATGTGTGGACAATATAGGACTCAGACTTATTGTCCACCTTAATGGAAGACAAAAAATTATTAACTTGCTTGCTTGTTAGGCGAGGTCATAAGGGAATTGATCAAAAAAACCTCACATAGTGAGTAAGGGGGCAAGAAATATGAGCCAAGCTAAAGCTATGGTCTCCTAGCTCCGCAAAATTTGTGGAGCGCACTGCCCCCTAAGGAGAAGCTCAGTGCACTTTCTGGTTCGCAATGCAATAGTGTTCTCCTCGATCCGCAAATTTGAATTGTTTTTGTCATGGGAGGAAGAGAGTGTTTAAACTGTTGATTAATAAACCTTTGAGAAACGACAACGAACAGTTTAAAGCTTACTTCTGAGTTGATCTAGACTAATTCGAATATTTGTTTAGCTTGATCAATAATGACATTAAAGGTGATAAAAAACTTAACCTTTAACTAAAACCTTAAATAATTGCCTTGCAAGTGGTACATTCGGATGTTTTAAAAGTGGCGGGACTATTCCCATTACACAGAAGGGTATACTTAACCGTCAAACTTCAGACCGATTTCTATATTGCCTATCATCTCTAAGGTCTTTGAGACTGTCATGAAAGCGTCAACTGATTTGCTATTTAGACCAAAATAAAATCTTAAGGCGTAACCGCGGGTTTAGAAGTGGTCGCTCCACAACAACTGCTCTTCTTGCTCTTGTAGAGTATATCAGTGGCGTTTGAAAGAAAGATCTGTAAAGCTCAGCCTTTGCGACTTAAGCAAAGCCTTTGGCGTCGTCTCGCACAACATTCTTCTATCTAAACTTAGACATTACGGTCTTGATGGTGCAGTGTGGAATAGCTTCCGGATTATTTGAAATAGAAGACAGGAAGTCTCAATTGATGGTGCCTCCTCTAAAAGCGCGTGTCAGTATGGTGTTCCCCAGGGGTCTGTGCTGGGCCCTATTCTTTTTCTATAATGATTAATGACTTGTCACTGAATGGAAGCACACTGTTATTTGCAGATGACACAACGCTCTTGTCCAGATGTGCTGATTTGCACCAACTCAACTTGACTCTGCTGTGCTGTTAGGACAAAGCCAAACAGTGGTTTGCCATCAACAGCTTAAAAGTGAATGAGGACAAGACCCAAACTCTACTCTGCACTCTGAAACCTGTAGAAGAAAGTGACAGTGCTGTGAAGTTGTTGGGGTACTGGATGAAGCTAAAAGTTAAGTTGGCAACATCACACAGAACAGGTATGTCTAGCTCTCAGGGTCATTCACTTATTGAGAAAGTTAGGCCTCTTCTAAATCCATCGTTTCTGGTGACGGTCTACCTGCTCTTTCCAAGTGTCATCTCATATGGAATAGTTGTGGGGTCACTCAAGTGGCGTGCAGGATATTCTACTGCTGCAAAGACAGCTCTACGGGTAATTACCAACTCGGTTACAGAGATCACTGAGCCTCTGTTTGGTAGCCTAGGAGTGTTGACAGTTGTCAACCAATACATCTTCTGCTCCCTAGTTCAAGTTAAGAGCACCCTAGGGAGACTTTGAGAGGAGGAGTGATCTCCACAGCCACCGGACCGTGGGGCTCAACAGCTGGATCTGCCCACGGTGTGGAAGCATGAAGACATAAATGTTACCCGTTCATAATTAAACTTTTAATTCTCTAATAGAGCTTGGCGAACTTGGCATAAAGAGCTTTGGAAAGTGCTTGAGAGACTGTTTGAGGTAGACCCTATACTCCTGCTCGAGTTGGAGGAGGAACCACTGTTTAGGCAGTAATCGCCATCCGCCACCTTTTCTTGTATTTTTTTGTAAATTATGTGTATAAAGTTTTTTTAACCATATTGGCGCAGTCTATCAATTAATTGGTCAACTGACGTAGACTTCAAATATTACAAGTAAGTAAGTAGATACCTGTAATAGACACAAAATACCAATACCATCTGCTGAAAAGCTGGCAGTGACTCTGAGGTAATTGAAATATAATAAACTAGGTACAATTTTATCGTCACAAGCAAAAGTCTGTATAATACTAAAAAAAAAGATAATTACTTGTCTAGAACTATTTAATTAAATTTCAAAATATATATAACTGAAAGGGTTTTAGATGTAAGAATGAATGGCAAATTTCATTTTTTTTCAAGTGACAACTACAATGCATAGGTATGTGTACATGTAATACGCGATAAAGAATATATTAAATTATTTATTGATGTACACACCGATTTCAACAGAACATGTCAATACTCTCCACCTGTATAGATGCAGATTTTGCGCTCTGCAGTCTGCAATGACTGATCTCAAAACAGTCGTCTTTTTATGGAGAGCACAGTGCGGACTGTGCTGCGCAAATCAGTGATCTAGGAGAACAGTCCCATTTGGTAACATGCAAACCAGTGGCCAGGCGTTTGCGGAGTACTCAGTGCACAGCGCACTCCGCAAATTTATTGGAGCTAGGAGACCATAGCTTTAAGAATTGAAAAGGAATGCAAGCTAAGCAAACAAAATTTGAAGAAAGGCAAGTGAAATGTTAGGGAAAGGAATTGCTTTGCATGCATAATTACAATTCTAGAAACTAATAAAGCATTGTGATAAAAATGTAGTAGTTTCCTTCTGTAGCTAGGTGTAAATAAAACTAGGCCTAGCTTGACTGACTCATTAATGTTCACCAAGGTCAGACGCCTGATCAGATGTCTGCACTCACCGTCCTTAAATTAATTTTAGCCCCAGCCTTAGTCTTAGACCTGCGTCCAGACTTACTTCAACTGCTAGATTGACAATAATACAAGGCCATGAAATTACAAAAGATTAAAATAATAGAATAAAAATGTGGTTCTGAATCAAACATGAATATGCGATCTAAACAATAACATAAAAAACAGTGTCTGTCTATGCTTGTCACAGCTGACTATCGAATCGGTGGGTGAGGGCTCAAAAGATCGAAGTTTAACAGTTCGAAATGTTTTAAACTTCGGTCATTTAACCTTTGATCATAACGCGAATTGGGTGGACAAACTCAGAGGAGGGTTTGTCCCGTAATGTTCAACACGTCTAAGATTAAATGACCAAAGTTTAAATGATCAAATTTTGAACTTTTAAACTTCAATCTGTTGAGCCCTCACCATCGAATCCCTCCTGTTAGAGGATCTATCATTGTAATATTTCGTGAGAGATTATAGATCTTTTCATTTTGTTGTTTTCTAAATTTGTTGCATTAATATTTGGTGTATTACCCCTGGGGTTTCAATTGGCAATTAGTCGCAGAACTTCAATAATTATCACTGGAAAATAGAATACAGCATAGAAGCGGTCGACTTTGTGATTTGTAAAAATTAAAAAATAACCAGCGTGGGTCACAATACAATTTAGGTCGCGCGTATCTCACACTCCCTCATTTCCTTCCCCAGCGCACTCATCAAAAAAATCAGGTAGATTTCTTCTAACTACAGAGTTTAGTGATGTCGGCATCTGACATATATAACTAGTTCAATACATAGGTATTACCATTGACTTTAAATATACATTTAAAATAAATGGTATTAAAAAAGACTGTAATGCATTGAAGACGAGTTGGCCACTGTGAAGACATGATAAAGTTATCTTTGTTCAACTGCTTGCAGAAATACAACCTACAGCTGGCTGTCAAAATATAGAAAGCTCTCGACTCTCGAGTAGCAGTAGAAATTATTTACACCATGATTTATTTATGCAAGTCTGTGTGGTTTTTATTTTAAGCTCATAATTATGTGTTTTTATTCTATATTCATATTATGACCACATTTTCTAACTATTTGTATTAAAAGGTGAGTGTCATAATGAGCTACTCAGTTATCTATTCCCTATCATTTCTTGAGGACGAACATTACTCAGAATAGTTTAAAAGTAAACCTGTAATCAATTCAACCTTAGTGACAAATTGAATTTTGACCTAAGCTTACACTAGAGTAAAATACTTCCTATGCTGCTCTTGAGTATTAAACACTTTTCCTATCCAGCTGGAACCTGCAGGTGTTCCAGGAATCCAACCATTCCTCCCAGTGAGTGCAGTGGTAAAAGAGTTAAGGTCGTGTTTATAATTGAAGTTACCACCTAGACGTTATTAAAATTTTCCTGTTCATTGGAAGTATTCTATAAAACTGCCTTGGTGAGAAACTGGGTGATTTTTAACCTTTTAAACCTATCCAGCCTCTTCTCAATCCACCTCTGCAGATTCGAATAAACTATGATTTCAGGTTTCAGGACCTATTTAAAGCAAATTACCCTCTTTGTAGCCCAAAGATCCTGATGAACTTAGCTTCTATGTGTGGTGCTGACAATTGTTTCGGTCTAATTAGATCATCTTCAGACCACGAACACAAACCTAAACTATCACTATAACTGCTTATAATATACACTTAATTACACTGTTAATGTACACTTTACATGGGAGACTCACTGAGGGGCTACGCAGGGTAGTGCCGACCATTATTGTTTATGCGGGGGCGGCACGGCACTGACTGTGGCCCTGCTGGCGGTAAGGGTTGAGCGAGGTGTCCTAGGGGCATTGTTGTCGTGGGGGTTTCCAGACATAATGGAATAGGTCGATGGCTTTCCTGCATCGTTTTTGCTTCTAATATGGTTTTGTAAATTACTGAATTTTGGATATCTTCTTTTTTGTTTAACAGTTTGTTTTACTTTATGCACTGATTGTTTGTATATGTGTTATGCTTCTTGGACTTGGGCTTTTTGTTTGTCATTGGTTTTTACTAGTATTTGTAGAGAATCTGGGAATTTTATTATGTGGTTCGGATTGTTCTTTAGGTAGACTGCAACCATTGATTCGGGCGATTTGTAGCGTGCGGTGCTATGCTCATTGAATTTAGTTTTAAAGTGTCTATTTGTATACCCTATGCATTTGCATTTGGCACGTTGGTTCTGCACAGTTGATTTGGTAAACTCGTTTGCCGTGTTCTAGATCTGTAGTGGTACTTTGGGTGGATATATACTGGTATAGTGGGATGGGATTGGTTTAACTTTGTAGGCTGGTGTGAAGCCGGCTTTTTTAGAAATGTGACATTTTTGTGTGATTTCTTGTCTACATAATTGAAGGGAATCATGTATAATTTTTTCTCTGTAGTTTCTGTTGATTGTCTGGTGATTGGGTTTTTTTTGGTCATTGTATTTATTATATTGTCAAATATGGTTTTTTAGCTGTTGTTTACAGCTCTCTGCTCTAGAATTACTTTTTCTTTATCATATTCTTCTTGTGATAGGTTATACTTTATTAGTCAATATATGTATTAGTTTAGGTTTTACATATTAGTTTAGTGTTCTGTAGATTTCTGATTTGCGTTTAATTCGAGAGCTAGCAATCCTGCCACTACTGCATAACATGAGATATTCCAAAAGTCTGGGCGCAGGATCTTTTGTGGGTCGTCAGCAGTCTCATTGTGTATCCGCCTATTACTCAAGTAAGTTCTCTGCACCTGTGTAATGTATGTAGAGACACAACATGTATATTCAGCAGCCTCAATCGTATCAGACCACCTATCCAAAATGAGGGCATTCAAGGCTAGCATGACCATACCGTATGATCAGCATGACCATAGGTGGCTTAACGTTCCTGCTCCTACAATGGGTCTCACCACTCTCCAAGGATGCAAGTAAGGACCTCTTTGGATAAAAGTCATACTGCCATCAGAGAGACCCGGAGATGCTCAACTTCTTCAGCAACCCTCGCTTTCAAACATTTTATTTGATAAATAAACATGTCATCAATACGAAATTAGGGAGAGATTGAACAGCAACTATTCTAGATTGTTGTATGTAGTCGGCACAGTCCTTAGGCCGCCATCTTGCCATACGCTGCTAGATCAGTCAGTTCACAGACGCCATGAGTACCGTACAGCAGAAAGCGCAGTGTGGTTTGTGGTACGCTGAGTTTAAGTCTCCTGTGTTAGTGCAGCGTCATTTTAGGCGTACTTATAGACAAAAGCCACCTACAGACAAAACTATTGTTCGCTGGTTTAATCAATTCAAGGAAACAGGAAGTATCAAATAAAGAAATCTCCAGGGCGGCTATGCACATCGGAAGAGAATGTCAAGCTTTTTAGACAGTCGTGTGTTCAAAGTCCTAAGAAGCTGATTGCCCAACGCAGTTTGGAACTAGGCTGGCTAAAACAACTGTACAGAATATTCATCATAAGCGACTCAAGTTACAAGCTTACAAAATTCAGTTGAAACATGAAATAAAACCAGCAGATAAACCTAAGCGTGTTGACTTTGCTGTACAGATGTTAAGTAAAATTGATGATGATGAAAACTATCTGAACAACATTTTATTCAGTGATGAGACTACATTTCACATTAGTGGTTGTGTGAACTGACATAACTGTCGTATATGAAGGAACAGCAACCAAATGAAGTTTTCGAATACGTCCGTGATTCACCAAAAGTAAACGTTTGGTGTGGAATTATGCAGGATCGTATTATCGGTCTTTTAATGTTCGCAGAAAAAACTATTACAGGCACTACTTATTTGGACATGTTAGAAATGTATGTATTCCCTAAAGTTGAAGAAATTGAAAGGGAAAAGAGCATTAATGTCATTTTTTAGCAGGATGGAGCTCCATGTCACTACAGTAGTCTAATCGTCTAAGAAGCTCTCAACAACAGATTTCCTGTTGTGTAGTCCTGATTTGACACCTTTATATTTCTTCTTTTGGATCACATTAAAAACTTAGTTTATTCTGAGAAAATATGTGATCTACAGCACCTGAGAAGAAGAATCAGCTTAGCCATTTCAACGGTGACTCCTGAAATGCTCCAAAACATATGGCGGGAGGTTGACTATTGGCTAGATGCCTGTTGTGCAACAGGTGGAGCTCACATTGAAATTTTTTAAATTTCATAAAAAAGTTTAAGATTTGCTGTTTCTTTTCAAGTAAAAATCAACATTCTACCAATTATATTAAAATTTTCATTTCACTTTCAAATCCCGTACACCTTTTTCGATGACCCTGTAGTACCTTCCTGAAAGTTCAATGATTTGTTACAGGAAGAAAAAAAGGAATCACAGGATGTTTACTAATTATAGGATGATTGGACACCTTCAAAGAATATCTACTATTGTGAAAGGAAGTAGAGTTATTTCTACATCAACAGTTCTCAGACAGCGTTACACACCCATAGACAATCCAGGAGTCTATCGAAGGTTAAAAGCAATAAAAAAAGATGAAGCTGACGTAATTGAAAAGTCTGCCCTTGACTTAGAATCCTTGGATGAGATGGAAGAAAATTTGTGGAATGCTGATCATTTACATGATGAAATCATAGGGTAACTATTACTTTTCTTAATCTATAACTATGCCATCTTTAAAATTGATATTCTTTGTAGTTTTAGCTCAATCTGATATAAGTCTTACTTTCAAACATTCTCGTGTAGATACTTTTAGATATGTAGAACATATCGCCTTGGTAGTCTAAGGTAGTAAAAAAAATGGCGTGGAAGGGTATTTTTTTCAATTGCAATGAATGAATTATCACAAAATCAAGTATGTGGATTTTACCCTCAAAGACACCTACATCAGAATCATAATCAAAAGAACATTTATTCAATAGAAATGTACAAATGATATTACCTAGGTTTCATGTGCCGGGAGGCAGACATTTATACAATAGTAGTTAAAATACAGGGTGTTGGTGAACTCCCTGGACATATTAGAATGTTTTAGCCAAACAAAAATAATGTGGCAGGCTTTTTGTCCGTCTGTCTGTGTGCATGTGTTTTTTACAAAAATAATTATGACAATACAACTAATTCACCGATTTTCACCAAACTTTGGTCCAAAATTTAAAATGTCATTTACTAGTTAGGAAAATGTTAATATTTAATGTGGTTATCAAATTTCAAAATGGCGGCCGTTTAAAGTTTTCAAAATGATATAACTCAAAAACAAGTACTTTTACAACAAATTATTAGGAACAAATAGTTTTAGTGTGTTTGATTCCATTTTCAAAAATGTATAAATTGTGAAAATGGATTGAGAAATAACAAAGTAATATTTCTGTTTGTAATATTTCCAGCTTGTTGATTTAAAGTAACTATTTGACAGTCACATGTTTCGGTTAAACATTCAGATTTAAGTACTTATTTGAAGGCAGAAATAGTTGGGCCGGATGGTGTAGTGGTTTAGCTTTACCGCCTGGCAAGCGGGAGACCTGGGTTCAAATCCCGGTTCGGTCCAAATATATTTTTGTCTTCAAATTTATTTAGTAATAACAAAGTAATAGTTATTTCTGTTTTTTTTTCATTGTCTACGCTAATGGCATTTTGAGACGTAACCTAGGATTTTGTGAGCATTACCAAACGCTTTTGGGGAAAAAATGTGCCTCATCGAATCAACCCAAAGACGGACGTGTTTTACTAGTCTACGGCCGCCATGCATTCCCCAGTCAGCTAACGTAACAACAATGGAACTGACTATATTATTTTGATTTTGGAGTTTGTTAATTTCTTATGGACATCTCTAGAATCAATGATAAGTCGTTTCCGGTTATACTACCGTTTCGAAAATTGTCATTTTGAACAGCTCTTGTACGATCAAATAAATTAAATTATATGTCCTCTGTTTTGGTAGATAAATGCGAATTTCAAATGTAAATACTGTTTTATCTATATAACTAAAATAAGACTTTTGTCTGTACATCGCAAAGAATCCATGAATTATTTGGTGTTTATTTAGTCTGCAAAGACCGAAACTGGCATAAAAAAATTCCTGCCTGTCGTGTCTGTAACGTTTTTAAGACATCTTGGAGCGCTTATAACTCAAACTCGGCTGAAGATATGGTAGTGAAACTTTGTTTTAAGGTTAAGCCCATTACGCAGTGTGTCTTTAGCTATATTTTATACCCATACACCATCCACAAAATAAATGGCGAGAGACCAAAGTGGGCACTGAACACGTGTTTAAGGCATATTGGACCGCTTATAACTGAAAATCAGCTGAATCTATGGTAGTGAAACTTTGTTTTAGGGTTTAACCTATTACGCAGTGTGTCTTTAGCTATATTTTGTGTCCATACACGTCCACAAAATAAATAGCGTGGGACCAAAGTTGGCACTGATTAAGTTTTTACGACATATTAAACCGCTTATAGCTGAAAATTGGCTGAAGCTATGGTAGTGCAACTTTGTTTAAGGGTTAAGCGCATTACGCAATGTGTCTTTAGTTATACTTTATACCCATACAACATCCACAAAATAAATGGTGAGGGACCAAAGTGGGCACTGAACACGTTTTTAAGGCATAACTTTAAGCGCAATTTCAAAATGAAGGAACAGGTGTAAGAATCTGTAGTTTGATGCCAGTACCCGGGCAACCGCCTGCCTTTGTACAAATAGACTTTAAAGTCATGATACTATAGTATTTAACGTGGCGAAGCACGGGTACACAGCTAGTTCATTCAAAACTATTAAACTTACATGAATAATGGTAATTACTACTGTGTCCAAGCAAAGCTATTGCTTCAAAATCTTTTTTTAAGGTAAATTTAGTTTTGTAAAGAGTAGATATATCCATAGGAGAACTCCAACATTTAATTAATTTACATTTTAATACATACAGGTTAATTTAATTTATACTGTTAATTCATTGAAATGTCCAATACATAATTCAATTTGTTTTGAAAATATAATTTTTTAAACTCTTTGTTTGTATAAAAGACTCCTAAATGGCATTATCAGGCACTGCCTGTCTTGTGATCTTAAGAGTTAATTTGTGTACATGCTGTTAATAAGGGAATGGAAGTCTAGGAACAAACAGCACACTGGCTGCTAAGGTTTGAACCCATGTTCAAATTATTGGCGAATTTCCATGGGAAATAGATCTATTTATTTTAGTTGTCCTTAACCTTCGAGTGCATCATGCGGAGGTTACCTACAGGGGTATCTCTGTTTGTTAATCAAATCGCCTACACACAAGTTAAAAGCCCTTTAATCTGTTTACTTCCGCTTTTTATTCTTAGAACACGATAAAATGTAATTAAGCTCTCTATAGAAGGTTAACAAACTAAAAATTGCACACTAAAGTGTTACCAATTTAAACATTTTTGTAGTGACATGAAGAAAATAAAGTCCAAGCGTGAGTTTAAAATGATTGAGAGAAAATATTTCAAACCCCCAAAAGAACCAACAATGGTTTCTTGGGCTGAAAGGGAACAAATCAAATTCCTCAACCAAAGCGATCCAGAGAAATGGAGCCCAGAGGCATTAGCTGGAAGCTTCCCTGCCAGTCCCTCTATAATTCAGGTTAGTGGACCAAGAAAATTTACCAAAAAGAATGATATCATTAGAAAATTTACGAATTTTCAAAATTACAGTTATCAGTGCATAATAGGGTCAGGTACACTGTTTTATTGAACCAGGTCATTTTTGTATTATTTTCATCGCTATGTTTTTATCAGGTCATGTTTGTATAACATATTTGTAATACTGAATGTTATTTAAAATAAAAGGATTGTTTGGAAAACATAGTTTATTTTTCAAATAAAGAAAAATATCTTTTAATTATATTTACTGTTTTTTGTTCGACCCAATTCATGCTTATTTTACTTAGAACCAATACAGATTATCATCTAAATGACCTTGTAATTCATAGCTGTAACGATTACAACAATCTCATATGCAACTGTAAATCTATCGAAAAAGTTTCCCACTAGAAATACTTAGGTGTTGTATTCGATCAACGGCTAAACTGGGCAAACCATGTAAATTATCGTAAGAACAAAATTTGTCAGTACATTTTTGTTTTCAAACAAATTAGGTATATTTTGAATCATGATGAAATAAAACTAGCATATTATGCATATGTTCAATGCATATGCACATGTTCGTTTGGAATTATTGCTTGGGGAAATGCATACAGTAATCATCTAGAATCCTCGCTGATTATTCAGAAATCTATTTTCAAAGTAGGGTTTGGATTATGAAGACTGTATCCTACTGACTCATTATTTTCTCCACAGGAATATTTTCTTTACGCCTTCTATGTGTTAAACACCTTTTAACTCATATCTTCAAACATTTCAATTCAATCTTAACTCAAATCGCCCATACCCACAACACTAGGTATGCTCATCAGATAGGTCTAAATTCCATCGTATTAAACAAAACCCTTCTCACAACAAACTCCTCCTATGTTTGCCATGTTCTTTACAGACTATGAACAGACTTGTTTGCCATGTGTAAAGACTATCCAAACGCTTCAGTCCTGTTCAGGTCTAACTGTGCATACGTCTTCAAGAAACGTATTTCACAATGGTTAGCAGGTCTAAGCTTGGAAGGGCTCTCGTCGTGTCTGTGGACATGAAACAACACTCCACCTCACACACACACATACACCACACCTAACTGCTCAACACACGCTACTACAAAAAAGCAAAGCAATTCCAGCATTTATTTTTTCTATAACTAGGTTTAATAAGATGCATTATTTTCTATTGACCACCAATTCAAAATAATAATGCAATAATACTGTGCACTTACTTAACAATTTAACAAACTTTCATGTCAAGCAGTTTTATTTAGATATATTTTTTTCACATCCATTCATATTTATTTTTTACTAGCCTGATCTATGTAAGCTTTTTCCATATTCAATTTCATTATTATAGGAATTTAGAAATTAAGCTGTTAGATTAGGTAATTGTAGATTGTAAATTTAGATATGCACTCTATTGTATTATAGTTAAAAATGTAAATTTAATTAGATTAGTGTACAAATACATTATTATTATTTCTATTTCGCTATAATTATGATATTTGTATTCCATGTCAATCAATCCTGGGTTCAACACTAAGATGTGGTGGCTCTGACAAAAATGTTTTATTTATTTACCAATTTACAAATTTTGTTTTGTGTTACCCAAATAGCTTTTACAGTGCTCACTGTAAAGCCTACTACTGCTCCTTTTGGAGGAATTTGTGCATAAGGTAGATAGAATTGCATTAATGTAAGTGGTTTCAAAACCTACATGTCACAACTTAATTAAATGCTCAGAAATCGATGATTTAATTTTCAATAATTGCAATTTTAATAATGACACATATTTGTTGCTGGGTGGTCGGATAGACAAGATGCTGGATAATTGCAAGCCTAGATGACATGGAAGGGTTATTTAAGACTCCCTTGTAGGATATTTTTAATAACCAATACACTTGATGTTTTAAATTTATTTCGCAGAAAATTCTTAAATCCAACTGGAAGCCACAATCAGCAGAGAAAGTAAAGGAATATGATCAGAGAGTTTCTAAGAACTGGATTGCATTCCACCGTGGGCAGTTAGAAGTTCATGATCCACAGTTAAAACAACACTTGCAGAAGTTCACCGACAGAAAAAAAGGAGTACAAATCATTTCTGATGAAGGCAAGTTAAATTGTAGCAAACCACTAGTATAAATTTTGGGGTTAGTTTCACACAATATACAGTTTTAAAATAAACATATTTTTATATTTTGGATGAAATAGATCTGAAGCCTAAAGCTAAAACATGTTATTTATATTTAACTTGTTAAGTTCTTTAAATATCAAATAAAATGTAAAACGGCCGTTTTCTTTTGAGTTTTTTACGCAAACAAGAGTGAAATTCAGATAACAAAACTAGCTATCTAGCTTCTTCTTTTTTAAATATCACAAATAGCAGCTTTGAAATACTGTGAGTTTGAGATCTCAGAAATATGCAATAACTGTCTGATCTTTTCATGGCATCCGGTTGCCATCGTTTGATTCTATTCTAGTATTCATATTAAAAAATGTTCAGTTTCACTTAGATACATCATTAAATCCATCATGAGCACTGGTTGTAGGGTGCCACTTTCTAGGTAGCATGAGTGTCGGGCCTGTTTTGGGACAGAGGTTAAGAGTTGGTTGACTCGGGGGTTGTAGGGCTGATAGGTGCCTTTGGCTCTCACATGAGTTTGGCAAATGTGTGCATGTGGTGTGAATATTGAAGTAGAGTTTAAAGTGTATTGTAATCTTATTGTTTTTATCTACATAATTTAGATTTTATTATATCTTAGCAATGGTGTTTCATTTTAAAATTGTATACATTGTTTATTTTCTTTTTAATTTGAAGTTTATTAAATGTTGTAATATATTGTAAATTGTTGTATATAATTAATGGTGGTTGAATAGAAGAGAGGAATAGAAGAGAGGAATAGAAGAGAAGTCCTAATTTCACCACAAAAATAAAGACTCATTTCATTTCATTAACATTTGCAGGATTTATCACACCGTTTAACACCTCAGCGTCTTTAACCGTTATAGCAACGCGTGGCTAGTGTGCCCACATAGGACAGCGTCAGTTACAGTAACGCGCCAGGTCCGCCTGGCAGATACTGCTTTCTAACGGATTTATTTAGAACTTGTTGGAATAGAAACCTTTTTAGTCATTTCTCCTTTATTCTGTCTATTCCAGCTAAGGAAAGCAAAACTGAACAGTTTTGTTTCACGATCGAATTCAGCTGTCAGTCGCGCTGTATAACCGTGTTTATCGAATCTTACCGGTGTTTACTGAGTTGTTTTTTTAGTTTCGTAAACAAATGTGATTTTTTAGTTAGTGTTATGAATTAGAAAAGTTATAATTGGATGATTGTGTATGTGTTGTGATTGTGGGTAATAGTTGATGGTTTGACAACTCCAGTAGCTGGGAAAAGTCAGACCGTTAGTGTAGTTCTACTGTTAATAAGTCAGGGCTTGACGGATTAACCAACGTGATATTGTAGTAATTTTCTTGTTCTTTTTAGATGCAAAAAAAGCTGCTGAAATTATTTTACCAAAACCTAAAAAGACTGAATTCCTTTCATTGATTACAAGTTTCAAGTCAAAAATCAAAGAAGAGGCGGAACCCGATGTAAAACTAATTGAAAACAAAAAACTGATGGAAAGAGAACAACAAATTAGAGAGGATTCGACCACTCATTTTACTTTAGAAGAACTTAGCAGAAAACTTAATACAGAAAATAATCCTAAAGGTCCCAGTGATGAGGGTATAATGAGAATAAGTCAAAGTTCTAAAGAATCAAATATGAATCAAAGAGACTTACCTTATATGGCTCCTTCAGAAAGATATCAACCTGATGCATATGTCGTTCAAAAACGTAAGCAGTCAATGCTGAAACTAGAAGATCCGAACAACCTTCCTGACAGAATTCGAATACCAAAAGAAAAGTGGAAACAAGGCTCGCTTTATAGAGTTAACGATACTTTTTATGATGATACAGGAGTATTTTTGTATAGAGTACCTGGATTTGTATCTTGAGAATAAAGATATAAGTACAATTTTGTATAGTGTGTTTTTTCTTTAACGTGTGGTTTTGATTAAAGTTATCACAATACATTTTAATACATTAAGAGATTAGGTACATGTCCACGGACAAAACACTGTTAGCCACTTTCTTTACATAATTATAAAAGCTGCATAACACTTTCACTGTGATCGGAACATGCTTTGGCAATGTATTAAGGGTCAATTAAAGTACTCTTTGAGGGTTTGCCCTTCACCCCAAAATAGGGGTAGTGGGGGGTGACCCTTTGAAATATTTATTTTTCTCTTTCATGTGACCTCTCATTTGAAAGTGTACAAAAACACAAATTCATCGATAAATTTAAAAAATTGTGCAATGCCCCTGTTCAAAATGGCGGGCCAAAAAAGAATGTAGCTAAATCCGGTAAATCAGTGATATCCGGGTAAATACGGGAATTTTGTTTTTCCTGAACGCTAGACACCCTGTCTAGTTATTTGGTGAAAAATATACCGAAAACTGTTGGATTAAATTACACAGTTTATTAATTAATACAGCCACTTTTATTGGACTTAAGACAACATTATAAATAATTAATGAGAAACATCTTGGATGATGAAAAATAAACACATTCATCCCCTTATAGCCGTGAAAGAGAGGAGTTAGTTGTGTGAAATAGCTCCACTCATGACCAAGTCGACGGCAGCGTGAAGGTTACCTCCTGCGAGTAGAAGAGCTTGCAGGTTCTCCACATCGTTGGTGAGTCCCAGTTCGCGCATCTGCTGCATCTGTTGCGCCAACTGCGTAGTTCCCAGAGACGTCGGCTGCTCTGACGTTTCCGCTGTCGCTGACTGAAAGCCCCACACAACCACTCAGGTTCTTGTTTGTGACATAATCAAAAATGTAACGGTTGGATTTTAAACTCAGAATCTGGTTTAATAGCGAAAAATATTTTCTGTCAAACAAACAAATTTCTTGCTGAAGTGTTATACAAAATAGAAGAGCAGATTGTGACACTGACCAAGGAAAATTAAAAGCAGAAAGTTTAAATTATTTTAAAATTGTTCACTATACAACATTTTTACGACAAGAGGAAAACCTTCCTTATTCAGTTCAGAGCATCAAAATATATATATCAAGATATCAGAAAAGTTTGATGATAACCTAAAGAAAATGTCCAAATTTCATACTGTCGTTCTGTCAAAGAATAACATAAAATGTTTGAATATTTTGATTATTAGAAATTATGTTAAATTTACAGTGTTTATTAATTTAGCAAAAAGTAATGTTTTGTAGTGTTACCTGGTTGCTTTGAACTCCCACAACACTTGCGATTGCTTGTTGCATAGCGTGGCTCACCATCTCTGAAGTGATTCCTGAGCTCTCCTGACTCATGCCTCCACTTGGACCTAACAAAGTATTAATCTATAGTTATATCATTCAAACACTGCCGGATTTTTACTCTCATTTCGGTTGTTTGATGAAATTGGTATACTAGCAAGAAAAAATTGTCTGTTAGGTTTTATGAAATTTCAGTTATTTCGTCATTTATTAAAATATTGTTTTTTACAAACTAGAGCCAAGGTTTGACAGTTTTGCAACTGGACTGAACTGTGTAATAGGGTTGAATAGGGAACACGTAAGAATAACTCATGATTTACTACTTGTACATTGATTTGTCTATAATTCCTTTTTTCACTATTTGATTGAAAATGCAAAATGTAACTTTTGCATAAAACGACATAATCTTCATCAATTATATTCCTATACTAATCATCATCTACGCTACAAAACAATGATCAACTTACTGTTTGCTGAAGCGATGGCACTGGCTAGTTGAGCTGCAGTAATTGCATGGCGTGCTCCGATTGGTTGCGAATCTGAGGACTGAAAAAATAACAAATGCTCTTTTATGTAAGTCTTTTTTATGTATTGTTTTTACTACCTACCTTTAGTAATTAGAATAATTTCGGCTGAGTTTTAACAAAAATGTAAATAGATCTGAGAGTTTTGGGTCAGGGAAAACAAAGATTCTGAGGACATTTTGAGGTTAGAAGGATCAGCATGTTCCCTTCTATCCACTTTAAACAACGTTTAAGGCTTATCTAGAATAGGAACAGGAAAGAAAATCAGGACAGCCCTTATAACTGATTTGTGGATTGTCCGCTCTATACTCTTCTGGAGCTACACAACTAGAGAACAGTCAAACAGCTACTAAACTAAAGAGACTGCTACAAAAACAATAATTTTTCAATCTGTATTAAAACCTTGACCCATTCATATTCTTAATAAATATACTTTATTTTGTCATTGAAACTGGTTACCTGAGATGAATCCATTTCTTCATCGTCGCTGAGAGCTTCCAAGGAATAGGAGTAGCCAGAGCTAGTGGTGGGCTGGGACGAGGGAGTGGTAGCAATGGCTTCTTCGTGAACTGCAGCTGCAATGTTGTTAGCTGCTTCAGCAAGTGCTGGATGTAGCTCTACGATTCTAAACATTAAAATATATTTTAAAACAAGAACAGATACAGAAATGTAACACAATGTTCAAGTTTTCTAAGCTGTTGAGTAGGGCCGATCTCTATATGATTTAATATGCCTACTTTACTTCCCACCTGCTAACTTACTTACAAGAGGCGAAGACCTGAATGTATTACCATTTTAAACATAGTAAGAAAGAGGGAAAACTTCCTCTAGATTATCAAATCTATGTTCCTTTCCTCACGATCAAATCCAGACCTGTGCCCTTACTCAGAGATGTAGCTGCACTGAATCCATACAGCGTCCGGTAAGGTACCAATTCATTTATTCAGATAGTTTGAATTCTACAGTGATATTGTGTTGACATAATTGTACCAAAAACAAAACTTACTACCATTGGTAGGAAATACCTGTTACTATTTGTAACTACTAGTCAAAGGATTTACTACAAAATAACAGTGATAAATTGGAGCATATGCTAGGGGTCCAAGAATTGACCTGATGAAGGTATTTGAGTGGTCGCCGCAGACTGTCTTTGTGAATGGTTTGAGTTCGCGGGCTAGAACTGTGGCTTATGGTGTCCCACAGGGGTCCATTCTTGGGCCTCTGCTGTTCATCATCATGATTAATGATCTGGCATATTATTTGGGCAAAGGTGTAATATGCTATGCTGATGACACTTCTTTGTATAATGTACAACCAAACTTGAAGAATTACATCTAGTAATGGAGCATTCTCCAAAAGGCTGCAAATTGGTTCAAGTCAAATTACCTGCTACTAAATGAAACAAAACTCAATCTATAGTTTTTACCTTAAAACACATGTTGATGTAGAGAGTGTTAAACTACGAGTGTTAGGTTTGTATTTAGAAGTAAAATCAACATGGCATAAACATATAGACCATGTTTGTAGCAGGCTGTCTAGGACAATCTTTCTCCTAAGAAGACTGAGAGACTGTGTACCCAAAGAATTTTGAGAAGTGCGCGCATACTGTTTTTAAGGTGTCTCTTTGTATGGCTTGAAACTTTGGGATGCTAACTGGGGTCGTGTCCTAATCCTTCAAAAAAAGCCCTTAGAATCATCACCGGCGGGCTGATAGAGACCACTGTAGGCCATTTTGTGGCCCAGTCTTTGATGACTGTTTTCAGTTTTTCACCTTTCTGGTTTTAGTTGGGATAAAAGAGGACTGGATACACTCGAGCTCAGGAGCTACATTCACTTACAACACTAGGAATAGAGCCTTGATAAATGTTCCTTTTGTTAGGCTAAGCAAAATAAAAATAGTTCTAGGCCTATAAGTTGTTTAACCACTTGCCTTTGTCAGCCAGGGCCCTTCCTTTGCCAAAGTTTAGAGTTCTGATGCAACAAATGCTCACTGAGAATCCATTATACTCAATTGATGAGTTCTTTTTGTTAAAAGAAAATGTAGGTAATTACTTCTAATTCTCAAAACAAATGTCAGTTTTTGTAAAAAAAACATTTTCTTTCTTTCATTGACGTTTCCAAATGCCTGTAATGTATGCTTAACGGAATAAAAAGTTGTCATTTTTTGACAATTGTTCATCAAACACAAACCTGCGAACTGTGTCAATGTCTCCCATTCTGACCAGGAGTTCAGGGTCCTGAATCATGGAAATTGCCACAGGATCTTGACTTAGTCCAGGAGTTATCAAAATAATGCTGTCCAAGATATCTGGCCGACTCAATTTCTTCACATAAAAACAAACAAAACTGGCTAGATATTTAAAACTAGATATTATGGTAACTTGTACACATAAAATTAATTACTACGGTGGCCAATTGATATTGTTAGCACAAAGGATTTCTGCAACACCCTTTGAAAATCATAGCTAAGAAAGGCCGAAGGTATTTGTTTTACATTTCATTTCCTCTGGTATAGAAGGTGGAGAATGAGTAAAAGTATGACCTAGAGAAATTTGTTCTATCAAAATAAATATTTAACAGATAGAACAATATTTGGATTTGAATTTTTGAAGAACAAAAACAAATTATTACAAATATAAAATCTTAAATAAAACAACTTATAACCTTTGCCTGGAGAAAAATTTATAATATTTTGCCTGTAGAAATAAAGAAAGAAGAATTGTATTGTCTGGCAAAAGTTATCTTATCTAACCAGAATAAGGGTAAAACCTTTTGCTAATCAAAGAATTATGCTTGCTAAGCTTGAAATTATTTGTTTTCAGTCTCTTACCTGAAGAGAGCTTCTGTAGGAAGGATTCATTGTCAAAACACGGAAAGCCATGACCAGACTCTGAATGTCAACTTCAGACATTGTTTGACTTGGCTTTGGAACTCTGAAAAACGGTTTGAAAAGAAATGTTAAGTTTGTATCTTAGGCTTAATTTATTTATGCATCTTGGCTCCAGATTAGTGTCCCACGCACAATTTTAAAACCTCTATGGTATATGACCAAGTAATTAGTAATATTGCCGTATGCTATGATGAAGCGGCTATTCTCCGTGTAGTGTTAATAATTAGCATTTTTAATTTTTAATGAGTGACAATTTAAATACTACTATTAGTTAATGAGTTCACAGGTTTTTAGCTAGTGTAAGTAATTTGTGATCGTACAATGGATTTTGTAGTCTTAACTGATTCAATCTAAAAAATAAGACTGTATTACGCCTTGTTGAGTATTGAAACATGTGTGCTGTCAGCAGAATTGTTGATTCTTACACTATTTCCTAAACAGAAGCAAATTGTTGATTCTTACACTATTTCCTAAACAGAAGCAGAATTGTTGATTCTTACACTATTTCCTAAACAGAAACATGTATGATTACAAGCACTTGGCTCAATTGACCTGCCTGGATAATTATGTGTCTGAACTTTAGATTCTATTTGTTCACCACTGTGACTATAATATGGAACAGATAATGTGACCTCAATAAACAGAAAATAACCATCTTTAAGGGTCCGGGCCAGCTATACGAAGCAACGGGTTTACGGCGGCACTTTTTCTACCTCTGAAAATAACTTTTACATGATACATCTGAATAATAGAAACGTTTTCTAATATGAGTATAGAGTGTTTCTTTTAATTATGCGTTTTTAGTGTACAAAATAGAGTTGAAAAGCACTAGTAATGTGTCAGAAAACTCCTCTAGTTACCAAATATATCATATTTATTAATGTAAACATTATTTTGAAAGATGAAAAACGGGCCGCAGTGAAATTAAATGCAAGCCCTTGGTTTGACAGTTAGGCTGCATCAGTTACAAGAAGGTTGGTGGTTTATCCAGTTGATACGTGTGCGGTGTCATGTGTTTCATGGACGTTCAAACTTTCTGAAGTCACCACTGAAGCGGACACTTTATGTATTAGGGTGTCTTAGTGTGTTGTGTAGTGGAAACCTTATGAGTTTCAAATGTCATGAAACTAAATATATTTGCCAAAACCTAGTATCGCTCACTCCTGATTCAGTGGTCAGTAATGTTCAATTGTATTAGTCAAAGATAATAATCACCAACAAAAGTTTTCTTTCAATAAAAATATGTCAAAAACTTTCTAGGCAACAGATATTTTCATTTAACATAAATAGAAGCAATTACCTCTTTCACTAGAGTTCTCAACAGTGTTAACAAATAATTGCACAAGACGCAAGCAAGACTTATTTCTTATGTATCACTATGATGTATGTATTGGTCGTTTGACCGTTGGAAGAATAAAATAAAATAAGACAGTCGTTCTGGCCAATTCGACCATTAGTAATGATAGAATACAATATTTCCCACTTTGCAGGTCACACTGTGCAGTTAAAATAAAAATAGGACATGAGATTACCCAATAATAAATCCACCCAACAAATTATTTATATAATTATGCTAAAACAACTTGTAGACTATCAACTAAAACTAAAAACTTGATATCAAACACCAAACAAACCTTTTGCTTTCTTTTTTAAAACGTGGATCATAACTCCAGGTTTTATCCCACAACCATCCAGAGTAGCTTCATCATCCAGAATGTTACCGCAATATACTAACTCTGAAATTCAAAGTAAATATTTATTTTACATAACTTGAAATTTGGTGTTTTAGTTACCTATCTTTTTTGACCATGTTTATGTTTGTTTTGATTTAGTCACACAAAAAGTTACAACTAAAAAAGTTATCAGACCAACTTACTACTACAAAAGTTATTAAGAAAGATTCAAAAGCAAAAGGTCCTACCTCTAGGACAACCTCGGATAACAGACATACCCTAGTGTTGTAGCAAACCTAAATTTCAAACTTTACCTTTGCAAGATAATAGCTTTAAAAATTGTATATAGCTTCTTAAAAAAATTGACATGTTATCCGATGCTGTATTAATGACACTGATAGTTATTTAATGAAAGTTAAAATTAACTTTTAATTAAGGAAAGACCAGTTTGTTACACTATTGCGCTCTAAACAGTGCATTAGTCAGAGAGCATGGCTGAGTGAGTTCACACGCTTTGGCAAGCACTTCAAGCGCACACACTGTAGAGTCAGAGTACAGGTGTTGCGTACCCAACAAAATATTTTGGTAATGTATTTGGTGTTGAACATATCTGAAGCAATTTGTTTCCGCCAGCTAACAACTTATGGGTTTTTAGCCATACCACATTGAATCCACCATTTTTATCTGACCACAGAAGTCAAGCGTGTATTTCATGCCTAGTTATTTCATCTGTTGAAACCTCAACTAGATCATAAGCTGGCAGTTTTTACTTACACAATTAGTGGCCACACTATTCATTTGCTTTTGATCTACTTAAGGCCTAGCCTACAAAGAAAGAAGTGGCCCACCTATTATAGGTAGACATAAACCTACGAGTGGATTTTTCAACATGTTTCAATCAATCTGTGCATAACAGTTGTGCCTTTTATCCACGTACATGGAAGTAAACTAGATTATATACAAGACATGTGTAGAACACTGGAAGGATTGTTAATAAACCATTGTTAACTAGCTTAATAGACTACAGTTCCATTTGGTAGGAGTCTTTGGCTGAGGATGACAGACTTACCCAAGCTCTCCTTAGGTAGGTTTGCTTTTCAGACACATTGACTTTAAAGTTTTCTACCTTCATATTTAAATCTACATCATTAACTTTGACTCTTTGGAAATCATATAAGGACAGACGTATCCCTAATGTAACGCTAGCCATCGTAGTAAACTTTTAATTGTAACGAATTTTAGCAGCAGATAGGCCTTTGGTCTGTAAGTAAATTACTACAAAATAAAATTAATTATCCTCATCCACTACAATTAATTAACAAGTTGACAGTGAAGAGTAAATATCTTTAGTTACTCATGGTAAATACAATGGAATGGATTATGGATAGCAAAATCAGAATATGACATGACAGAGTGACAGCTGACTTTGATCTGACAGAAGAAAACACAGAGTAAATTTTTGTGAATACTGCAGATAAATTAAACCAAAATCTTGCTTATAGAGAATTATCCGCCAAATATATTATGATTTAGTAGGTAGTACGAAAAGTTTGCATTCAAATAAATAAAACGCACTAAACAATCAAATTGAGTGAACACCACTAGTCAAATTGGTACAATGCACGAACTACGAAGGGTTACAAAAGTGCACACAACACAGGTCACAAGTGTTTTATTCATCATCACAATTATTGGTTGAGTGGCCGCAGAGATAAGACCTGTCTGTCTCCGAGTTAAACCGTTGTCTTTTAAAGTTAAGGGTTCAACCGATAACGCGTTTTCGTGTCAACTTAAATAATTGTTTGATTGGAAAACTCAAACAAGAAGCTGAAGTGCGGTGTGTGTCAGGTCAGTTTTAGTGACTCCACGGATATTATTCAATGCATAACCTGTAAAGATTATCTGCATCCAAAGACTGCTCGAACATGAAACGTGTGGACAATATTGTAAAAATGGGAACGCGGCGTAAATCAAGTTATGAGTGTCAGAAGTGAAAGAGGAGTGGTAAGGATTACTTAGATAGTTTTATAAATCGAGGGGAAACGACTATCCAGTGGAATGAAAGCGATACTATTGGAATTCAAAATAGTTTCGTTATTCCATCGATCTTGAAGTTCTCGGATTTGGCTGACAGTTTTGAGGAAATTATGGAGGGAATGAAGGGTACAATAGAAGAGCTCTGCAATGGAGGACAAATATAAGATACTATATGAACTAGGGATTGCATATATTGGACGTTCGTGTGCTGCACCTAGAAACAGTGCAGGTCTCGTATTGAGAGTGTAATATACTAACTCTATATTAGAAATGTGAGTGTTGTCATCCAGGTATTGGCGGAAACTGTGGGCGTGGAGATACATTTAGGTTGTAAAACGTTTTCTGACAAAAAGTGTCTTAAAAAAATGTGTGGTACAAACTCTGTAATGATGTATTTAAGACATTACACAAAGGAATAAAGAAATACGATTGTACTTTGTAGAATATTTACTAATGTATTTACAATATTTCATTTTGTATCAGCAATACAGCGTAAATATTTCATAGATAACAGAACTCTTTGTGTCTGCTATTAAATGTTACTAAAGAAATTTCATACAATATTTGCTATAATGTGGTTAATTGCTTTCCACGCTACAACATTTAAATTTTTACTTAACTACAATTATTTAATAGATCAAGATTATACTAGTACTAAGTTACAGTTTTACTTTGGTTACCAATACATAGTATTAAACCATGGTGTTAAAACACTTAGAGGGTAGTATTTGTTTTAACTTGAATTTTTTAGTTAACTTACAAAAGAACACACATCACAGAACGTCATTAAATATATTATATAATCACAACCTTTACTTGTGTAACACTTACTCATTAAACATTCCTAGTATCAATAACAACCGAATGGTTAGTAACAATAACTTGCTCATAGAAATTAGCTCTTATGATAACTGGTTTGATGAGGGTTTAACCAGTAAATAAAAATATAACAATTGTATAGAGTCGAATGCCAATGTTGGGCAGTTTTTGTTTCATCACATTTAAATTAATTCCGTGTACCCAACCTGACATCAGCAGTGACCGAACAATGATCTTGTAAACTCCAATAAAAACATCAATTCGTAAAATTACTTTAAATATTTATTAATTTTGTTTGTGGAAAAATTACGTAAGCTAATTTGATTACAGTTTATGATTGTAGCTTATAACTATTTATTATATTTACTCAGATTAAGGTTTGAGGTAACCATCTAGACGTGGTGAGTATTGATTATTGACAATGCACTTTGATTCAGTTAAAGTAATAACCAACTACAATTAATGAACATGTATACAAATTTGATCTAAAATTTGTTTGTTTGGGGTGTACACGTTATTACTAGTTTTGATTTCTTGACATGGCAAATGTCATTGACTTTAAGTTTATAGGTATATATATAACGTCAATGGTAAAAACCTACATACAATTATTACTACCTGACTCCTCATGAAACCTTTAGTTTACAAGAACCCAGTCATATGCACTTGGGTGAACTCGTCTGGAAGAAGTAGATTGTTCTTGCGGAATGGAATCTCGGAAAGTTGTCGGTCGATGGGGATGCGCGTGTCGTAGAGTGAAGGAGCTTGAAGATGATGCCACAAGTGCCTCCGATACAAGCCAGCGTGAACACCCACAGGAAGAAACGGTCCAACACCATGGAAATGTACTTCCAATCTTCCACGACCTAACGACAAGTCAAGTTTAATGTATAGTTTGGTCTTAAGTAAAAGGGAGGGAGGGTTATCTACTACAGTGACCCGGGAGTTACCCTCAGGAAGAGATGGAGACCAGGAGTAGTCCCTTGCGAAGATATTGCTCTTCAGACGCAAAATAAAATTCCAAGGACCATTAAGATTAATCTAAACAAATTTTAGACTATAGGGTTGAAATCCCCCTCTTGAGTTCACTCTATTTTTCTAGGGGTTCCAAATCTGGAGGTACCAATTGTTACGTTATTAATTAAGTTGTGTGTAAATATTTGTAATGCAGGTCCTGGACATTAAGTAAATTTTGCTTCTGGACTTTCCGGTGTAGATCCGGGCCTCGAGGAATTGGTCTCCCGGATCCCCCTGACTACATCCCAGCCTAGACGTATTCCTTTATAAATTTTGGATTGTTTTCCTTTTGGGGGGGTTTCCTTTATACATTTCATCCTAACGAATATAATAACCGCAAACATGTATAAACCATTTGAATACACTGTACCTCATTATCCTTGTCAGCATCTTTAATGTGTTGAGCAATGAATCGAACTCCTTCAAGAGCAGCCAAAACGTCTGGTGACATTTGTCTCGGTAGAATGTTGTCTGAATTAGCCACTGAAATAAAAAGTGATTATTCACTTAGCTCATTATTCACAGAAATAATACGCTTCAAAGTAACTAATAAGCTTATATTTGAGTTCTAGTTAATACACTTCGAAAGAACATATCTAAAGAAAACAAAAAGCCCACAAACACACCAGAAAACCCTACGATTCAATTTGTTGTACGTGCTGCCATCAACTTAAAAGTTACAAAAAGTAAGAGAAGCTTACTGGATGAGTGACCCTGATGTCTGGAGTCGTCAAGGCCACTGCGGTAAGTGCTGGCAACTGAGTCATACCCTCTTGGTTCTAGTGGACTGCCCTTCCCTTCCATCGGGTATGGATCACTGATGCTGTCCCTGCGTCACAATGGTTCAATTTGTTTTGAAAATATTTGGCAAAATATTATATTCTAACTTCAAAATAACTTACCGAAAACTCATTTCTAATAGTTCCTATTCTGTAGGCATTGATACATGCATAGGTAATCAAAATAATAAAATCTTACAGTTTGGTATTTCTTAAAAAATAACGATTCTACTGTTAATTAACTACTGCTGTACCAATTGCTACTGAAACAAACCTGAAGTCTCCATCATTGATGTATCCACCATCGGATAGTGGTTCCTCATAGTTGTCTCTCAATGAGTACGGAGGTCTTCTCATCATGAGGAGTCTAGGCATGATGTGCAGAAATACTTTCTTGACCCAAGGAGACATTCTGTGTGTAGACGGAGATCTACAAAGTTCAAATGAAATATTACTTTAACTGTAAAATACAAATACCTCTGTGAGCGCGTATTTACTCATGATCATCGTGAATCATGATTTGTTTATGAATCGTTACTTAAGTATAAAGCATGATCGGTTATTTTGCCACTCGATGGTTAGTACAATGGTATTTTTATATGAAGGGTTCTTTGTGCAGAAGAGCTGCTAGCTGCCATGATAGGGGTTTAACAGCTATATCTACTGATATGTTGAATCGGGACATTTATAGTACGAACGATAACTGAGAAATTCAATCATTGATTTATCGATGGATGGATCTAGATTTTCTTATCAGGAGTATAAAAACAAGTTAAGCAGCGTAATTTTTATACCTGCGTGTACTAACTGAAACTTTCACAAAAATTGGAAGTTAATAATTGGAAGTGTAGCGAGTAAACAAGTCCACAAACTAATCGGAGCAGGGGTTGTGTTCAAACTTCGAACCCCAAGTTCAGTCAGCTCTTGGAGCAATTGAAAGCAATACAATACCATTATTACTACCTGACTCCTCATGAAACCTTTAGTTTACAAGAACCCAGTCATATGCACTTGGGTGAACTCGTCTGGAAGAAGTAGATTGTTCTTGCGGAATGGAATCTCGGAAAGTTGTCGGTCGATGGGGATGCGCGTGTCGTAGAGTGAAGGAGCTTGGAAGATGATGCCACAAGTGCCTCCGATACAAGCCAGCGTGAACACCCACAGGAAGAAACGGTCCAACACCATGGAAATGTACTTCCAATCTTCCACGACCTAACGACAAGTCAAGTTTAATGTATAGTTTGGTCTTGAGTAAAAGGGAGGGAGGGTTATCTACTACAGTGACCCGGGGAGTTACCCTCAGGAAGAGATGGAGACCAGGAGTAGTCCCTTGGGAAGATATTGCTCTTCAGACGCAAAATAAAATTCTAAGGACCATTAAGATTAATCTAAACAAATTTTAGATTATAGGGTTGAAATCCCCCTCTTGAGTTCACTCTATTTTTCTAGGGGTTCCAAATCTGGAGGTACCAATTGTTACGTTATTAATTAAGTTGTGTGTAAATATTTGTAATGCAGGTCCTGGACATTAGGTGAATTTTGCTTCCGGACTTTCCGGTGTAGGTCCGGGCCTCGAGGAATTGGTCTCCCGGATCCCCCTGACTACATCCCAGCCTAGACGTATTCCTTTATAAATTTTGGATTGTTTTTGGGGTTTCCTTTATAAATTTCATCCTAACGAATATAATAACCGCAAACATGTATAAACCATTTGAATACATGTACTGTACCTCATTATCCTTGTCAGCATCTTTAATGTGTTGAGCAATGAATCGAACTCCTTCAAGAGCAGCCAAAACGTCTGGTGACATTTGTCTCGGTAGAATGTTGTCTGAATTAGCCACTGAAATAAAAAGTGATTATTCACTTAGCTCATTATTCACAGAAATAATACGCTTCAAAGTAACTAATAAGCTTATATTTGAATTCTAGTTAATACACTTCGAAAGAACATATCTAAAGCAAACAATCAGCCCACAAACACACCAGAAAACCCTACGATTCAATTTGTTGTACGTGCTGCCATCAACTTAAAAGTTACAAAAGTAAGAGAAGCTTACTGATGAGTGTCTGAGTCGTCAACCCATGCAAGTCCCGTACCCTCCTTCCTTCCTTCCATCGGGTATGGATCACTGATGCTGTCCCTGCGTCACAATGGTTCAATTTGTTTTGAAAATATTTGGCAAAATATTATATTCTAACTTCAAAATAACTTACCGAAAACTCATTTCTAATAGTTCTATTCTGTAGGCATTGATACATGCATAGGTAATCAAAATAATAAAATCTTACAGTTTGGTATTTTAAAAATAACGATTCTATTGTTAATTAACTACTGCTGTACCAATTGCTACTAAAACAAACCTGAAGTCTCCATCATTGATGTATCCACCATCGGATAGTGGTTCCTCATAGTTGTCTCTCAATGAGTACGGAGGTCTTCTCATCATGAGGAGTCTAGGCATGATGTGCAGAAATACTTTCTTGACCCAAGGAGACTAATGAATTTCTTAATTATGACATCATGACGTATAAATCAATTTTTCCATTCCTTCACCGTTACAATCTTTCATCATTTTCAGTTTACAACTACACATCCATTGAATAGTTTTCTCATAATATGGTACGATAGTACCGGTACAATAAGAATGTCCTAAGACTTTGTCTATAAAACTGACTACCAAAAATTAAACATACCCAAACCAAGTAGCTTTCTGTTGATGTCACCACCTCGAAATTATGGAAACCTACCTTTGGGAGATTTTATGTATGAAAATGAAGAAAATCAAGCTACTAAACTTTGTACATTTTTGGCACAAGTCTGTAACATGATGCTTTTATGTTGGTGCATTATATGAATTAGCTTGGAGTAAACGAAATGTAGGATGTACGTAAAGTGAAAATAATAAAATAACAAAACAACATCCGACATGCAATGCAATGAAGTGATAATTTTTTGATATACAAGGTGTTTCAAAATTCCCGTCGAGTATTTTCAGATAGTGTTGAAGGACTAAATGAAAACAGAAAATCATATTGATGTAGTCCAAAGTCGTATCGATGTTTTACAGCTGCCGGTTTTTATTGCTTAATTCACAGACGAATTGATAGGTAAAATTAAAATGTTGTGTATACATCATAATAATAACTTCCATACATCATAATAATAAGTCCCAGTTACTAGTATAATCTAAACTGTTCGAAAACTCAACATAAAGGCGGCTAACTGCACTTTTAAACAGCAATAGCTGGAAAAAGTATATTTTACAAAAATTACGTAGATATAGTTTTTATAACATTTTATACCAAATCCATCGATACAACGCTTCATTGAAGTCGGAAATAACGGAAATACAAGGAAGATTGTAGTGAAACACCTGTTTTATGTGTATTGTCTACATAACGATACAACTGCGTCTAAATTAGGTTTCGCGCCATTTTAACTCTGTTATCTTCGTTATTTGTTGACAGATTCTAACCACACAGGTAACATAAGAATGAGTTTGGAATACAGTTTTTAATGACGGGGGTTTTTAGTAGCAATTTTTTGCTAATTCCTTTAGCACGTTTTAAACGGCCACCATTTTGTTTTCTAGAGTTATTGGACAGTATTTATGATTATTTTACCATATGTTCTTGTTGCTGATACAGGGATGTGTGCACAAACGTCAAGTGCCAAGCGGTTTTAAATGAATTAATTTGTTATTCCGACTTCATTCAGCCCCAGGAACTAGCTAATAATACTCGACGTGAAAACACTCTGTATACTAAGGTGGCAGCAACCTCAAAACATTTGCACTAACATTAAAAATAATCGTCAACTCTAAATTTGTTTGTGTTTGGCTCATAATAATGGAAAATCTACAAATGTAAACAAATCCATTTATAATAAATGCTCATTTCAACCCTCATTGTATTATGGCATTATATTACTGTCAGACGGCTAGTAGAAAGGATTGGCTCAACCGGCTTATTTTAAACTACAACGTTCAAAAACGTTCTAAAAGTAGCATTCAATTTTTACGATATAAATATCATCCTTATTATCATCAGCTATTAAATTCTCGATTCCTTAATACATGCATAAAGTCCAAAGCAATACATTTTAAAAATATTGAAATATAAACCAAAACCTTTGGAAGCAAACTCTTTGATCCCACTGATGGAATTAACGTCATTCACGATTTTAACATCCAAGCGCCTCAATGTTTATTTCAGGAACAGTAAGTCTTTAGAATATATTATACTCAATGCTGCTAGCAGTGTGCTCTTGTAGGCCCTGGTAATTCAATAATAGCCTACACTGAAACTATAAGATGTCAAAAAGGTTGGATTATTACGTTGCAGATGGAATTCGCCCGCTTAAAACTTGTGTTCCAGCTGTCTGAGGACCTCGTTCCTTTTGTAAATTCTATTGCTGAAGCTAAAGGATCTCGCAATTGATTTGTTGTACAAGGTGTTTTTTTTAAAACGCAACCCAACTTTCACACCTTAGTAAGTCATTTTATACGCACGCTATAAGGTCGTAAATTGTACCATTGGTTTGTTAACTTCAATATCTATCAGATGGTATGTATATTTTGCAGTAGTATAGTGGTTTTGATTTGCTAATTTGACGTTATTGTAAAATAAACGCAATCACGGTTTTTAGCAAAGATCAAACAGTGCTTATTGCATGTTGAAGAACTCTTAAGAAGAAGATAATTTCTTTTTGTCAAGAGGAATTTGGGGTCAAGTTTACAGGTACGTGAATATTCCAAACAAATCTAAAACTCACAGATTTGTAAAAAAAGTGTAACAAAATAGGTTATGTAGGGAACGGAAAACATACCAGAGGGCGGACTGTACTGAATGAAGAGATGACGGACAATGTTAGGGTTGGATTAGGAAATTCTCCTAAAAAATCTATCAACATTTTGAAACAACAAAAGGAGACAGCCCACTAACACCTGAATACTTGATCTTAAACGCATCTTGACAAAAAAATATCATCTTTCTCTTAAGTGTTCTTCAACAATAAGCTAAAAATTTGCTATTTGCAATTTGCTAAAAACCATGATTGCGTTTATTTTACAATAACATAAAATTAGCAAATCAAAACTTCTATATTACCGTACTGCAACAATTCATACCATCTAATAGATATATATTGAAGTAAACAAACCAATGATACAAATTACGACCTCATAGCGCTCGTAAAGAATGACTTACTAAAGTTTGAAAGTTGGGTTGCGTTAAAAAAAAACACTCTGTATAATACAGGGTTATAACAAATGATATTCCTGATTTTGATTATAAATATTACTGGGTAAATTTGCTTTTAAACCATTTTAATTGGTTCGTGTCTGCTGTTTCTTAAGTCAATTGTTGTACGTGTTGTGTAATGGTTGAGTTTGAAGCAATAATGCTTGTTGTGTGATGGATTATCACATTAACTAATTTCTTATTAGTGTGCAACCAATTTTTAGAACCAGGTTAAATGAAGACCCTCCTAGTAACCAATCTAATCGCAAGTAGTAATTAAATTTTAAAACGAATGGCCGTATTTGTAAAAAAATGTTACTAAAGCTCATCATTTGTGCTTGGAGCATGAATCGGGCGCGGAGGTTCGAATGATGACGTATTCTTGAACTGGCCACCAATATCTTCGGATAACACTCCCCGTTATTTTGTCTTGTGGGGATACATAAAAAAATATGTACACACCAATATTACCATTAGCAAACCTGAGATCCAGCCAAGGATTACCAATGCCATCGAAACAATGGATCAAGATACTCTTATCAACTTATGGCCAGAGCTTGATTATAGGATTGAAATATGTTGTAGCACAAGAGGTACCCATATCAAAAATGTATGGTTAAGAATAGTTGTGATGAAACCTTTTGAGTTTTCTTCAAATGTAACCATTTAGTTTCTTTGTATAACATATAAAACTACATTTTATACACACTTGAAATCGTGAACATCATTTGTAATAACCCTGTACTGTAAGATATGTAGTATTGGGTAATTCACGTATGTATATTGAATAATTATTTATACTGAGCCCTTAAAAGCACTTTAAAGGTCGAGCCCTTCCTACTCGAGGTTTGACAGTAGAACTAATGCGGGAAAAACTCATCATCCCACTGGACTGTGAATACAAGAATTGCCCAGGCCACATAGACTTCAAGCGTAACAAAACAAACAAAGTAAAATAGTAGAGAGTTTATGGTAAGTAAAGAAGTGTTTCTCAGTTCGTTGATTTGTAAACTGATCAGTTAAAGTGAGAAAATGCAGTCTTTTTACTTTGATCTAACAGTTCCTTACCTTTTCTCCTGAATCTGACGGTAGATAAAATACCAAAACTGTCAAAAATGTAATGCCTACGCATGGAATAATCAAATTCACAGTGTAGAAGAGAGTTTTCCTCCGCATTGTTAGGTTGAAAGTAATATCTGAAAGAAATAAACTGTATTAAAGCTAAGTGAAAAGTAAACTAAATAGTTTATTTTAGTTGAACAATCAAACTAAACACTACCGCTACTCTAAACTAGTCTTAAAAAATGCGTGTGATGAAAACATTCTTATGTTTTCGCAGTTTGGAAATGTACAAATGCTATATCTTCTGAAAAGCTACATCACTAACACTACTCGTACAAGCGATATTGCTATTGTTTGACGTGTATACTCGTACTAGCCATACAGTCTTGTTTGACGTTTTCAAATTCTTTCGAACTGCAAAACTTTATTGAATCTTTCTATAAAGGGAGCCTATTTGAGGCAATTTCTAATTCAAACATCTATAACTTTGAATTTCCGTGTAAGTTTTTTTACATAGATTTACTCGTAGCAAAATGTAGGTTTCTTTGTAACTAAAAGAATTATGACTCAACGTCCGGGTAATTTAATAACCAATTGCCAGTTTCTAGATTGTTCGACGAAAACGTACAATATAATGATGTATAAACGTTGTGTTGCTGGTTTAGACTAAATTTACTGGTTAGAATGATATTTCTTTAAAGGTGATTAGTTAGACCTTGTTGAGCAGGAGGCAAAGCAATTCATGATTAAAGAGATTTACAGCTTTTGTTGTGCTACATTTTTATATTTTGATGCTACTTTTTAAATACAGTTTCATTTATGTATTGTTCAATTTATACGCTGGAAATCATTATTTAATATTCAATTAACAGAGAAACAAACTAAATAAAAATGACGACAACAAAATGAAGGCAGTAAAATTAAAAATATATATAAAGAATTATGGTTATGAAATTTGGGAACATGTGATGAGCGAAGCATTTTACAACATCAAATTGTGTGAAGCCAACAACTCTTACCTTTGTTCCAGAACGACTAACAAGAAGGTGCAATGTTTTTTTAGTTCCATTAAAAACTAGATATATTATTATCAGTTTCTTAGACTCATAATAAATAATAGACGATAGGTTAGGTAGTTTGAATAATATTATCTCCCTTTAAAAAAGTTACATCAACATTGGTAGTTCCGAATTGGTATCTTGAAACCGAACTATACTCGTATATTGACAGTACATTATTATTAGTTTACTCCAATTTTAAAATGAGATGTTTTTAGAGCTCTAAAAGTAGGTTTACTATATTTTCACGTTTTACAAAATTAATTTGTCTCAAAATAAAATTAGGAATATTGGCTTTTAATCAGCCCTTAGAAATTATTGACCATTAATTTCAAATGTAAAAACTCACAGTAGCATAATTTATAACGGTGGCGTTTTTTGGAATGCACCCTCTCTATATGGTCACTTTTTCCGCCCGTACTATGAAGATTTGAGCTTTAAAATACTGCTGTGTAAATAGAAATTAGATTTCAAAGTCCATACGTTTAATTAGTTACCAATCAGGTAAATACGTTTGATTTAATTGGATGTATTTAGTGTTGCTTTGCAATATCCCTGAGATTGATCCTGATTCCTGAGTAGAAATTCGAAAACAAGCCGCAACTTTCGTGGGTTATTTGTACAGACGTTTTAGTTTAACGCTACAATTTTTTGTGTGCATCTTATGCTTTTATATCAAGTAGCTTATTTACATGTATAACTTACCTAAGTATGAGCGTCAGAAATGTAACACGTGTTTATCATATATAACATTTAAGTTAATTAGATTACTTATTACATATACCTGGTTCCACGTAGTTTCATGAAATGTAATATCTGTAAGAGCACATTATTTAGAAACATTGTTTTCATTATTTTAAAACTACATAAATATTTACTTGGTTTTACATTAACACTTTTATTTAAAATTATGGATATTTTTGTCATTAAATATTTCCGTACGCATTATAATAATTACATTGGATAGTAATGTAGTTATTAGTATACTAGTTTGTAATACAGTTGTATAAATTGTCTGTTGAAAATAAATATTTTGATGTGATTTGAATTATACGACAGTAAATAAAATTAGTTTGACACAATCATAAAACACTCATCTTAACTAAAGAATTTACTTTAAGAGTTACATTCATTGAATTTGTAAAAAAGTTAGTTTATGAGTATTTACTACATTAATTTGATATATATTTTGCATTTTAATGAATACTGTATCATCGGTTCTTTATATTTCATACATATGTATTGTTTTATTCCTAAATCAAAAAAGCCAAACAATATATTACTGTATTTCATAAAAAGTTGTAAACAAATTTAAAAACTAAAACCAACGAAACATTCAAAACAGTTATAAAAGTAGGAATGAAGAAGATAATGGTAATAAATTGGATTAATTATTATTTTGATTCATAATTTAAATACATTTACCAAATGGTGTAATGTTTATCTTAAACCCTAGTTCATAGAACGAAATACTTACTGTTGTAATGTGGTTGTGGGTTATGGTTCCATTCGAAATAAACGTATAGTTTAATACAATCAATATACAACATGTATGATTTATACAAAACATGATAGCTTTGGTTGAATATTAAAAACTGTTTATTCAACATGAATAGTTTATTATTAAATCATTTTCTTGTAAAATAAACCGTGTTTAATATTTAAGCTATGTTTTAATAATCATGTTTTCTGAGGTCTACTCGTATGCCAAAATAATGAAGTATCTATTTTAAATTGCACATGGTTTTTGTTCAACTAATAGCTTTAAACATAGTTTGAAGGCATTACTAGTAGTTCTTTTGGTGGTATAGCTCTACTACCGGTGTAAAAGCATTATAATATAAGTAGTATTAAAACTTTAATTTATACAGGGCCAATGTTTCACGTAAGCTTTCTCAAACGAATTATAGACAAACCAAATTATCTAGAAAGATTAAACAATCCATTCTTCGGCAACTACGCATTGGTAAGTACAGGGCATGTCCCTATTACAAGGCCACTGTAGGTTGGCACGTTTGATTTCCGTGCAAGTATTTAAAGATGTTTTGTATATAAAACATGACTTTTCATACCAAGATACAAACCCTCTACCTACAGATGTTACTTTTTTCATACAAGGATGCTTGACATAATAAGTTGGTCCCGTTATACTCATGGGGGGTTTGCTAGGGAGAAAATGTTTTTCATCTTTGAGCTTACGTGAAACACATTATGCTTTCTGTACTTTAGTTTTGTAAGATATTTTGAAATTATTTTGTTTATATAATGAAGAGTAAGACAAATCAGTTACCGGTAGTTAAAAATGCAGCCTGCTGTTGGGTTTTCAAGAATATGATAGTAATATATTTGAATTACTGAAGTATTTGAGTATTGAACCGATCGAAACTGGCATTAATGGTTTCTAACATTTGTAGACTAGTCTGTCTGTAGACGATAAAACAGAACAATGCGGTTATGAATTGCAAATGGATCTACTTTAGTGCTGAGCACTGACATTTGGTGTACATTTCACAAAGAAACTCGAATCTTTCATTACAAAATTTCCAGTTGTTCTAAGTACCACAGGAAATAGATCCTTTAACGTTTACTCTTATAGTTTTGAATAATAATCAATTAAAACCCCAAAAGCCTTTTGTATCGACCAATTTGAAACAATTTTTATTGGTTTTGCAAATAATTGATGTGGCAAAAGACCTGAGTAAGGCTCGGTGCAGCAAGGGTAGTATTCCTCGTTCCTACTGGCGGGAACCTCCAGGATGTCCCACTCCACGGACAGGTAGAACTCACTCAGGTCGATACCGATAGGAACCAGGTTAGACCCTGTCTGCTGGTCCCAATGTCTTAGGTCAACCTATAACAACAGTCAAAGAAACACTCGCTATGTTTGATTGTCTGAAATCCTTATAAGTACAAATCTTGTTGCAACGGAAATTTGAAACCTCAAGACAATGTTTCCAGACAATTTGGTTTCCCCCGAAAGGATAGTCACTCATTCAGTGAAAACTATCACAGCTACTTTTAAAGTGAGGGCTAATTTTATAAAATTAATATTTTAATTTCCTGCCAGGACAACAGTTTTAAATACACCTTGACTACACATGACTACTGCTCCTAATGAGGGGTTCTAATGAAAAATTGTATTAGTTGTATTGAACATCTATTATACATGTTTAGAACTACATTATTTGTCGCAGATCAAGATTTGAAAACATGTAACTGTTTAAATAAATAATTATTCATTTTTTAAACGTTTAATATAATTTAAAAGTTTTATAATTATTAAGTCCCTAACAAGTTTTATCAAGTATTCAACAAAGAAAATGTAACTATTTGCGGAAACTAATAGTTTAACCTGTATTTTAATTTAAGTTTACATTAAAAAAATATATAGTTGCGTTTCTTATGCAATGAACATGAATGACATAAAGTTGAATTTAAAAGCGTTCATAGACATCCCAAAAGAGAGCTGCAATTTAAATATTATCCAACTAATCATTAAATCATCCCAAAAGTGACAGTATAAATTAACGTAATAAAATCCAAAAATATAATAGGCTAAGGAAGAGAACTAAGGGTAGAACGGATTGTATACGTTATCGACCTAAATCGGAAAATTAGTCAAGCCTTTAGATTACTAATCGAAATTCAGCATACGAGGTTTGATTGTAGGCATATGTTGAATAGTAATCTGTGTTTTGTTTGCAATTTAGTGGGTCGCTGAGGTTTTCAGTTTGGCCACCGACCGTGAGTGGGAGCCTTTTTGCATTTTGTAGTTTGCTTTCACATCAGATTGTAAACCTAATTTGGCACTATACTTGATTAAAGAAGCTACTCTGAATAGTAATCTCTAACACGAGTACAGTATATACGAGTACCTGCAAACCGTTGTAGGTCCAAGAGCCAAACTTCATGAGGCAGCTCTGCTGGTCGAAGGGGAAGTACAGCACGTTGATCTCACAGGAAGACTTGTAGATGGCCGGTGGAGTCCAGACCACCTCTCCTGTGTACTTCAGAGTAGCCTTCGTCATCAACGTCACTTCGTAGTTACCATCAGCACTGGAACAAACAATTCAATTTTCCAAACTGGAAGACCAATTTTATGGGTTTCAAACAGCAATCAATTTAATTCTAAACATTAAAAGCTTTGCATGTGCGATGATTGGAGAATGTTTACAGCCCTTACAGTTTCTTCTCTCAGTACGACATTTTGTCGCGAAGAAGTAAATATTCTATTCGTTTTCAACAATTTAAGCTCTTTGTGGCCTTCTGCTAGTTTTGCCTATTTCAATTTTACTATATATTTTTCAAACATCGATTGTACAGCCTACCACGGTTCATCAAATTTACGTACCAAAGACGTAACAAATAATATAAATATATTATCCGTCCAAAATAGACTCAGTGATCAGAACTTACTTGTTATAAAGCACGATGTCAGGCAGCCAGATGTGTTCTGAGGGGACATAAAGGAACTCCACTCCACCGTACTCCTCCGGGTCCCAACTCAGCTTGTAGTCTACCCATTTCTGCAACACATTTCCTTCTATTGTACCCATTGTGTCAGTTAGCACTTCTACGTTTTACCAAAGACAATGTTATGGTAGGTAGATAACGCATAGATGCCACATGGCTGAGGCAGGAGACTAAGCATACTTGTAGTTAGGCAGCCCACACGCAGAGTGCGCTGCGAGCGCTGCCGAAACCCGCCGTCTCTCTCCCACCTCGGCTCGATTCCGTGTTACTTCCCAGTGCTACTTCCCATCAACTTTGACGAAGGTTGACACGTCCCGATTCCAGGTAATTGGCAGACAGCCTAGTAACCCCTTACGCGTGTTTGCGCCTTGTTCGTAAATCTTCCCCAAGAAAAAATAAAGAAGTATATGGACCTACACAACAGAACTAGAAAGTGCTTGGAAAAGTATTTACGAGTATAATCAAATATTTTAAAATCTCTCCGTTTAACTTTCATCCATCACTGATTTAATTTCTATAATTATTTAAATAAAATATGCATAAGACATTTTTTGTTTCTCTTACCACAAAGGAAATTTAATAAAGAAAATTAATTGGTAGTAAAACATGCAAAATCAAAACATCACAAGTAATTTGTAATATGCAAGCCGCTGCAGTTTTACTTTTGCGCTAACAACAAAACTATGATTAACAAAGTTTGGAATAAACCGCTATAAAATACAAACTAATCTCCGGATGAACAGTCAATGGAATGTTGAACATTGTACGACATCACTGCCGCGTAACGGGCAGGTATACCTGCGCTGAGACAGGTAGATGATTCCTAGAATCAACCCTTGGTGGCAAGTAGCACGACACACTTGGCTCTACTTGCTCGAGTTTGTCCGATGTCAATAACTTTAAATGTGACCAAATCGTGCGTGCGTCAGTGGCTCCACTTGAGACTCTTGAAAGGATTCCTTCGCAGCGCATTCTGTGCGTGGGCTGCCTAACCATGTTGAGTTTCCTGCCTCAGCCATGTGGCAGCTATGCGCTATCTACCTACCATAACATTGTCTTTGGTTTTACTTATATTGCAAAATATCTAAGGCAGTTAAATTCGTGTTACTTTTAAATAAATTTGCACTCATCAAATGAGTGCATTTTATCATTGAATTTAACTATAGAAGGCCAACTAAAATGGTACTCTTGTTTGCTCTCTGTCGACATCAACCCCAGAAGTGATTAAGTATTTGGTGAACAGAGAACATAGTTTGTTGCGAGTGTAATGACCCGTGTTATCTAAAGTATACAAGTGACACATCTACGAGCATCAGCTTCTAACACTATTCTCCTCGTAACTACGCGAATACTGACAGTTGACAGTGAACAAGTATCAGTATTCATTAGCAAGCCAAGGCTTGTACTAATACTTGTTCTTGTAATCCAGCTTCATGGAATGCTGGTGATTGATTTATTTTGTCTCGGGTCATATTGTTCAATTCTAACATAATATGCTTAAAATCATACCGAACTGCCTTGTCCTAAATCAAACTAATTGTTGTTTTTGATGTAAAATAAAATAAATAAATAAATGTTTTATTGAATAAATATGTTACAACACATACATCTCAATCGTCAATAATAATTAGCTAAAATTTTGGTATCACACACATCTAAATCACATTCAAACATACACAAGTTATTGTCATACAGTCTCATTCACTCGAACACCCGTCTGTCTGTATCTGTCTGTATGTTCACACGGTCTCCCAATCATGTGTCATAAACTTCTGAACTATAAAATGCTTCTGCGATCAAAAATAGCTTAAGACGAGCTTTAAATGCCTTCGGCATTGGGGCACACTTAATCGAATTTGAAGTTTGTTGACGAAATGAACTCCTGCCTGTGAAGGCAAACGTTCATGAGCTACCGTTCTGTGTCTTCCAGTTCGGTAGTTCTCCTGCCTCTAGTTTCGAGATCGTATTTTCCTAATTTGATTATGACAATGGACAAATTTAGATTAAACCAAAAATAAGTCAACATGACAATAAAACATCAGGATTTTCCTAAGCACTGCAGTGACTCAGTTAATAGAGAAGTCATACAAACGTACGGTTTTAATTATGTACGAGTATTCACAAATTTAATACCTTACCTGATTCACCCAAACATTTGTAGTAAGTACTTGATATTTCAGATTCTGAAACAAAAATCTTAACATCAGTATGTGTGCAATGTTGTGTGCTTTGTTTTGTTACAATATACGTTTGGATCAAATATAGAATGTTTAGAAATAACTAGAACGTTCATTAACTATACAAAGATGAGTTTATTGACACTGTTAGCTATATTCTTGCTCGTACAATCCCGTCATACTTGTATCAGCTAATCATGCAATTGCATTCTTTCTCAAGTTCTATTTTTATTTCAAATTTAACAAATAAATTTAAAAAATATATATATATACTTTATATGTATTTCCCTCGCTGTCTGTTTCTTGACTTTGCATTTTCGGTTTTCCAAGATGGATTTCTTAGTCTGGCTTATAACTTGAACCAGAAAAGAAAATGGTTTAGTATATATTTACTCATGTCACTAAATTGAACTCTAACCAATGTTGATGTTGGTATGAGCTGCAACTTACCATTTCGATGAGTTGGGTCAACTTCAGCCCCAGCCACACCGTGACAGACTCTGTGTTGTTGATAACAGGTCTTATCAGTCTGTTATAGTTACTCAGCAAATCATCGTACAGCCTTTTCGCGTCTGGGATCGCTTCTATTGCCTTTTTACCTGTTTAATTATGAACATGGTATGAAAAAGCTAAACTAAGAGTATAAACTTTGTTATCACTATTGATTAAGTGTGACTATAGCTGTGTTAACACTCGTGTTACAACAGAACTAATTGTATTTATGTATTGCGTTTGTCATGCTACCACTGCTTTTAAATCGTATCTGTAGTATTTTAGTCACGGGGCAAGATTCACTTAAAGCAAAAAAGGACGCTTTATAAAGTTAACAAATATGTATTTTGGACTTCATTTGCCAATACGAAAAAATTTTGAAAATTTAATGGGCTTTTATTGGCTTCTTTTGTGGTATATACAGTATACACATTAGTTTTTAAAAATTGTTCAAATGTATACTAATACACTTTATAACATGTATTTGTTAATATTTTAATGTACACTTCATTAATATCCCTAATGTTTTCGTTATGATAAATTATTTGTTTGAATGAATGTTTCTGAAATTGTGTTTTAATATCAATATTAAATATTCTATACCAAGATTTTAAACAATAAAAGGTAAAATTGTATAATCATATTAAATTTCTTTATTTATTTACAATCCTTTACAGCAGGTAAACCCCAAATATAATACCACTCAGACTTGGAAGCATGTACTCATTAACCTATATGAAAAAGTAATTAAAATAAAATAAAGTGTTGTGTTTATGGTATAGTGATATACATTTTCCCGTTAGCAATTAGTTCCTTTTAAAATTACTTTTAAATGCATGCAATAGAAAAGGGCCAACCTCACCTGACACCGCAGAAAATAAAGTGAGGCAAAAACAAACTATTGGTGTAATATTCATCTTGAATACGTTGTATCTATTTTTTGCACCACAAAAATATATATTTTAACTCAATGTGTTTAACAAGAAAGATATAAATGTGTAAAGATTCATGACTACTACTGTATCTTGCTCAGAATCCACCCATGGAGCAGATCAATATGTGTCTCCAGCGCTCTCTGTGGGGAGTGCGGGAACAATCTCATTCCACCCACCCACCCCATTACACTACTATCCAGTATTTTACTGTAGTCAATCAACTTTGAAATTTGTTTTTAGTTTCCCATTTCACTAACACATGTAAACTGCATGTAAAATAATGAAGCTCGCTCATTATGTATGGACAGATAAAACATTGAAAACCGTATGCAACTCTTCTGTAATGTGTTTGAACATTTTTAAATGCGCACGTAGTGAAGGCGTAATACAAAATCCGGGAGAGTAGACCACACCTTCAAGAATCTTTTACGCCTACGGCCACTATGCAAACAATGCCTAGCTTGACATTATTTAATATTTATAATATACTATTAATTTTGAAGTTACGTTAAACGGCTATATTATATTATTTAGTTTTTATTGTATATTATATTATGTATAAAAAGTACATTTATACAGTAAAAGAGCTTGTAAGTTTGAGGCCGAAGGCCAAAGCGAGCATGTGAGCGTAGCGAATTAGAGTAGGAAATTCGACTAACTCATGCCAGCGGTTAATGTATAAAGAATTTTGTAGAGATGCTCTCAAATAAACTGGAATGCAATAATGTCAATTTACATATAGGTAATTTTATTATTATGTTTTTTTCAAAATTTGAGCTGGTAGAGTTTAAATCACTCTTATAATACCCATGGGGCAAATTTCTTTAATTCCGATATCCGTAGTTTAGAAGTGTTCAAAATTGCCGATAAATGCTGGCAAACAAATGTTTAACAAAGTAGCCTACCAGGCAAATTCAAAATTTAAAAACTTTTAAGTGGCGAGCTATAGAACTTTTTACTGTCAAGTTCATTTCATACGATGGGCGAATTCATGGATAATGGTGTCCTAATATTGAAAAGGAAGGTGGTTAAAGGCCCTTTCAACTTATTTGTCCTGTAGTAGAGTACGTATCTTGGGATGGTCTTTATACACGGCAGGTGACATGCATTTAGAGACCGTGTTGATGACAACTTCACTTTTTTTACATAATTTGAAAATGACACACTACATGATATTGTGTAAGAATTATTTGAGGTGTATAACTATGGAACATCAAAAGAATAAGACGTTAATATGAGTTCAATGGTTGAAGACCACGCTACCAAAATTATTGAAGAAACCACTAAGAAATAATAGGAGATCGATATGAGTCTGGAGTGCTGTGGAAAACAAAAACTTCCAAATTCCATCCAAGTTATGTAAACTCCCAGAAAAGAATAACTTTAAAAATAAATACATAAGTAGAATAGCTGACTAGTGATTACCTTGAAAAAGGGTACATCAGAAAACTAAGCAAAGAAGGTTATGCGTAATAACCGCACTTATTATTTGCCTCATTTTGGAGTTGTAAATCCGAACAAGCCAAACAAACTTAGTCGACTTGTTCCCAAGCTGCCAAGCACATCTAAGCTCTTTATGTTGTTATTCAGAATACAAACCAGTTTTCATCGGTCTAACATGAGACAAGTGATTCAATACTGAATAAAGAATTTATAGATGATTTGCTGGCTTGTACTGACTCAGAAGAAAAAGCTAGAAAGATAGTGCAATAAATCACAGAAATTCGTAAAACTGCTCGAATTCAGATCTGCGACTGGTTGTCTCATTTTCTCAATGTTCTGCAAGACATACCGAAATAACTAAAGGCTGATTCTACAAACAGTTAAATCTGCAAAGTTATTTACCAACTGGTAGTGGTAAACTGTAATTTAACTGTCAGTTTTGTTTTTTTAGCAATTCTGAGAATGTGACACTGGTTAACTCACGAAACGGGAAGTTCTGCGGGCTGCAATGTCTATTTTCGACTCTTTGGGGATGGTTGTGCCAATAATTACAATAAAAGGAAGTATGTTAGTTGAAAAATATGGATAACTTAATTAACATAGGATGAAGTTTTGCTCATTGGCCTCGCAAAAATAGAAAGACTGGATAGAAGAAGTATTCGAACCGACCAAGAAGAAACTACAAGATAGCAAGAAACACCACTGAAAACTGGAATCCAATAAAACAACATTACCATAATGTAAAAACCTTCTTGACAACAGTAAAGCCATAGAAATACTCAAACGGACTGCCAATATAATAGAACTTTCTTCGAGGTTTGCTTACTAGCAGCTGTCATCCGATTGATTTTGATCATCTTACCTTTATACCTACATCAAATTTCCTATACTGTATCTTCTTAAACACTTTAACAATTGATTTTAAATGGTTAGGTTAGGATATTTAAAGTCAATGTTTTTTAACTTAATATTATAGCAGTCAAATAAACATATATACAATACAACACAGTAACATACATTATATTCAAACTACTACAAATAATTTATAGAGTACCAGTCACCAAATTACTGGGGGGTCGGGTGGGTATAGACCCCCCAAACAAAAAGGGTCCGGGGAAAAATTTGAAAATTTACATCATCTGAGGTGCATTTTAAGGCTCATTGGGTCAATAGTTTTCATTCAATAATAAAATAAGTACCAGAGTAGTCAAATTCACGCTTATTTCCCGGCAATATACACATTTCCTGTGCAATTCCACTGTAGCAGAGGACCGTTTTACGCCCGCAGTTTGTACCAATCCTAGTTTGAAGTCCGTGACCCTTCCCGATCGCTGCTTTTCGCCCGCTGTACGTTCCGAGAGCCGTTTTAGGCTCGGTTCGTTCCGATCGCGAGTTTACGCCCGCGATACGTTCCGATCGCCTTTTAAACACCACAATACATTCGAAGAGCCGTTTATTGCCCACGACACTTTACGATTGCCCTTTTACGCCCGTGGTACGTTATAAGGGATGTCCAAGACCTGAGGTACGTTCCGATCGCCTTTTTAAACCCACGGTACTTTCCGAGAGTCGTTTTGCGGGCGCAATACGTTTTTGACGGCCGGTAAACTTCGAGGACCTAATTATGCCCACAACACGATATAAGGGCCGATTTTTTCCCAATTATACCCAGAATTCACGCATATTTCCCGGTACTTATAATTCCCTGGTTTCCCGGTCTGTGGCCACCCTGTCATTCCTAAGGGGATATATCCCCTGACCCCCACCGTACCAACGCCACTGAGTTGCATTGACTTTAAATGTCTACTAAATGCAAGTTGTTCACTTTCTTGTATGTCTAACCAAATTGTAAAAAATAGGTACGGTATTTGTAAAAAAATGTTTGCGCTACGGATTGCGTCATGTATTCTTTAGATCTGGCGTCAGAAGTGGTCTGCCGCATATAGCTTTTTTCTTGTTGACTGTTGTTTCTGTTTGTGCTAAACGGTGTTGTGGTGACGTGACGTCAAATTCTCCACGTTGGAAGTTTTGTTCAAGTTGTCTGTTTTTAATAATAATTAGTGATTTAAAATGCTTTAAATCATTAGCTAACGATTTTTAAAATGGTGTATTACATTTGAAAGTGTAGTGATATTATTTTGTATTCAAAAGTCGGCTCACATAGCGTGTTTATGATTTGGTCTTACTAGATCACCATTTTCCTCTAAAGAGGGTTAGTGCTAGTCCCCAGCTTGTTGCGAGGTCAGAAGCGGGACTAAAAACAGCCTCGCTATTTTGGATTAATTTTAGCCACCAGCTTTGAGTTGATGATAACATTCTGATCAAGGCCTAACAACAGTCATTTTTGGCCGTAAAACTCGCAAAGGATAGTCTGCACCTCATACATTTTGGGCTTGGTCAACATATGGAAAAATGTCTCTTCCATCAGATTTAAGTTTTATGGATTTGTTCCTTGACAAGGAAGAAAACTTAGGTCTACTAAATTTCGAACAAGACCTAAGCAGCGATGATATGAAATTTGGTTTAGATCATAAATCTGTCAATGTAAGTTACCAAAGTGGGTCACTTGTACTACATTCACACAATTGGGCAACATTCCCAACACACCGTTTTGGCCATAGTTTACCATAGCTACTGGTCCAATTTTATTGTTTGTTGGAAGGGGTTTAAAATGACCTGCTTAAATCCTAAACTAGACCTTGCCTTAGACAGTAATTTTTGCTGCAGGAAAATCTAATTAAATTTTGTGTTTAATTTAACTTTTGTGAATCATGTTATTTACTTTAACTCTTGCAGAGGACCTTAGTAGACTCCTACCGTAACCTTAGACAACTTAACCCTGTTCTACTCTAAAATAACAAAATCTAATGCCAACTAATCCAACGTACCTTGAGCTACCTATCCATATCTTAACTCTTTTTAATAAGTTGTTAACTAACAGCAAAATCTCTACAAGCCTAGAGTTTTGTGAGTTAGCCTAGTTATAGACTGCTGTAAGGTTATTTTTATTTTAAAGCTTTATAACCTAAACGACATTTTACAAATTGTTTGGTTATATTTTATCTCAGTTTTGTCAAAATAAGAAAGTTACAGTAAATTACTATGAAAGTAATTATTTGCTCTGCTTCTTTACCTACAAAATTATTTACTAGTTCAATCTGTATTTCCAAGTCTAATACAGTAGAACCTCCATAATATCAACTGCTCAGAACCTTCCTTGTGACTTGTGTAGACAAAAAAATTACAGGAGTTTTGAGTTGTAGATGTCACGAGAAAAAAACCTCAGTTTCTTTATGTTTTGGTAGTTCTGCCTTGAAAAATTAAACTTTACTCTCTCAAGTATCTCAAATCTCCTTCAGATTTGAGTAATTAAATGAGGTTCTACTAAATTCTTGTGGTACTAACTGTCATTCTGTCTACTGGTGAAGATACCAGAATTTCAATGTCACTAAACAATTAACTGTCGTACGCATGCAGTAGCAAAAATCTATGTCCTGGTTTGCAATTGTATACAAGATTGTGTTGAGTCCCATAAATACAAAAAACCAGCATAACATTTGAATTTTTCTTAAATTGGTTCTGTACCGAGCATTTTGAAACACTTTTCATAATATGTGATATTGGTCTCCAAACTACTTTGAACCATTGCCACAAGCGAAATTTAAAAATAGTTTTTAATTTTGAGAATAGGCCTACTAGACCAATTACAATGAAAACCTAAATTTTAGTTTTGTTAACTACAAGTTTTTTTAGATTATCTGGTCTTACGTTTCTTACGTAGATCTGCTCCGTCGTCATCGCCAGGATGAGAGGGTTGTCAAAGCAGGTCGTCTTCCTTATAGCACAGGAAGGTGTCAGGTTTAAATAGGTTGTAGGTGAGAGGAAACATTTAGGTTCTAGGCCCATGATCCTAGAATCTATGAGCCCCATGAGCCTATTTTATTGGGCTAAAAAATTAATACATTTCTATGTCCACCAAAAGATTTCTTGTGGCACTTTGTGAGTTCTAGATGTTAAAAATGTTGTTTTGCCATCTAATCACTATTGGATTTCTAGATTGATGATTGGACCAATGGAGCTAATTTCTTGGACAAACTTTTGGACATGGAAACTGACCAACCATTTAATTCCATTCCAAGTGACAGACAACTACTTGAAGAAAATAGTACATCAACTCCTGCTGAATCAGTTGTAGAAAGCAGCTCTTGCTCAGACAGTGGTAAGTTTTAAAAGTAATTTGATCATTTAACTGGTTAAATATTGGTTCCATTCTTTTGAAACATACTCAATTTAACATTAGTTGTTGGTTGTGTACTTAAGTTGAAATTTGGATTAAAAAGTGTTGGCTAAAAGTAAGATGGTTTTTCTCAACACATTTTTTAAAAGTTGAGAAAAAGAGACCTAGTTAGCTTTTTACTGTTGGACTAGCTATCAAAGTCCCTGTTTTAGTGACTGTGTTATGTAGATGAATTCACTCGCCTTTGATTGACGAGGGTTGGCGAATTTAGTGAAAATGACTCCCACCTGCACGTTTTAGATAACATGAATCCCCCAGTTAGTTAATCTTAACTGAAGCAACCATTGTCCCCATGAAACCTAGACCAAATTCCAGGAAGCACCAGCTGGGGGTTAACATACCCTCACTCCACAGTATCAGTAGTATTGTAACAGCACTGGTGGGCCAGGATCCTTTCCCTTTGCCTCGCATGGGTCATCGTGATACCTGCCGATGCTCACCGTACACTAAAAGATGTCCCCACAATGTCCTCCATACCACTTCATTTAGTCCAGACCAAGTCTTTTAGATTTCTCTGGGTCTCACAGATGGTTCTTCCTCTTGAGCCGAGGACTACCCGAGGTCCAAGCGGTAACGTCCATCACCTGTGCCTTGCTCGTTCTCCAAGATAAGCTCAGGTCTGGCATAAGTTGCCCGACACGAGTGAGTGTCCTGGCAACTGTTTCCCCAATGCTCGAGACATTCTTATAGTTAGGCTACTCCCGCTATTTAGAATTTGCGTTTGTTATTTAGTGCAGAAGGAAAAGAAATTGACATGTCTGTGATATCAAGTGATAGTGGTGTATAATTAACATGTCTATATTGGATATAGTACTCATAGCGGACCGTAATAAATGTGTCTGCGGTTGATACTTAACTTTGGGGCATGTAAAGGAGTTGTTCGCAATATCTACTGTTTGTGGCAGGTGATTGACTTGTCCACGGCCAACTTAGAGTCGTGTTCAGCAAAAGTTTTCTACCGGTCAAGTCTTCTACTGGTAAAGGGATGTTGTAGGGAATTTTTAATATCTGAGCTGTTTCTGTATTAGAACTCAAAAATTGCAAAGTGGGCATATCAGAAAGTGAGTAACTTAATAATTGAATAATTATAAGGATTAGGTTTCAAATTAATCTGTCCTGTCTTCATCTCCCTTGTCCAAGGTTTTTAAGAGTCAATGTACAAGTACATACCCATTTCAGTTTAAATGCCTCATGCACTAATGCTTCGGACTCTTTCAGTACAGTTACTTATTTTATCTTTTTGTAGGTGTGTCTAGTGACCAGCAGCTTTCACCAAGGGTACAGGATGTGGAGGAGGATGATGATGACGATGATGTAGAAGAGGTTGTGTTTGAGGAGGAAGTGTACACGGAACCTGAGATCAAGCAGGAGGTCATAGAAGTGGAGGATGACAAACCACAAGTGGAAACCTTGAGAATGGACATGGTCAACGTCAAACAAGAAAAGGACCAACCTGTTGTCACCCTCAGTGAGTTGTTAAACTACCTTAAATATTGACTTTATAAGTATTAAAGAAAACTCTAGTTACAGCATTGCACAATTTCTAGTAATTTTGTAACTTGTCCTGGAATGTTCCTCAAACCTTACTTCCTTCTGAGGAAGATGTAAACAATAAAATAAAAACTGGCATTAGTGCAGTTATTTTGTTTTGTGGTTTGTTTAAAATATTATGTTTGTTTATTTAAGTTTCTTTACATCATAAATAGTACAAATTATTGCCTTCTGTAAAGCTTTTAGTTTTAATTTAGACTACACTAGAAAATTAATAATTTATACATTTTTTCTTTAGTGCTTTGCTGTTAAGTTTGAAAGTGCAATGTTCTGATGTAATGTTGCTTGTTTTGACATCACAACCAATCGACATCTGTTTTTTTTGGAGGTTATGCCCTACACCTTAAATCAGTTGCTGTAAATCAATTAGACAATATTTTTAAAATTAATAAAAGGAATATGTTTGGAAAAACTATAAAACTTTTAAAAAGCAAGTACTAGGTGGACACATTTGTCTGTATTCATGCCAGCTTCAAGCTGACATGCTGTATCTAGGGATGATCAAAATTCCATTAATTATCAGTAAATAATCGACTGTCTTAAGCAATGGATTGAGAGGACTGTTCAGATGAATGATTTTTCAGATTTGTGAATAAGAATTCAAAAAAACCGTTTAACCGTGTAAAAAACAGTTTATTGATTTAACAAAATATTCTTTGTATTTTGTTATTGAAAGGTATGATTGGAAATGATTGAAACTAGCGGAATATATCACTCATGTGTTTTCAAATTGTACAGTGTTTACAAAGTTGTTTTAAATTTCAAAAATATTCTGGATACTGTTAGTCTTTCTGTTAACTTCACATCACCAGCTAATTACATTTTATTTAGGCCATTTTACAAGAATCAACGATGTAAACTCATTTTAATTTATTCAATTTAAATCAAAGTTATTAATTTAAAAAACAATAGTTAATGGGTTATTTATTAAGGGGCTTATTGCTGCTTTAATCTTATCAACAAAATAAGTTGTTCCCAATTTTTGTGTTCCCTCATTTAATTAAGCAACCCAACCAACCACATTTCCCCTTACTCTTCTCACTTCTTGTTCCATTGCAGTAATTATAATGTCTAGTACACATTTGCTTGTTACAGATGTGTCCCACCTGCCGTCCAAGCAACTACCGACTGTGCGAGTGAAGCCCGTGTCTATAACAGCGCCACGTCGCGTGATCCGAGTCACACCTCTCCAACCCACCAATCCCAGATCCATCCTCATCCCTGTCAACGGTGTCTCCGGCGTACGCACCATCAAGATCATCAATGCTGGCAGCAAGACACAGAGCAACATCAACGCCAGGGCCAAGCAGATGCTGACCAACTCCAGTGCTGTCATCACCACCATCGATGATGACAAGGAAGATTCGGACAGCAGCGACACTGAGTCTGTCTATCCGAGGCTGCAACTTACCGGTAATTCATTTTTCATTTTCTGCTACAAGCGAATGAGTGGAGATATTTGATGAACGTTCTATCAAATACTGCTGGGTGGAATTTCATCCTTATCCAGTATCCACCATGGATTATTTGTAATTACATAGACTTTTATCTCAAAAGCTTCCAAGCTTGCGGGTTGTACTGTTTTGGAACTATGTTTGTTTGGTCCAGTTTTCTAAAACAACGCAGTCTTGCGGGATGGCTGAGAAACTCAATAAGTATAAAAAGCCAGTTAATAGGGAACAGAGGAAGAAATCAGCTCTTTGTTGACACTTAAATGTCTCATATAAAGCTTTGCTATTAAACTGGTGAGATAGTCAAAATCTATACAAACTACATGAAAATAAATAGGTAGTAACATAAGCATGTTCCTTATCTCTCTACATATTTTCTTTACTACACAGAATACTCTTTCTATCCAACCTACTCAAAAAACCTATGAAATTAATAACTACCTATTACATTGAATACACAGTTACAGATTTTTATCATTTAAATTATACTTGTTTTCTTTTCACTTAACTATAAATCTGAAGTTAACCCATAAAATTCAATTTCATATTGCACTAAATTGGAAAGCAGTAGGCATAAGAGAGTGTGTTATTTTCTTGCGTGTAGACATGTGATAAGACAAGGTCAAGGTCAGTCTGTACTGTCATGACTTTGTGTCAATATTATCATAACATTTGAAGATAACTTTCTATAATGAAACTCAGCACTTGATGTGTGATCCCGATTTTTATTCTTATTTGATATCTACCACGTGTGTACAATATCTGAATCAAATTATTTGTACATTAAATCTTTTGAGTGCCTAAAGTGTAGTTTTGTTTCAAAAACTTTCTCCCCAACTAGAAATTATATCACAAATATTGTTATTCATTGTTGGAAATTGTTATCATTCCATAAGAATGAGGCACAAGAAAAAGCCAAAATTTGAAGACAACGTTAACATACTTGTTGTCAAACTGGGCCTACACATTAATACAGAGGACACTCGTTTGTTCGGCCACCTCGGGACTGAATCCTAGGCCAAACTTGAAAGTGGCCAAATTAACCAATGCCTATGTATATGAATTCACAACAGTAAAAAATGTTAGTGAAACGAAAATCACTGACTTTAGGCGAGCTGCAAGGATGAGCGTCAGACGACTGCACAGTATGAATAAACTACGCGAACTGATGAACTTAACAAAGATCACAATAAACAAGTTGAGACTTGCTGTCTGCACGCAACCGGCAAGTGCATGACTTGCACAGAGAGCCGGTCGAGCTCAGCGGAGACTGAACTAACGGCAGTCCACCGTAATAATATACCAGTTTTTTTGCAGACACTTATATTTTCTGGTTGCAATTGATTTTTAGATGAGGAGAGAAGATTGATGTTTAAAGAAGGTGTCACTCTACCCACACGCTACCCTTTAACCAAACATGAAGAAAGGGAGTTGAAACGAATAAGGAGAAAAATCCGCAACAAGATCTCCGCCCAGGACTCAAGGAAAAGGAAGAAGGAGTATGTCGATGGTCTGGAAGATAGGTAAAATACTGTTATCCATCCATTTCCTTTTTAAACACATTTTTTTCAACGTTGTTGGCAAGAGTTTTATTTTTCAATTTATATTTTGCAGTTGCGCTGTCATTTAATTATTTTGCTGGGCATGGTACAAGTAGTCATCTGATGTAGATATGCCCAGCTTCGGCTTCGATTTTATGATAAAGGGCCGCCCTGGTTTCTAATTGTCTAAGACCGATCTATTGTGCACTCTCGAATGGTAGGACTAAAGTAATTGCCGCAAGCTCTTATCAACGCACCTGTAACTGTAGTATGTCCTTTCTGTGATAATGGTAGTATGGTTTTGATTGATGGGGCCAGGGCTCTGAATGTTTTATTTGCTAGTACACTGCGCTCCCATGCTGATTGATCACCACCATTTTTCATACCACCCTAAAAAGTCAATGTTTTAATTGAATACATTAAAATTGTTTCCAAATGAAACATTTCAACAGTTTTGCTGGCTTTTTCTCTCTATAATAGTCTTTAAAAGGGTCACCAAAAACAATGCAACTATGACCTTGGAAAATTAGCCGTATCACTTTTGAAAGTATTGTAATCAGGAAAAGATGCCAGAATAAATATGTGTGAATTTTATTTAGCTACTCTAATGACCACCCTTTTAATATTTAATAACTTCTTATATGTCTATCCCTTCATACTTTTGTCCTGAGCATGTGTAGTTTTTTTAACAAACAGGAACTATACAATAGTTAAAATTGTACAAATTATATCAGATGGCTAAGCTTGTAAAAATATGATTTCAGAGTGAAACAGTGCACAGAGGAAAACCTGACTCTATTAAAGCGCTTGAAAGTGCTTCAGACCCAGAACCAGTCGTTGTCTCAACAGCTGCGTAGGCTGCAGTCAGTAGTGGCGCGAGGCGCAGCGCAGTCCACTCAACCCGCCACTTGTCTGCTCGTGCTGGTGCTCAGCATGGCGCTCATCATGGCACCCAACTTGCGCTCCTCACGCAGTGCCACCAACCATGACCTCGAGATCCCCAACACCAAACCAACTCCTGGTATGTTCAGTGTGTTTAATAGTAGATCTTGTTACTTGTATTTGTGGAAACCACCTGGTTTTCACTTACACCCTCGCTACTGACCACTTGTTGTTGTTGCTTGGACTACCCCGGATCCACGCTTTTAGGAATTTCAAAACTAAGGTCAAAGTTAAAAAATTCTGTATTTAATATTTGTTTGTGACATTTATGAGCTTTGTCCTGACTGAATCACTCATACTGGGCGGGTGAAAAGCCGACGAACTTATCGCCAGCGAAGCAATCGGAATGTACCACGGGTAATAGAAGGCTCTGAGAAACTGGGGTCTAAACGCTCTCAGAACAGACCGGTGGCTGTAAACCGCTGACGAAGTATACATCGCGCTAATAAGGCACGTAAAACATACGCTGGCTTATAACAGAGATCGAAGGGTCGGCAAAAGGCGACGGAACGACGTCGGGTGAAAAGGCAATCCAACGCACTGGCTTAAAATGGCGATTGAAAAGTGTCGCTGTAATAGCGAAACTTTTGGAACATATACTGGCGTAAAACAGCGATTGGGAACGGTCACGGACTTTAAACTAGGGTTATTATAGAATGCGGGCTTAAAACGGCCCTCTGCAACTGTGGAACTGCACCGGGAAAATGTGTATATTGCTGGGAAATATGCGTGAATTTTACCAAGCTACTTCTGTGGCTACTTCTGATCATTGCTGAGCCAAAACTACAAGGTCTAGAATCTTGAAATGTTGTATGAAAACTCCTTTTATAGTATAGGCACCCACTAAGAGAGGTTTTTTTTTTATTAAAAAATTAAAAGATTTTTGGAAGGTTAAACATTGGAAAAAACTACCTCAGAATTTCTTCATTTTGACATTCAAGGCATAGATTCTTTTCATGATCTATACAATTAAATACCGATATACCGAGCTAAGTTTCCTACGAATCTAAGACGCACAATCTAAGGGCATAATTTTCCCTGAATATATAGTAAAAACTCTACACCCTCGCATAAGGCACCCCCGTCTTTTATAATGTCAACAGCTAGAGGGCTATGATTTGTCAGGCCCCTGACCCCTCCTTAGCAACTAGTGACGTAATTGCCAGCTTCAGCTGTCAAGAGTAAAAGCAGAACAAAGAATGCATCACGATTGCTTTCCCTTGCCCATCCCAAACCCGCCCTGCTCCACCACTCACGCCTCCCACAGCACCAAAAGTCAGCAGTAGGAGATGAGGAAGACAAGTAGAGAGAGAGATAAAGGACCACCTGGGGTCTGGCGAGCTTTTTGGGTTAGTTATCAATCTTCCATAACTTTACCTCTCCGGGAACTTATCTTAAAGCTTTACATTAGATTTTATTTTACATATACAAATATATTTTTGTACTTTTTTATGTGAATTTTTTTATAGTTTGTCTATCCTCATTACTTTTGACAGCTTGGATTTATTTCCTCGGTTGCAAAGCAAGAGGTACAGTAAGGAAACAGTCAGTGTCCCATTGGCAAATTGATGATTGACAAATTAGATACATTGTTTTAAACAAATTCTTATGAAACTAAAATATAACCTGGAATTGTTGCCAAAATGTTAAATCCCTCCACTCCTGAAGATAAGATCATTTGGATGATTGGTAAAAGTTCCATGAAGCGACTAAGTTCTTGTTCGGTCAAGATAGAAATTTTGAGACTGCTAAAAATAACTTTGCTATGCATAAGTAAGCACAGATTTAAATGAAGTGATTAAAGAAGTTTTAAGTTATTATAGCTAGGCGTAGCACCCTTTCATGATCTCACAGAAAACACGTTCTTAAAAGTAAAACATTAGTATCAACACACAAAAATTATTATACATCAGGCGGATAAAGTTTATGTTTAGCTAAGCAATTAGGTGCATGCAAATATTAGTTACCTCTTGTATCTATAATGTTACAATTGTATAAATTAAAAAGACATAGATTCATATACAATTATTATATTGTAAATCATAAAACGTATACTTGCTAAGAATAGCATATGTGCTAAATGCTTTTTAAAAACAAATGCTTGTTTTAAAACAAATATGCCAAGAAGTTGTTGATTTCTTGTAAATCAAATATCTATGACTGTTTTACTTATTTATTAAATTACTTTTTAGAGTATTAGTTTAGTATTCAGAGTAAATTTATTCTATGTTATCTAGTTTTACTTTAGTATGTAAATATTACGTTAATAAAACTAGGTTTAATTTAATAGATTGAAGTTGAATGGTTTAAAATTTTAATTAATAAATCTTATTCTGTATTTGTGAATATAACTCTCAGTTTTATTACTAACTTTCTATATTATTTTGTAAATCACTTGTCCGACACACAATAATGAAAGTGTCGCATCCAGTCTTATGTTGCTAAAACTGTATGTCGCTTTTAATGACATAATATATCGTCCTAATGACGGTTGTAGTGTCTAATTGGTGTCCACCAGAAGCACGGTTTAAAATAGTTCTTCTGCCAATTGGCAAACCAATTCTTTTTTCTTTGGTCCCTCAACTGGATCCCTCAACTGATTTGAGATATACTACATGACACAAGGCTGGAAACCTTTATAAGCAAACACAATTAATATTCATTCCAATCACTATATTGCACTTCAAGTATTTGTTATCTTAGATTAAGTAAATATTCACAATGCAATGTATGTATTAGATATAGAATAAAGTGTTATTTGTTTCGTTTATTTCCATCGGATTGTTTTTGTTATTGCACTTGTTAATTTTATGTGGGATATCTTATTTTATGAAGGCAAATTATATGTTTTACTAATAAACATTATTTATAAGCTTAAATGCTATATTCTATTCTAGACTAGTTTGTTTACGTATGAAAATGTACATTAGAGTTACAAATGACCTTTTAATTAAAACCCTTTAAGATGTGTGGTTACTTTTTTAATAATATACACCTTAGTTATTGTCAATTGTAATGTCTACTGCAGACAAAATTGTTTGCTTTGAAAATTCCGTAGACAATAATGGTGTACTACGTTATTTTGAGTGAAAGTAATTAGTTATAGTGATTTTATGTCCGCAATAACATAATTAGTGCACTAGACTTAACGAATGGTTATGAACACGTATGGGAGAAAAATATTAAATAATGAACATGCTTGGGATTTCCCTGCTTTTTGAAGCATTTGCTCATGGGGCTGTATTTTGTAATGTACTGTTTTGTTGTGCTTTTGTCTTGTATATTTGTTTCCAACAAATAAACAGCAGCATGGAGGATAGTCTGAACTGTTTATTAAACCTTATTTCTTATTATTTAGCTTATTTATTAGTTTGTGATAGAGACCAGGCCGAAAGCGCCGCTGGCATGAGTGAAGCAAATTTCCTTACTACCATAGAGAGCTTCGCTAAGCTAACAGCCTCGCTTTGGCCCTCGGCCTCAGCTTTATGTTTTATATTATCACGGGTATTACAAGAATGTGAGCGTAGTTTACGGCCTCAGATTTACGTAGCCTTTTACTATGTAACATGAAAGGAAAATGTATTTCATTAAAATTACGAGACACTATAAACAAGTATAACGCTGTTTGAGCAAAAATCACTTTTTAGCCAATTTCAAACGACAGTTTGGATTTTCATAATATTAGGTATATGGATGAATATTAGCAACATACATATTTATTTTAGACCATCAAAATCTGATGATATTTACTGTTTTTAGATATGTAGTTAAAACTTTTCATAAACATTTCCCCCCAAAATGGTACTTTTGGTTTCATTTTGCTGGCTAACAAACTTGACCAAGATATTTACTAAAGGAATATTTCTATCAAATTTCATGAAAATCGGATAACAAATGCGACCCATGGAGAGTACACACATACAGGGTGAGTTTAACATGCCCCCCCACCTTAACTTTTGAAAAAGGAAATATTTTTAAAACCCTTTAGAGAATGTTTATATAGGATTCTGATGTCTGTTTTGACATACTTTGCGTCATCCACCCCTCCCACCCAAAATCTGGGTTCCATCCCAAATTTTTTAAATACAAACCCCCCTTGTGGCACTTTAAAAGGAAGGAACTTTTAGCACAAATTCAACAACGCAAAGAAAACACTTCTATCTCAACTTGTTTTTTTGTCATACCAATTTAAAGATGACACAAAATCAGGTACACAAAAATGACACAATATAGACCGTTATCTTTCTTTACTTCCTTCAGTAAACTCTTTGAAAAACTATTTCTTGACCGATTAAATTCATTTGTAAAACAGTTTGATATTCTATCTAAAAGCCAACATGGATTAACTGAAGGAAAAAGTACTATTGAGGCAATCAACAATTTTATAGAATTTACATTACGTAGTTTAGTTGAGAAAAATAAAACGCTTAGTGTCTTTCTTGACCTTACAAAGGCGTTTGATTGCGTAAATCATTCCAAGTTACTCGATATCTTATATATATATGTATATGGATTCGAGGGAATTTGGATAAGGTCCCATTTGTGTAGCAGAAGCCATCAAGTACAAATCGAAAATAATTTTCAAATGTAGTGGATTTAAACTTACTTACTTGAATGCTACGTCTTTGACCGATTCTCCGGATAGACTGCGTCTCACTTATGGTAAAAAGAAAAACTTTAACTGGGATGGCGGCGAGCTAGTAGAGTGGCACATCCTCCAATTCTCTGAGTGAGTAGATAGGCCTACTTAAGAGTTTAGTCCGGATTGAGGTTTTAAATTTGGCCAAATCCATATCTCTGACTTCCTCAGGTAGGCTGTTGAAGAGTTTGATGGCGGCCACTGGGAAGCTCTTCAAGGACTTAGAAAGTCTGCACTGAGGGATGTTGAGGTTTCTAGCATACCTCGTGTTATGCTGGTGAATTTCCTGTCTTCTTCATACACATAGTGACTTCGCGTATATGCAGCAGAGAGTTAAAGACATACTGTCCGTAAACAGTCAGGATGCCGAGACGTTGAAAAAGAGGCCTGTGGGTAAAATCATTGCCCCTAATCTCAGTTGAAGTCATCACTCTCAGCGCCTCCTTTTGGAGTATTAACAGTCTACTGCAGGTGGAAGCGTGACCCCAGAGGAGGACACCATAGACAATATGGCTGTGGAACAACGAGTAGTAGACAGTGACAAGATATTTCTCAGTGACCACCTCACGCAGCTTTCTTAGCAGGAAGACGACTCTGGATAACTTGGTACAGGAGAAACTATGGAGTCCCTCAAGGATCCATTCTAGGTCCTTATTTATTTTATATGTTAATAAATCATAAATGTATAGAAATTATTGAGGTAATATTGTAAAATTGCAATATTTTACAATATGCCGATGACACATTTAAAGGAAATAGCTTTAATGAGCTTAGACAGCTTACTATTACAAAACTAATTGTTGTGTAGACTACTTTAAGTCAGGATAGACTCATTTTCTAAAACTTTATATAACTTAATATAGGTTGCATATTAAGACAAAGAATACTTTAATTTACCTTGTTGAGTGTAGACCACTGAAGGTTGTAGTCAAATATTGACTTGTGATCATCAATTAGACACAATAGTCTATTTACATTGATATTAATACTAAACAATTACTATATTAAACTAAGAAACTTAATTAGACTATTTACATAGTTTACTTTGGTTCAATGTAAAGACATATTTGCAATATGATGGACTACAATAACATTACAGGCCCTCAACCAAGTGTAATCAAGGTCCTGCAACTGGAAGAAATAGACTCATAATCACAAGCAGCAATGCAGGTCTCTTCAAATGACTGACCATGTTAAATTCTTGGGTCTTTTCATAGATGAAAAGCTGTCTTGGGATCATCATGTTGATTTTGTCTGTAGCAAAGTGTGAAAAGGACTATTTTTATAAAGAAAACTTTCACTCCACTGCAGCCAAGATGTTTTGATGATGGCATAATATGGAATCATTCATCCCCATTTATCTTACGGATTATGCTTATGGGGTAATTGCTCTGAAACAAACATCGAAAGTATTTTTATCCTACAAAAGAGAGCAATTAGAATAATTGGTAAGTTAAAATTTAAAGAATCCTGCATTTCAAATCCCTATCCATATTACCTTTATCCTCTATGTACATTTTGGAAACGTTGTTTTTAGGGCTAAGTGTACTATCATCGAAAAGTGAAAACATTAATCAATATAATACAAGGAATCAAAATTGTATCCCACCAAACTACCATAGGCTTCAAATGTACGATAAACTTCCTGTTGAAGCAGGTAGAAATTTATATATTAAACTTTCCGACAATGTTAAAAGTTACTTTTTTTAAAACTAATAATAATTTTTAATCAACTAATGTTACAGATCTTTTCACAGCATCACCTTTCATACCTACGTAAGTGATAATTTAAAACTAATAGTGTTATGCAATACTAAAACTTAAAAAGTGTTATTTACAAATTATTCTAATAAGTACGGGTAAAAATATATAATTACTTAACATTAATTTTCAAATACAGATGTTAATACATTTTCAGTTTCAATTTTTTCCTTTTAAATTGTCAATTCAATTTGTTGTAGAGAACTTTTGTTGATTAGTTACCAGAAGTTTACAGTATACACTTCAAAGTACGTTATTTTTAACATTGGTCTTTCAGAACAACTTATTGTTGTGAATGCTTTCATTTCTGCTAAAAATTTAAAACATTACATTAAAAATCTTCAAAGAAAATCTACTTAGTTTGACTTTGTTATAATCTGTTGAGTAATTGCCTCAAAAACGGCGACATCCGAATGAAAAGGGTTAACAGTGAACAAGCAAAGTAAACTTGTTAACTCAGAGACTTAGTGTTTGACTTGGAAAAGGTCCTTACGCATAGTCCATCTAACAAATAATCTCTCCTGAAATAGAATGTGAATAACCTTTTTCAATATTGTTAAAAATTTAAATATTGTTGATATTAAATTGACTTTGGAGGAAGTAAAACTTGTTGACTTAGCTACAGTTTTAGTTTTTTTTTGTTTTATTGAATGGTATGATTTCCACTTCTTTACCACATAACAAATATTTTCTATTTACAAAGGGATCACCGTATTTGAGTATTTTTGTTAGGAAAACCAAAAGTTCAGTTAAAACAAGTTCAGATCGTTTTAGTTCCGTCCCCAAGTGTTCCACATTGCATTCCGCTTGCGGCCCATGTTGCAGATCTTGAAGTGGCACAGCGACATGTCTAGTAACACATCAATTCAAACAATATTAACATTCTTGTTGTTGTCTTCATTAACTTTGTGCTATTCATTACAATAGAATGAAAGTATTTTATTTTATAAATGTGGCAAAAGTGAAAATGCTCTCATCTACAATATTAACATATTTAATTAAGGAGAGCTAATTTTCTTTTGTCACTGACAGGGCATAAAATACTATTAAGTGAGAAACACGTCCTAGATAAAAGAAGTCACTGGACACTGGTCCTACATTTTGAATTCTTTCTTCGATTATTCGTGATATTCGTCTGAATTTATTGACATAAACCTTTCCCATTTGAAACAAATTGTATGGCTGAGATATCCAAGGTTTCGGTTTGTCTTATTTCATAAAAACCAAACATTTAACGATGCTTTCCTAAGAAATTAAAGTAATAAAAATAACTATTAAACTAAACTAATAAAAGCTTTGTAGGTAAAGAGAACTTTTTTTGAAGAAATTAAAAGCAAAAGAACATAGATTTAAGAATTCTTTAACCAAGGGTAAATCATTGTCATGTTTATCTTACGAAATGAGAGTTTATGATTTTGGAGAGTTCCCTAATCTTGAAAGAAGGCAGATATAGATTATTACAATTAAATTTGAGCAGGAGTACACAAGTAGTTTTGATTTCATCCTTCTGGGAGAATTTGATCAAAATCGTTTGCTCGTGTGGACGCATGGGTCGATATTGATCTTGAGGCATTTCAATGATTTGTTTCACCACAATCCCAGGGATAGCATTTCTGGAAGCCCATTATGAAAGTAATTGAGATAATCAGGTATTTTATAGATGATATTCTCGTATTAAACATAACATTCTTATAGGTATGCCAAATGTTTCAAAAAATTGATCTTAAGTAAGTTTTGAAATTATGGCCGCTGCCTCTAAGCACAATTTCACCCGTTTCCATAGGTAGAAAACGTTCATCTAAGAACAGACAACGGTGTGACGTTTTAAAACATCTGGTTGTCCAAGTTTCTGAGTGTCAACTTACAGCTGCCTCTCTTGTCCTTCCAGTACTCCGATGGGTCTTGCAATGCTGCCATCTTGGCTTGTAAGGGCAAGGCGACAGGCATCTCTTCCAAGTCCTCCCTCATCCCTTCTTCGTGTTCCAGTTCTGCCAACCTCTGTCGTTGCTGTTGTTGCTGCAGGGCTGCCATCTGCAGCACTTCATACATGTTCGCCATTTTACGCAGCTCGTTACTGGATCCTTCGCTTGCCTGGAAAGTACATACATTTGGCTTTTAAGTACTTTGAAACCTTTTCTATTAGGATTTAGGTGAAATAGTTTCAGTCTCTCCACCAACCATAGGGATTTAGAAATATCAGTGTTGGCTCCTGAAAACCATAATAAAATGTTAAGAGTAACCACTTGGTAAATAGTTCATTAAAATTAAACTATTACCAATGACCCCTTTCACTAGGGTTAATCTACCCTACCTGACGGATCTATGAACCAAGCACATTGTCTTAGTACGTTTATTAATTATTATCAATATTAGAAATTTATATTTATAAGTCAGTGATGAGATGAGATGAAGGGTGGAAGTGATTGAAGCCGGATCCAGGAAGTGCCAGCATTTTTTGTTTCTGTTTTATTCAGTTGCGGTTTTACTGTTTCAGGGAGACATTTCCTCTACAGAAGTCCTCCCATGTCTTGTTTTCACGTAAAACAAACACGCACACGTAATGAAACCTGTTATTCGTATACTCGTATTTACAGCTCCGACTTTGCAGCTGACATACGTTATCTAGCAATACCGTAGGGCTGTCTGATTAGGGTAAGTTACAAACCTTGCGATTTTGCCATTTGCTATTAACCTGAGAAAATAGAACGTGACTTTGTTCTCGTAGTAGCGCTGTTTTTTATAAGTTATTGCATGTTACGATCATATCAATATTCTAGTCTTAGGTACAAATGCTGTTGGACTCGAAGCTAAAACAATGGCAAAAATATTGCGCTCACACGACGGAAAACACGCTGTGATTTAAATAAGTGTTATCTAATTATTCTTCCGTGCTTCATTTAGGACTTGACATAAGAAACTTTATGTCGATTCCTCGCGCTGATTACTTAGCTAATTTCCAAATATTTTGTGTTATGTTTTAGGGCACTCTTCAACTGAAGACGGGATCAGATTCCAGATCCCAAAACGTCGTGTTCACTAAAAAACGGTGGAAAATGTCCGTTGTGATATTTCAGCCTCAGGAATGATACTACATTCAACAGGTTTCTCAAAACAGATGGGAGAGTCTGTGCTAACTCACTAGACACTGAACTGCTCGGCAAGTATGAAGATGTTAGCTGCAAACCTTGGCGTAGTGGAATGTTTATGAAAACATAACCGCAAGACAATGGAGTAGCCAGTGTTGTAATTAAGAGATTCATCTCTTGCCGTGAGTTTATTTTCTCTCCTCGCAATCCCTCACTGATTGCTTCATTACTGGAATCATACCACCTCATGCTACTTTAAGTTCTTTTCATAAGTCTTTCATTACGACACTTCCAGACTCGTCAAGAAGTAGCTTACAGAACTCTTCCTTAGTTACTGTTTTTCTAATCAATTACTAACAGTTCTATTTACATTTTCTCTTGTATGTGTGATTTACTAGCTTGACATTATCTAAATGGTTATTTTTAAAGCATGACTACTATTTAAAAGCTTGTTTTACAATATATAACTGTATATACGATAAAATTGAATAATTAGACATATTTATTACATTGTATTATTCGTTGCTTTTAGTTTAAAGTTTCTTTTATTTCCCTACAGATGTGTCGCAAGAAAGAGTATACTCGTAATATTTAATAAAAATTAATGCTGTTTTAAGCTACAGTATAAGTTTTCAAGCATTTTGTACATTCTTGGACCGATGAAGGCCAGCTATTGGATGAGGTTTTGCTTAAAATGGTTTAAACCGAACATTATATTTCTGATAAAAATAATACGTGTCTCGAAACTAAACGATAATACTACGAGAAAGGTATTTAACCAATAACCATAATTTAGATATCTATCTAGAAATCTCTGACATTAGATTATTATAAAGAAAACATTTTAGATAAAAAGCCAATTTTGATTTAAAATTTGTTTTTCATAAGTTAGATGGCCATAGGATTAATAAATTAAATGTTCATAACTTAGATAGGAACTTTTATTAAAAATTAATACGGATATTAGGTAATATCTCTTATACGGCTTGACCGGTCCAGCTACAATTTGAGGTGATGTGTTCAACAGCGTAATGCAGCTAAATAATATTTAAAAGGCATTTATAATAAAAGACAAATCAGCAGCTAAATTAATATTTTTAGAATAGGGCCATTCAAACCGAAAAATGGTTAAAGTATGTGTTTTGTTTGAAACATCAAGAACACACCGAAAACCCGAGACATTTATAAATACGAGTACCTTTATAAGAAATATTTTCCTTTCCAATCGGAGATAAGGCAGCTAAAGTTGCACATGTAACCAGAGGCCACAAGCAGCTTAATTTGACATATCTCCCTTGTTTATGAACCAATCATGGTAACAGAGCACGCTTGATAGGTAAATGTATAACATGCATGTAATTGAAAGTATTGTAGGTGTAGCCAGTTACCTACTGTTTGAAATAAACGTAACCTTGAGCACTTTAACGGTCGTCATTCCAAAAATATAGGTTTTACAAAGCTGTTGATTGACACGTACACAGCCTGTTAAAAGCGTAACTCCATATATTAGCTGAACCGGTCAAGCTATTATACCTACTATTAGCTATTCAGCCTTTTTAGAAGCGAAATATCAGCTAGTGGACAAACAAAGCTCTTCCGGAGCCCGGGTCTAGTTATCTAAATTATGAGTTAAACAGGTTTGTCTAGAGGCCAATGTCAAATATCTAAATACCAAAATACTAAAGCTTAGTTTCGGGACACTCTGTACTCTCATTGGGCGATGGGGCGAATAAATCGAGGGATGTTTTGGTCCATACACTGATCTACGTTTTGAATCTTCACCTTTGTAAATTTGAAAGTTGACACTAGCTAGGTTATCACAAAGGCGTTCTTGTTATCGTTCATAACTAACTATTATGGTTATAAATAACTAGTTGATTCAGAACAGAAAGTGTCCCACTGAATGTGCAAGTGAGCACGTATCACACAAATAGCTACAACGTGGGCTATACTCGTATGTATTAGTCCTTCAATACACTTCTTTCCTGACGTCGCTTTGACGCTATTGACATTCTGACGTTCATTAGTGTCCAGTTGTACTTTGTCCTGTCGCCGCTTGTTTTTGTCTCAATTATAGCCAGCATTCCCTCCTTTTCTCCTAATCCATGGCTATTCTCCGATTTGGTCAAATATATTCTATTATTGAATTAAATAAATAGGAAATTAAGGAAATTTAGTTATAATTCTTTTTTGCATTATAAGATGTAATTTACAATATTGCACGTAAAATGAAATACTGGAAATGTTTAACTACTAATTTCAGGAAATGTTAAAATTTGCTACCAAATTTGCTATTAGGAGTAAAGAATAAATAATCCTGAAAATCTAGCTTAGATTAGGTACCACAAGTGCAAATAAATCAAAGTGGCTCTTGATGTGTTCTCCATTTACTTTGTAGCATTTATTAGTACATAATGAAGCTTCGTACTAAACCAATTTTTTGGCATGTGTTTCATTTTGAACTATAATATACTAAGCTTTTGGAGATTTGGTATACAGAGAACAGTCTATTAAAATCAAATGAAAATCGTCTTTATTGGTGGCGAAGTTATGAATTTAAAGTCCTCTCTTCCATTTAACCACACACAAATAAATAAACCAAATAAATTTTATAATGGCCACCTGTCAAAAATAAATAAGTGGCGCCTCTGAGGGCATCAATCCCAAACTACACGAAAGTATTTGCCAATATGACAAATACAAAGAGTATGAAGATTCACCAAGTATCCTCTATGTGTATAATCTATGTTATCAACTCACTTGTTGTAAGGAGGCGAGGAGGCCCAGGGCTTCTTGGGCAGAGGCTGGTGGCACTTCCTCTTCAGTACAGAGGGTGGAGGATATGAGAGAGCAGAGCACCATGGACCACAGAAACACCGGCCTGGCCATCCCTGGAACCAAACAGAATTAGGATAATGCTTGTTTGTCCAAATGTCAGAATTCGTGTTTTTAAGAGGGGCCGGATACAGCCCGGGCGGCGTTCAAATGGGATAGGGAGTTTAATATTGGATAATTTGCAAACGATGTTTTAAGTAAGTTAACGAACTAAATCGTGGAAAATTTTCTATGGAAGCATAGAGTTATTAGTGTTACTCCACATAAAAATAGACAATAGAGTTTGGTTCTAAAATATAATTTTAAGTATACTGAATTTCGCATACTATGTTCTTGTGGTAAAATCGAGTTTTTTGTTCGGAACTACAAAGGTTTATTTGACGACGAAAGTAAAAGTTTTAGTGTTTAAATGAAGCAGCACCAATAGACCTATGCTTCCAGAGAAAAGGTTTTAACATTCTAGTAAATTAACTTGTTTAAAACGTCGTTTGTAGTTTTCATCCCATGTTATGAGCGGTACTTAGAGTTGGACCTGCGGCCGCTCTATCCGGCGGTCTGCTAATAGTGAAGATTACTTTGAGTTTTTAAATTATGTTAGGAAAACTAACACTATTTAAAGAGACGTTAGAAGGGGGAGAAATATAGCCTACGTTTAAATATGAAAAGTAAATGTGAAAATTAAATAATAGAAATTTAAACAAGCAAAATAATGTTATGGTTTTGAAGTTTTTATCGATTATGTCTATGTGGACTCCCAGCAACCCTTCAAATTTGTTCAGTAAAACTCCCTAGGGTGGTCGGGCGTCACCAATGATCCGAGTACAGTCGTGTACTGCGGGCTTGCATATCGCATCTGTGCAGGCGCCCAACTATACTATACTCTACTTTGAAGATACACTGTACAGGGTGTCTCAGATCACACTTATTACATGTACGAGTATGTTCCGAGAACGGTTAGATATATTTGAATGGAGTGCACAAGTTCTGTGTTAAAATTACTTAAAGATTATTCTTCGCCTGTAACCTCTGACTAGTGACTACGAGTAAAAACTATCAAGTAATAACTAAGGACTAAGGACACAACTAATACTAGCTTGAATTAACTTGGGTATTTTGAGAATATCTTGGAAACTACACATTTTAAATGTAAAAATATTGTTTTATCAACATCTAAAAAATAGTGGTTAGTAAAATACGTAACCGTATTTTAAAATATTTAAAGTCGTTATTTGAATATTTAAAAATATTTGACATCAGAGGCAAATTCTGATAATATAGCCGAGTGACATATTATTGGAAAGCCTATCTAGTTCCAACAAGTCTTTAACTTAGAGAACAGACAATTTTTGCAGTTTGTTTTAAGGTGGGTGTAGACTGTGGGCAAGATATTAGGTCAACCCCTCAGAGTGATGCTCCCTTGAGAGTGATTTTTCCTCTCTTATCTTTTTAAACTATTAAGAGATTCTTGTAGTAACAGGGGTGTTTCTTACGCGTCCGCCTCATAATGCTGCCTGGATGATTACGCTCTTGTAAATTTGTAACTGAAAACCTGAAAGCCACTGATTGGAATTTATTGTGTTATTATAAAATCTTGCTTCTACTTGGGAATTCGAAAATATGAAAACTCATAATGTATTCCCAAATTCCCAAGTACAAACCGAACCTATGCCAAACGAAAAAAATAAGGTTTCGGAAAAGGGGTCCAAAAATGCTTTGTTTGCCCAATAGACATAATTTTGTTTGTTAAATAACTATGTGTGTTTTATCTCTTACACCATTTGAGAGATTTAGCCTTGTTAAAGATTACCGGCGTAATCTAATTTGCCATTTTTTAAAAACTTTTAATAAATAAATAAAATATCAAATATACTCAACATTAGTAATAATAAATATAAAAATACTCTAAAATTAAAATAAATGTTTTGGGAAAACCGTAGATGAGAAGTTTTTTCTCTTCTCAACAACCAAACTTTTATGAGACTATCGCACTAAGTAGATGTATAGTAAATAACAAGTTAGTTTGTAGGCGATATTTATACATAAAAGGTAAGAACTCTCACTATTTCTCATAATTTGAAACTAACATTGTGCAGAACATAATTTGCCAATTTATTCCAACTATATCTTTTTAACTTATCAATATCAACATTTTAAAAAGCAATTTAAAGGTGTACCACTGTAAGCTACGTGAAAGATTATTTATGAGGTAGGCAATGACGGCAATAATTAGAATTCGAGAAAAGATCAGATCTCTCTAAAAGAAATTAAATTTGCAAATATTAATTTGTAACATAGTTAATATTATTAGCACAATGTATTGTTGTCAGTAAATCTAAAGGCCAACAGGCTGGTGAACACACGTATCGTCATGTTTAACAAAGTGAAAACTGTGTGAGAACGTGTAGCGTTCATTCAAAGATGACTTTTTCTGCCTCTCTTCATTTCCATCTGGCAGTTTAAAAACCTAATAAAATGAGTTAATTTCCTCTCTTTGCGGAAACTTTCATTTGTCGCTTTTAAAAGAATGGCATTTAGCTTGAGCTGTTTCTGCTGGCTAAACCGACATTACGGCTAGGAATAACTGAACGTTTGTAATATCCTTCTTAATGACATTGGGCTTGTTTTATAGATACACGTTATGTTCCCCTGCAGAATGTTTGCTTTATACACGCAAATTGAGAAGGTAAACATAAAAACAAACTCATTGCTCTTAAAACTCTTGACATTGAAATTAAACAGGATTGTAATTTCTGCCTTGCGTTAATCATTCCACTATAGATTGTTATTCGAACGGTTTAAATTCCACGCTAGAAAAGCTATGAACATAATTTTTGTTTTACCTATTTTAAAACTATATAGTATAAGCAATTTTAAAACCAGCTTACTATAAAAATTTACAATTTTAAGAATTTTGTTTAGTATTTCTTCAATGGTTATCTATATAACCCGAAAACAATAAACCATGGACGCTCCTGTTAAATTGTTTTCATGTATCGCGTTTAAGATACAAAAAAATCCAAGACTTAAGTATATACGACGAAAGTATAGTCCGGTAAAATATACTCGAGGACCTGCCTTTAATTTCTGAAAATAATCTTCTTTTATTTGTGTGGGCAGTTTTAGTAATTTTGAAACTACTGCCAGTTTGGAAAATATTAGTTTGGGAAAGCATCGATTGATGTATGCAATTTGGCTGCCGTAATGGCCTCAACTTTGGAATAGGAAGGGTAGGAAAAATGGAAGGGTTTAACATCTGAAAATGAGGTTTCACAAATAACTTTAAATGCCACGCAAACTTTCCTAAAGGACAGGTCTGAACTCTTGAACTGTGACATATTTAAAGATCTTTGGCCTTTTATTTCTCTATGGATACTCTGCGGGGAGCGAGTAATGAGGGCCTGATCAGAGATAAAAACGTCAGCTGTTGCTTGTCACACTATTGTTACATTCTTCTCTTCTCTCCCCTTTCACTCATTTGACACGCGCCAAACACTTTCTGTGTGAATCACAAAGGTATGGACAAATCCTGAATATTACACCGCCTGTGATTGTCCACTGTAATACTGGGTTGTGTTTTGGTAATACTCCCGGAAGTTGTAGAAAGCCATTTCTTTTAGAATACTACGTGTACTACTTAAAGTGAAATTATTATTTTAAACAGTATTTACTATAGTGACAAAGTGTTATTTATTTGGCTATGTTAGGGACTTAGTAGTCCTCTTTACCACGTAAAATGTATACAGTTTAACAGTTTTGTTGTCAACACACATAATTTGTTGTATATTGACAAAAATAAAATAAAAAATGTATATTTAGTAAATATTTCAATTATACTACATCTTTCAATCCAAAGAAAGAAATAACAGACTAATTAGATTGCGTATTGACTTGAAACGTCAATATCACGGTCACTATTACTGCCTCAGTGCCACACCATCCCTTGACTAATACCAACTTCGATAGGTATAGGTCTATTATTAAATATGAAAGTTATTTTAAAATTAACCTCCGTCCAAAAAACTAAAATGTTTACCATTTGTTGAAACGTTATATAATGTTCATATGAATGAGCATTCTTTCACGGATACTTCGACATATTTACTATAAAATTTGGAGAATATATCAAACTAAGGCAAAAGGTTTTCTACGCTATTGCATGTCATTCCACCGCCAGAGTTCATAACAAAAATCGAACGCAATTCACTCTTTAACCTGCTTTAGTTCGTAAAAACCGAATTACGCGCAACCTTTTCAATTAAAGACGAAATTCCAATTCGTTTGGTTGAAAAAGGATTCTAAAAATCCTTATGCAAAAATTGGCGGCCAAAAATTATTTTTACAGTTACTGGGGTCATTATTTAGCAGACGGGAATATTACACATAGAGATAGTTCGGTTTTAAAATTTAGATAGCATATACATTGCAAAACAAAAATGTCAAGCACACTGTCGGTTTTAGTGGCGTATAATTTGACAGTACGGTTTAGCTCGTTTACCAGCTACACAACAACGAAGTATAATTATTTCTGAACAGCCCTCGTAGTATACTCTCTCGCAGTCCTCTCAGCCACGTCTAGTAGCGAATCCTGGTAACGAACACTGAAAACAAAACGGCGCGGGGTTCGCAGCGAACTTGTTCGTACCAGTACTTGTTCTATTCAAACACCGTCCAGTTGCGTAGACAACGATCTACTGAACCCAACCAAGGATTTATTATTGAGTAGGTGTAGGTGTGATGTAGAGTTGGTGGCTGGCCGGTGTGGTTTGCTTGTCATGTGATTGGTGTAAGTTGTGGTGCTGTAGGTGGGAGAAGTGACATCGTATTGTGGTTGAGGTCTTCAACTCAGCCGTACAATGTAGTTGGCCTTGTAAACTTTACAATATTATTCTTAGTTCAGCATTAAGTATTAAAGCTGTGTAGGTTGCTGATAAAATACATTCGTACATGTTCCTAAGCCCAGTTAGTGAGGAGATCATTTCAACTAAATGTACGACCTACCAACCCTCGTTTGAACATTTATGTCGTTTCTTCGAGAATTCTCACAAATTATAATCCTGAAATATGTTTAATTTTATCTGAAATAGCCATTACTTCTTCAAAAAAGAAGTATTTCCAATGCTTTAAAACGTTTAAAATTAGTCCCAGTTTATAAGAATAAAGATACTTCAGATGTATCTAATTACCGTCCTATATCACTTTCACCATCAATAAGAAAATAATTAAAGAAAAGGTATTTTTAGTTAGGAGGTTTAATTTTATATAGATATGGTTAATTTCAAACGGAACATTTAGTTTTGAAAATGTTTTGGTTTCGTTGATATTTTCAATAGTTTTTTGGCGCCATAAAAATACGAAAAAAGGGTTTTAAGTAGGTTTCTTTACCTTTCTTAAGTAACTGCGTTCACATTATAAAACTGCCAAAAGAAAAGAACCACGTGCCTAGGTTTGTGGGCTACTCTTAAAATTTAATTTATTAATTTTATTAATCAATTTTGTTTTAAGCCCAAATATACGGGATTGGGAATTAAAAAGGAAAACCCCTTAAAACCCATACCATAAAAACACCGAAATTCGTGTAGGTATACTTTCAAAAGTTTAAACATCTGACACGTTATGTGTACTTATATTTTAGGTCAGTATTTTCAAACCTTTATTTGTTTGTCAAATTATTGTATGCGTCATTGTAATTTCTTACACGATTAAGATCAATCCATGTAAACATAAACGTGTAATCAATGACAATTGGTGAAAAAAACGTGTCCATTGAGTTATATGGAGGAGCTGTAAACCTTTATAAACAATCTTTGCCATAACATATGAACATAATATTTGTTAGCAATAAGGTTCACAAATCAAATTAAATTAATCAATTAGTTAGTTACAAATCATAACAGGAAAGACATTTGGTTTAAAACTGAGCTGAAACCCTTTCATCTAATAAGAGCCTTTTACACCTCATAATTGATAATATCATGTTTTGTATCTAATGAGATTAATTTCCCATAAAGTGTTTAGCATTAAGTTGATTATCATCTAAACATTCCATCATAACTACATTAATCCTAGTAACCTTTACGCAACTTGAAGCCGTGTTGAAAATTTACACGTTAAAATGATTGCCTCGATGAAGTAAGAGTAAATAGCAAAGTTTGGGAAACAATGTCAACTCAAATGTTGAGAGGTGCTAATCGTTCAAGTACTCTTAATCCGTATTACACAATTCGTTCCAAATACGTTTATATCAGAGGTCACGTTAAAGCTTTGTTTTCATAATAATATGTATCATATTATTACAGGGTTGATAACAGCTACAGTATTACCATTTTAATAATATTTCAATAGAGTCTAAGTTGTAAAAAAACTTTGCACGTAAAGAAAATACTTCCTTGTTTAATAATTGAAATCTTCACTTTTGTCCATTTCAGGAATTATTGTACTTGTTAGTTATGGTCTAATATTTATTACTAAAGAAAATACTAAAAAAAGGGAAAAAAAAAACTTTAAAAACTAAAAACATTATATTTCGGTTTGAACTGTCTTCAGTAAAAAACATAGCATAAATGAACAAACGATCATAATATTGAGGTGTTTACAAAATAAAATTTATAATCAAAGAACTTCGAAGACAAAATGTTTGAACCGAACCGGGACTTTAACCCGAGTTTCTCACTTGCCAGGTAATTATGCTGACCACTACACCATCCGGCCCAACTATTTATGCCTTCAAATTTAAAGAAGTACTTAAATCTGAATGTTTATCCGAAATATCTGACCACAGAGTATTTAAATATGTTTTCTTGAATCGTGCAGGTTGACCATTAAAACTGTAGATAGACTGTGTATTTCTTATTATGCCACTATACTTAACCCTATTAGGAACTTGCGGACTATTTATAGTCTTCACTTCTTTATTTGTAGTCCGCTCCTAAACTCTGGTAGAGCAAAAGTCAGAGTGTTGTCTAGGTGAGTTATCTAGGTCTATTCTCGAAGAGTGTGAACGACAAAAATATGGTAATGTAGTATCTTTGCTATAGTCCAGTTCAACAATAAAGAAGGAAAACAAGGGTGTCTAAAAGTGTTTAATGCGGTGAAATGTTCTAGATGGTGTATGAGCCAGCCTGCCAGTTTAAATGATACTTAATATTTTTTATTGTGTTCCACTTGTATTACGTTTATAAATTGTCAAACCTGTGAGAGATTCGGACGGTCCTAAGCCAATTAGAGTTCTAACCTTTTACTAAACTTAGACAAAGACCCATATTATAACAAAGACGTAAACATTCTCAGGTAGAATATTTCCAAGTGTTTGGCTGACACGGACAAAACCAAAACAAAACAAACACTTGAGCAGTTAGGCTGGATCATATTGCATCTCAGAACTCAATTTTCTTTATTTTCATAAAAATAATATTGTACAGTAGCGTAATTTTAGAAAATAGCCTTATAATATAAGTACAACCAATACAAGAACCCGCTCAAAAGACAAATCTATAAATCCTTTGACACTATAAAATGAATGTTTTAACAATATCTTCATAGCACCTTGACAAATGTGTCTCTACTGCATCCAAATTTCCCTCACTTTTCTATTCTTTCAATATAATGGGACACTTTGTAATCATCGAAATTTAAAAATCGCCAAAAGGTTAAATAAGGTAGAGTTTGTCTTGTTTAACGAGGCGAAATTAGGACTACAAAGTCCTTTCTACCACTCAACCTCGGCCTTTACCTAGCGTTACCGTATAGTCACTGTACAAATGTAAGTGGTGACTGCGGGGATCGAACCCGCGTCAGTGAAGGGATAAGCTCCGGAGTCGCGCACGATTCCAACCCGTAAAGGTTTGCAGTACATTCTCAAGGCAATCGTGATTGTAAAACTCAAATTTAGCTTTCGCTCTCGAAATATCTTTCAAACACACATTTCTTTTATTCAGTCAACAGTTAATTGAACCGTTCCTCTCTACAAAACCCTTTTCTCCTCTGTCATGGGTTCATGTTCTCCCAGTTGAATGATGCTGTAGGGCAGAGACAATAGACACAATGAGTTTGCTAGGATAATCCTTGCATATTTTGTGACTTCTTGGTAAATCTTTACAATCTCTTATTTAACGTTTTGGTTTCGGCTATCAAGATTCAAAGCCACCCATTGCTGGCCATGGTGACATTTCCACAGTGACAAGCAAAGTCTCCTTGTGCGGTATTGGCCGTTCCTGTTGTTCAATTTACAACACATAAATAATAGCACTGTATTTTGGCACTCAGTAGAACTAATACTGTAAAGTAGGCGACAGCGTTCCTACAGCGACGGACTCCGAATTAAAAGTTGGGACAGTCCCATAAGACATAAACGAGCCTGCATCTGACTGTCAATACTACTTTAAATCAACACGCTGGAAATATTTGAGACAGAATTTAAATACTATGTCAAATTACTTAGTTTGTATAAACGCTAGGCAAGTGAGATACCCTGGTTCAAGTCCCAGTTCGGTCAAAGCATTTTGTCTTCAAATTTCTTTAGTAATAAACTAGATATTTAGCCTGTATACAAATTAAGATCTCTAATAATATTTAGATACTCTAACACTGAACTTAATAGGCAAATGACGCTGACAAAGTTTTAAAAAAAATCTTAAAGACACACACCTACAATGTAGTTAAATTTCTTTGCTGTTGATTGGAAAATGTTGTATGCACCTGTATTTCACCACATATGTGTGAAGTGTGTTTTATCTGCATTTACAGTACTGAGTTTTATTTATTTGTTTGAAAACTATTTGGACTGAACATCTTCTATGGTATTGTGATAAAAGAGCAAAGTTACTGAAAAGAAAGCACATCCTTTAACTAAATACTGCTATATGCTCAAACGTCTTTACGTGTTTGCAATGTTTTCTAATGTTTTTAAAATAATTAACAAGCATAACTAAGCTGTAATTGGCCTGCTTACGAATTAAAATACTATCGAGTTTATTGGTACAAGAATTCCATGAGGGAGAACATAACTAGCTATATCATATTAAAATTCATACCATTTTCCAGGTTTCTTATGCTTTATCCTAGGTCTTACAAACACAACACGCGTTAGTTGTGTTTGTGCAATCATATGTATATTTATCTTGCAAACATTATTTTTCTGTATTAAAAAATCTTGATTTAAAGGTGATTTTCTTGAACAAAATCCATTTATCAGACAACAAACCCACTTCATTGATTGGTTCCGTAAAGATTTTCATTGCTTTAAGGAAGGGGAAGTAATTAGAGAGAATGCGGGCTGGAATATCCTTTGTTTTGTAAATTTAGATTCTGAATAGTTCTTCTTCTGAAATGTTATTGTGGCAGAATTAGACAAGGGGGATTAAATATATAATGTCGAAAATTCAAGAAGTTCAACAACCTTTTTTGTTGTTTTCAAGTCTTTATATATTTTTACTAAACAAAATAAAATAGCCTTGTCGGAAACTCAGTGTTATATAGTTGGAAATTGATTGCAAGAATAACAAAATCATACATTTCTTAATGAGTGAGCAAATATTTTGCAAAATTATCTCATCATTTGGACTTATAGCCTTTTTCCTTTCTTTCCTTTTTTGTCGATTTTCGAATCAGAAATAGCTTGGGAAAGAAAACAACGTTTACAGGTACCCAACTTGTAAAAATCTACGTTGATTAATTGTGTGTGACTGGCTACAAATGGATAGCCACCTAAAGATACTTTATGTTCTAAGATATCTGATTTTTTTAGTAGATTTTACCTGAAGACAAAATCAGATCCAAAATTACGTCGTAAAATTCCAGTGTATGCTTAATATTTTAAAACTTAAAATATATTTTAATATTATATATATAATATATATAATATTTTAACCCTACTCGAACACAAACTTAACATCTTAAAATCAAAACACGACAACGTGTTGTGCGCGTAATATTATTCGCTGTTAATGATTAACTTGACCCTTTTCACGAGGGCTTGGTCCACGTGATCATATTGTATTACATCTCTTTGTGTGGTTTTCGCTTGTCAACTTCTCAGAGAAGTTTGTTGTTTCAGAAACAACAAGTTACGCTGACTTGGTCGAGGGGTAGTGGCGGGGGGGGGATGCGGGTCGGACCCTGTCAGTCACATGGGACAACAATACTCGCGTCACGTGACCCCTTGCTGGCTTCTCATTGGCTTCACGTTCTTGGCGATTCTCTAATGTACCCAGTATTCCAATTAACGTGAGAAAGATAAGATCTTGATAACATTAGCAATTAATTCATGACAATCTGAGTAATTAATTCTTCGTTGTAAATCAAAAAGAGAGAAAATCTTATTTATACGTGAAAACGATTATTTTGTTTTTAAACATGTTTGAATAAGCATCTATCGACTATACAATTTATAATAAATGATGTAAACCAATCAGCCTTTAAATTTTCACACAGTAATACGTAACTATTAAAGTATTGTTATTTTTATATGCTCGTACAAGTGCATGAACATAAAATCAAAAACAAAGAAGAATTGTTCAAAACCAAAACGAACCCAACGAAATCCTTCGAGTACTTAGTTCCAGTTAGTAATTATTTCCCCGTAACATGCATTTTATCAAGAAACGTCACGCTTCTATCCGATACAGTGTACCGGACAACAGTTGTTTGCAAACTGTATCTCAATACACAGTGAGATCATACCCCGGAACCCAAACTGTGTATCTTAGTTGATGTTATTTCCCGTGTAGAATGTTTAATTGTATTCCTGAACGGATAAAAGCCAGAAACAACAGACTTATTGGAACAAATTACTAAACACTCCCATACAGTTAACAAAACAGAATGGCCAGTTTAGAATCAACCACTCACCGTTGACAACCGTAGATACCAATTCCAATTTGAAAGGTCTCGGGGCGAAAAACTCACTAAATGGACTGGACAGATAAAGTACAATCAAGGCAGACACAGATGGTTGTGAAGAGTGAAGAGTGCATGACAATCAACTGTGAGTAATGTGATATAGTGTGCAGGTGCCTGTCACAGACCGCACTGACCACACCACACCACACCATAGATACCCACATATGCTAATCTGTGGCTTACTATTGAACCCGACACATCGGATATTCACTGCGTTACTTTGATGCGTGACCCATTACTTGCCTCCTTTCAATGGTCCCTTTGTCCAAACGTACGTCCATATTAGGGTGAGAAATATAAGACACGTTTGGGTATTGTAGGCGTACAATTTATAACACGTGTTTATACAGTAGCGTATTTTTAAACCACAATAGTTTTATGGCTTTTAGAGTTGCTGTACTAAGATGGCTCGAGCACTGAATCAGTGGTATAAATGAGCCTTGGTTTGGAATCGCGTTTTCAAATTGGAAATACAAGATCATCTGTATACAAATCATACATGACTGCAATATAACTGCAAAATAAATACTTTGAAATTTAAACAGTTTGGTCACCTTTAAAAGTATAGTGCGATCAATACAATGCAATAAAGTACTAGATTATCTCAATGTAAAAACCTTGCCTGATTTGCTTTTGAGCCACGTTAAACTTATCATTGTTCTCAGAAACATTAAACAAGATATGATAATATAGAACTAATAAACCAAATAATACATTTCACGTATTATTTAAATTTTAAACTTTGAATAAACCCAAATGATCCAATAAAACACTTTTATAGTTGGTGAGGCCTTTCGAGAACCATGTTCCCATCTACACACCACAACATCAACTTAAGGTGTGTTTACTCGTATTTGTATTTATTTCAACTTTAAAATTATAAATCCAATAAGGAGTTCTTCTAGATGTATTTCACGTATTACTGAGGTGTAAAGTAAGAACATTATTATACTGTACAGATATTGTAATTTATTAGATGATTTTTTCATTTAGAGGGAAAATATTTATTCATTACAATAGTGTATATTCTCAGAGGAGTTAAGTTACTGGGTATTTGTAGTTCTGCAAATGATTCCCTGAACTGTTTGGAATTTGCGTCTGTTGCTATGATGTGACACCCACACGTACCGGAAATGAACTGTTAAATCGTCTGTACTGTAGATATCAAAGCACATCCGGTATGGAGCCATTTATATCACAGAAATACACTTCCATACGTTTTAAATTACATACTAATACCATAGATAAAATATGTCAAATATGTATTTTATCTGTGCTAATACTTTCGCGTTTGAAAATTCTCTGAAAAGTGATTAAATAAAATAATACAACTACGAATAATAAATTTATCCCCAATAATTTTACTTTGTCATATATTTTATTATGTTTCATATTTATAAGGGATGAAGCTAAAGCTAAACAAATGCAGTTATTTTAATGACAACCAAACATAATGCTATCATGCCGCAGTCACAAAGACCTTAGCAACGAAGTAAAGAGCATGTATCCAAATAATTATCCAAGTAATGTTTGATTCTGCAGTAAAATTATCTTCTTAGTTGCTTATCTTTTAATTTGTTGCATTATAGTGTGAATATAAAAACTCCGACAAAATATCACAATACAACTATGGAATTAAGCAAAATTACATATATGGAATTTAATGATTGTAATTGATAAATGATGTAATTAAAATTACATAATTTAATTTACAAATATGTTTATTTTACCTAAGTTCTAATTTTTAATCATTAATAGAGAAAGATAATTGTTACGATATGAAACCGATAAATGATGAACAGTCCAATTTATTTTGATGAATATGTTCAGTTTTTACTTAATTATTGACAAGTATTGTAGGATCAGTAAACTTGTAATGAAACATATGACTCGAAAGGTTCAAAGTGCTGCAGTTTAGGGACTGGCCACGAGTGTGTCGGTCAGCTGATGATTATTTCATCCTTTCCTCGAGGCACTCACTCGAGTTTCGTGCTTTTGTTTTCGATGTCAGCAACGACTAACCAAACCCCGTTGCTGTTCCATTTTGGGGTAGAATTCAAACCAATTTAATCTTCAAGCTACACAAATCTGCATTAAGAGTTGATTTTTCCAAAATAAGAATAGAATCATGTAAAGACATTTTTTCAGTTAACAACTTACTGAATTTTCCCTCAATTCATATTTATAAAACGTTGAAATTTGTAACAAGTAATTGGTTTTATTTTGAATTTGAACACTGCAAATCCACAAATCCTATAACTCACATTTACGACCAAAAACTGTTTAAGGTACCCCCTCACAAAACTACTAAAAAATAATAATAAAAAAATAAAACATATAGATTTTAACTTACCCACTACAACATGAAAATAATATCAAACTATAGAAAAAGTGTGTTACAAATATTCTGTTACAGGGAAATTATTATTCAGTGCAGGAGATACTAAATCAAATAAAAAGTGAAAATCCAAAGAACTGTTTTAACATTTGATAGGCTTTCTACATCCCGAATAATTGAGGCAAGATTACTGTTTTTTAATATTTGATTTGAATTATACGTAGCTATTATTAGCTTTACAAAGTTTAAAGAAACTGACAAAGTACAGTTTAGAAATATGTATTTTTTCTGCGACGGTTTCGGCTATAAAACCATCATCTATTGGTATTTTATCAAAATTATTATTATTTTGTTTGAATTAATTGTTTTGTTTGTTATTGTTATTATGTTTATGTTTTTTGACTGGGACTTGTGGCGTGGTCCTGTAATCCAGCTTCATTGAGGTCAGGTTTTGAGGATGATATAGGTCTAAAGTGGCTCAGATAGTTTCAGTGATCATCTGATGATACCCGCATCAACTCCCACCATCATTTAAACATATCAGACCATCACCTGCGTGGTTCGGAAGTCACGTTAAGCCGTTGGTCCTTGTATTTTCATTAGTCATTGGGCTATTAATTAATGACCCATTCTAAGAAGAGTCGGCCTTAGTTTGTAACAAGACTACACCTCATAACTCATTACTACCACTCATCACACTCATCTTTCACCACATTTTTGCCTTAAAATACCCTCATTAGAGTGGTCGGCATCTCAAATAGTGATTTAGTGATGAAGAATAGTGACACCATGAACATTTGATATGATCACCTGATATCAACACCTTCTCATCCAAGCTGAAAATGTATGCCTTTGAACAAGTGTGCATTTGAGCACTCTGCCCTTATCATGTACTCCACCTTTGACTACTTCTGCTTACGTTTTAGGAGTGCCAAAAATAGTATTTTAACACACGTTGTAGGTTTAAGCCAAACTTAAATTTGTACTTAAAAATAGATAAACCATAGTACGTTTTTTATACGGGGCGGGATTAAAATAAATCAGTGTTAAAAGACCACATTTTACATATTTTTAATGACAAAATTTGCATTAAAATTCTGAGGGAAACATCACAACCCTATAACATAATCCCATAGAGTATTTAGAATAAAAATTTGTCATTAAAAAATAGTATGTAAAATGTGGCATTTTAACTTTTATTTTTTTAAATTTTTATACGTATTACAAAATGAGTCGAGATAAAAATTGTTCTTTGCATCATTGAATTTGTACTAAAATTCCCTTTCTTTTGAGGTGCCACAACAGAGGTGTTGTATTAAACAAATTGAGGGTCCCTCCTCCCGGCCTTTGTGTGGGGGGTGTATGACGCAAAGTATGTAAAACAAACTTTAGAATGTTATAAAAACATTCCCTAAAGAGTTTTAAATTTTTTTCTAAAGTTAAGATGGGGGAAATTTAAAACTCACCCTGGATACAGTATATATTACTACAGGATAAAATCCACTGATGGTTACTGACCGTGTGATAGAAAGAATAATAAGCGTAGAGTCTTTTATTCATTTTAATTAACAACTATGTATAAAAATTTAAATGTTTTTAATTAAAACTGAACATTTTAGTTTTAGGGTGAATTCCGAATGTTTGAGTATAAATAAACGCACCCTTTGATGCGTCCATGAACTGTAAACTGTTCATACAAATATGAAATTGATAAAGGTATCTTGACTTGCTGTGACTTTTTAAATGAAAGCGGCTCACTGATAGTCGTGTTTCAATGTGGAAAGTGAGAATAAAACAATTTAAAATGTTGATTTCCAATTGCTGGTTTTCGCTTACAAACAAGCGCATTTCGATTTTGTTGTTTACTTGTCGGAATGAATAAATTACGAGCTGAATTGCTTCTTTACGGCAATTCATTTATAATTTACTGAAGAGAGCCGCTCTTGAGCAATCCTTTTCACAGAGACTGTTCGTATTCAATTATATCATTTGTACTATTTGTAGCGTGTAGACAGTTTACCTGAATATTGTATTTGTCAAGTTCACTAAAATGTTAAAAACATACAAAAACCATACAATCTACCGTAAGTAGTAAGTTCTGCTTATACATTATTAGAGTAAGATATACCTAATATAATTAAAAAGAGTTTAAACTATTATTGCGGACATTTTCCATCGTTAGTGAGCAAGATGATCACGACGTTTCGGGATCTGCTATCTGATCCCGTCTTCAGGTGAAAAGAACGTAAAACATAACACAGAATATGTGTTAACCTAAAACATAAAACAAAATGTTCTGTGTTTGTGCTTTAGGTTACTTTTCACCTGAAGGATCAGACAGATCCAACGTCGATCTACTAATTGCTGAATCAAGCCAACGTCAACAACACAAACAAGGAATTAAAAATTGTGTTTTACTTCTTTTAATAAATTAAGGCATATAAAATAATTTATTAATTTTACAACCAACTATTCTGAGTGAAAATGACTTTAGCCAGAATTACAGCCTACGTGTTTTAACAATAAATGTCAATGTTCCTCATTTGGATAAAACAGTAGTAAGAAATAAACCTTACACTAATTCTACCAACCTTACACTGTAGTTTATATGTCTTTAGACAAGTAATTTTCCTTAAATCCATTGACATACTTATTGTTGTTTATCCAAGGCGTTACGTTTTGTTTTGCAGTATTGAATAGCAAAGAAACTCAATTATACGTCAGTGTGTAAGAAAATCTTATCCGATTTAAAAACCAACAATCCTCCTTTCCTTGTTGTAAAAGATGTGCTGGCGTATTTTACATGACAAAGAGTCACAAATAGACGATTATATGGATAACAGGCAGAGCGACTCGCAGCATACGTCAAAGCCCTTCACTTCCTTTCCTGTAATATTGCATCTTTAGCAAACAAACCAATCTGGAGAGTTGTGATCTTGCTGGCTTCATTTCAAAGCTGTGATTATATGGAAACTTGATTAGAACGTTAATTATTAAAAACAACTATAAATGAAAACCAATTATTATCAAAAAGTTTGTAAGTTGCAATTTTTTCTCGTTAAATTGTTTCTAGACTTTTTAAAAGTCATTTGTTTAAATACTTGCAACGAGAACACCTAGAAAAATATGTAAACAAATGTAAATCAGTTGAGGAAGAAAATAGGCAGATTTGAACTTTACCTTTCCTGTCTGCAGTACTTTCCTGGGATTGACCCGTGTACGGTTGTGTACTCATCTTTAAATTTTAGAGAAAATATATTTTATGTGTTATTTATATAGATCTTATGTGTTACTTTTGTTACAGAGAGTTCAAAAATTGTACGTAATCATAAATAGCTATAGTAAAACTATTTTAGAAATAAAGAATCCAAACGCTGTACATATTCATAAAAATAATTTACCAATTTGTTTTACATGCGTTAAAACTTTAATATGTTTGCACTGCTAAGCGACTCTTCTTTTTGTTGAATATTATAACATAACTTTATCCAGTTATAACCAATAGAATTCAGTTATTTTCTTCATATTTCCTTTTCTATTAAATGTTTTCAAGTTGTAAAACTCACGATGTTTTAGAACGTTTGAATCCTTAGTGTTAAATACTTCCAACACGTCGAACTGTTAACGGATCCATTCATAAGTTAATCTATATTAATATTAACACCATTGCTTTATGCAACCCTTAGTTTTGGCTCTTTAACAAAATTTAAAAATAAAAATGTCATGAGACGTTTTTGTTTTGTTCTTATATAGTATAACGATAAAGCATCGATATACACATTTTTGAAGGCGTAATTCAATACAATGGAAAAGCGTCGTTGTCTTGCAACTCGGATTATTAAACTGTTACTGCTGTAAGATTATTTCATACTATTTAATACAACAAAATGTATTATTCTTTTTATCAGTCAATACAAAGCTTAGAACTTTATTTAAAATACAAACAAAATAAAATTAACAAAACTTACCCTACCAACACCATCAAGCTCAGCTCGCTCAAAAGCCATGTAGGCGAAGTCCCAAACACATAACACCTGACACCTGTCTAAGACCTCTCTTCCTCTGTGATCTTAATCTAACCATATATTAGTAAGCTAAGCCCTTGGCAACTAGGCTAGCATACCAGACACCCGGCTATTCACAATATTTACAAGGTTTCCTACAATACATGCTACAATAAATACGTTAAAACCTATCTAAAACTGTTTTAAGTCACAATAAAATGTTAAACGTTAACGCAATTACTTATTATATATATATATTTAAGTTTGAGTTTTGTACATATATTTTATACACCAATTTTCTTTTCTGTTAATTCCTTCAATTTGTTTGTCCTTTGATAACGACTAACCGTCGAAATATAAGGTTTTTGTTCTTGAAGTGTTTCTCTTTATGAATATATATATATTCACGTACAAATTGGCAATTATTCTAAAGAGAATTTAATATAAATCAACAATGTTGTGTACTTTGGTCATAGCAGATTGAAAAATATCTGTACTAAACATATCTGAAAGTTTTGTTTATTTTATGTCATTGATAAACAGTCGTATTAAAAGGACCATTCCTGATTTAAGAGAAAAGGATTATGCATTCTAACAAAAAATAAATCTAATTCCGAATAATATACAAGGTGAAAACTTTTCAGACATTCTGCGACTGGATTAATGTGCTACGTCCTCTAGGGCTATCCAAACAAACCTTACTTGGTTTTTATTTGCTAGCAGGTGTTTCAAAGTTTTAGTTTTGAATGTATTTATTTGTTGTAAAACTATTCATATACATAATATGTGGCATGAGGTAGTTGTATCACTTGTCAATTCGGAGACGTTCTAGTTTTTCCTAATATATTATTCTTAATCTAGTCACACCTATCAGCACTGTGATTACGTATCATGAATCGTGTTTTCAAAGTGTTTTACAGACGAGTGAGGTACCTTAAAATAGTGATTATGCTTATTAAGATATTGGTTTACATTAGAATATTGAGGTTGTCCTTCAAAGATAGCCTTCGGCCCATCATCATTTAGGACACAGGAAAACCAACCATTTCGATTTGTTTTGACAAATTTTGGTAACATTTACACTTCCATCTATTCTAATCGAAAACAAAACGAGATAAACGTCGCTTTGTCGTTGGGTACCATCAATATAACATCTTGTAGATGGCAATTGTGTAAAGTGTTAGGTGTCATGTGTCCTTATGACGATGGGACTCAGGCCTCAACATTGGTCTTAAAGCTTCAAGCGGAATATTAAGGATTTCGTTGTCGTACTATAAGAAGTTAACTAGTACAACTATATTACTCGACTGTTAATTCTTTTTTTAAGATTGCTATTTGCCTGAAATTATTAGTTTAGAAATTTAAGTCAAATATGGATGTTAAACTCGTTGTTTTTTAACAAAGTACCTTAATACTATTGTGCTAATACAGTGACAAACTGCTGAATTTCTAGTAGGTCTTAAGGCATCCACGATAAACTTTGACTGGAGGTTGTTCGTGGTGCCAAGTATCACGTTTTTACAATCAAAAAACGAGATTCTATTTAGCTTCAAAAGATGGGCCGTGAAACTATGTTTTCGCTGAGCCGCCATAATCGAACACCAGGCAGCAAAGATGCTCACTTTTACATTCTAGAAACCTTAACTTTCGTCAAGCAAAACATAACTCAATTCAACCTTTCTATCCCAACTTCCAATAACTCCGTCCAGCCAATTGTTCCTAAACATTCAACAACCTTTCCATCCCAACTTCCTATAACCTCCGTAACTCGAATAATTAGCTATTCCTAAACATTCAACAACCTTTTTTCAAAACATTTATGGCATAAAGCTGTTTAATAGCCTCCCAAATCCTCAAACCCTTCAACATTTAGGAACATGCTTAAAACCGGCTGATGAACCTCTAATTTACAGTGTCATGTAAGAGTTTGTTGAAATTTTTGGCTAAATCTGTGAATTTGATCTGTTTATATATATATATTTTTAAGAATAAGAGCCTAAGGTACTATTTTGTGATAATTTCTGACTTGGCTTATGCAATTGTATTTTGTTAACTTTTGCCCAATGAAATAATTTCTGATTAACCGACTTTGTCGTGTTTCAACGACTCATATATAGGATGAGTTAAAAAATGGATACTCGCTGTTAAATTTTTCAAATTCAAATTCAAATTCATTTATTCAGAAATGCTTTACATCACAGGCATTGCCCAATTACAATGAAGCATTAATACTATTACATACATAAATTTGAGGAAATATACAGGGTGATTCAAAATAGACGCCAAATTTCAGGGTGGGTTTCTTATGCAAAAACAATTACAAAAGTTCTAAAACATGCGTCCTAAAATTCTTCGTTACCCAGTAGCCGCCATTTTGTATTTTTACTTAAAATGTATATCTCAGAACACTTGACGATTGCATTCAAACTAGGTAGGGTGTTTATGTGTCTTAAGATTGAAATAAAGAAAAAAAGATTATTTCATAAAATCCACAGAAACAAAATGGCGGCTATTTAAATTTTCAAATTGAAATACCATGAAAATGGCGCATAATACAAAATTTTACAAGGTAAAAAAGTTGTATTTTATAATTTTACATAAAGATACAAACTCATTTTTCCAAATTTCTAATAACATTTTCATTTTTACGATCTTTTTACAACTGGTAAATGTACCAAAATTTTCAAATTGAAATACCATGAAAATGGCGCATAATACAAAATTTTACAAGGTAAAAAAGTTGTATTTTATAATTTTACATAAAGATAGAAAACTCATCTTTCCAAATTTTACAAAGCTTGGTAAAATGTACCAGTTGTAAAGGACATTACAAAGTGAAAATATTAATGTAAATCAACAATGTTGTGTATTTTGGTCATAGCAGATTGAAAAATATCTGTACTAAACATATCTGAAAGTTTGTTTATTTTATGTCATTGATAAACAGTCGTATTGAAAGGACCATTCCTGATTTAAGAGAAAGGATTATGCATTCTAACAAAAAATAAATCTAATTCCGAATAATATACAAGGTGAAAACTTTTCAGACATTCTGCGACTGCATTAATGTGCACGTCCTCTAGGGCTATCCAAACAAACCTTACTTGGTTTTATTTGCTAGCAGGTGTTTCAAAGTTTTAGTTTTGAATGTATTTATTTTTGTAAAACTATTCATATACATAATATGTGGCATGAGGTAGTTGTATCACTTGTCAATTCGGAGACGTTCTAGTTTTTCCTAATATATTATTCTTAATCTAGTCACACCTATCAGCACTGTGATTACCTATCATGAATCGTGTTTTCAAAGTGTTTTACAGACGAGTGAGGTACCTTAAAATAGTGATTATGCTTATTAAGATATTGGTTTACATTAGGAATATTGAGGTTGTCCTTCAAAGATAGCCTTCGGCCCATCATCATTTAGGACACAGGAAAACCAACCATTTCGATTTTGTTTGACAAATTTTGGTAACATTTACACCTCCATCTGTTCTAATCGAAAACAAAACGAGATAAACGTCGCTTTGTCGTTGGGTACCATCAATATAACATCTTGTAGATGGCAAGTGTAAAGTGTTAGGTGTCATGTGTCCTTATGATGATGGGACTTAGGCCTCAACATTGGTCTTAAGGCTTCAAGCGGAATATTAAGGATTTCGTTGTCGTACTATAAGAAGTCAACTAGTACAACTATATTACTCGACTGTTAATTCTTTTTTAAGATTGCTATTTGCCTGAAATTATTAGTTTAGAAATTTAAGTCCAATATGGATGTTAAACTCGTTGTTTTTACAAAGTACCTTAATACTATTGTGCTAATACAGTAGAACGAAACTAGCTTTGCTGTTCTAGTAGGTCTTAAGGCATCCACGATAAACTTTGACTGGAAGGTTGTTCGTGGTACTTTGTAAAGTGCGTTTTTATGACAATCAAAAAACGAGATTCTTATTTAGACTTCAAAGATGGGCCGTGAGAACTATGTTTTCGCTGAGCCGCCGCCAATCCTGCAAAGAACACTTCCAGGCAGCAAAGATGCTCACTTTTACATTCTGGAAACCTTAACTTTCGTCAAGCAAAACATAACTCAATTCAACCTTTCTATCCCAACTTCCTATAACCTCCGTAACTCCGAATAATTAGCTATTCCTAAACATTCAACAACCTTTTTCAAAAAACATTTACTCTATAATGGCATAAAGCTGTTTAATAGCCTCCCCAAATCCCTCAAACCCTTCAACATTTAGAAACATGCTTAAACCCCGGCTGATGAACCTCTCATGTTACAGTGTCAAAGTAAGAGTTTGTTGAAAGTATTGGCTAAATCTGTGATTTTGATCTGTTTATATATATATTTTTAAGAATAAGAGCCTAAGGTACTATTTTGTGATAATTTCTGACTTGGCTTATGCAATTGTATTTTGTTAACTTTTGCCCAATGAAATGATTTCTGATTTCTGATTAACCGACTTTGTCGTGTTTCAACGACTCATATATAGGATGAGTTAAAAAATGGATACTCGCTGTTAAATTTTGATGGATAAAGATAAAAATAAAACTCAGGATACCCTTATAGCAAGTAAACGTGAACTCTTGAACTATTTGCTCCCCCTCAACTATACACTCATTTTGAAGCTCTTGGTGTGAAACCTTCGGGAAACATCTGAAAACATTTTTTTCTGACAAGTTGGCGGCCAAAAACGATGGCGTCTGAAAATCTCCCCTTGTACTTTATCATAGAGGAAAACATTTTCTCAGATCTTCAATCTGATGAAAAATTGTTAGTGTGTAAACAAATTTCCTACAACCTTTGCAGTTAATAATTTTTCCCACAGTCTGTGACGGTGTCATTGCTAGATCAGTTTAAAGTTAAATTGTCGAAAATTCAACTTTTAGGACTTTTGGGGGGTCAGTTCAAAACTTTCAAATGGAAAGACCCATTCAGTACCCCTCATTTTAAAGGTCGTAGTTTAAAAGGAACAGATGAAATTAGAGCTTTGTATCTCAACCTAGTACAAAATAGCAGCGCATTGGAATTAAATAAATCTTAACGGAAGTTGCCATTTTGTACTGGGTTAAGATAGAAAGCTCTGGTCTTTACTATTATTCTTCTTTAACCATGACCTTTAAAATGAGGTGTCACTCAGTGGTCTTACCAATTAAAATTTGATCTGGTCCCCAAAATCTCATATTGGTGAAAAAAGTTCACTTCTACTTCCTATATAAAGGTATCATGAGTTTCATTTGTATATCTTTACCCATTAACAGTTTAACAGGAAGTATCCATACTTTTATCTCACCCTGTACAACATTTGCAAATACGAAGTGGGTACTTTTTAAAGTCGTATTGCTTAACAAGAGCAAAGTATCTACAAAAGAGTGTGATACTTGCTCAATGTGATTACTTTACAGTATCGCACAAATGGAGGGTTCATTCAAAGACCGTATTTCACTTACGTCTGTTATCCGGGATCGTCTATTTTGGTCCTTTGTCCTGTGCTGCATAAGTATTTATACGAGTATATTTAATAACGTTTCCCATTTACAGGAAATGGTTAGAAATATTCCTTTCAGTATAACGGTGGGTGCAGCATATGTAATGTTACTGTAAATACATAGTGTAAACAACAAGATCAAAGAGAATAAATAAATATATATTCTTGAATTTGAATACTTATAATGAAGTCGTAATACAAGTAAGAACGTGTTACAATGTTGTAATAAAACTTAATATTACAACAAACAAGCTGAATTTAACATTCGATACACTTGGATTTTCGATATTCAAGTTTGGAATTTTGCCATGCAAAATATATTGTACAAGTATAATTAGCAAAATTTAATATTTATTTTTGCATGTTTTGTCACTGTTCTATACAAAGTGCTACGTTTATAAACTCGTGTTTACGTGCTAAAGTTCAATTTTATTCCCATTGGTTGGTTTTGATGATTTTTAAGTTACGGTTTCCTGGAAAGGTGGTCAGTTTTGACAGCTGTAGTATTAGTAAAGCCGTATACTGAGAATTTTTGTGTGTGGGTGTATTGAAAAGTAACTATTTCTTACAATACAAGTTATTAATTTCTTTCGTAGTTTTGTTTTTAATATTTGGTATTGTCATTAATAAAATAACAATAAGATGACTATTAACTATTTAACTTTGAGTTAGTCCATCACCTTTAAAAGTAATGTATATTTTGTTAAAATAACATAATACAGTTGTTATTTTTTACAATGTAAACTGAATGAAAACATTAAAATAAATTAGCTTATTAATAAAGTTATAAATGCACTATGCTATGCTACGGGCGGACCATGGAGTAAACTAAAATCGATTAATCATTAATTTAATCATAGTATTCTAAAAGTTCGCAAAACAGTTCACACTGCATAACAATTAAACATACTCTCTTATAAAAGTGTTTAATTTTCAGTTAAATTATATGAATGAGGGGTATTTCATTTTTAAACCGAATACCGCACACATAAATATTGAATAATTTTAACATCTTGTTATACTTATCTGCAGTTATTATATTAAACCCACGGTTTAGTCTTGTTATGTCAGCTCTTGAAATCATCATGAAACAAACTGAACCCTCAATATGAACCACCAGATGTAACTGTGTGTAATGTTAAGTGACACATAAACTTACTAATTAGAAGAGTCTCTTCTCGAACAAAGTTTCCCCAACAGGTAAATAGATATTCTAACTTTGGCCTGTGTGTAAAACTCGATAAGACAACCCGACTCGTACATTACTTCTTGCATGTTACTTTCATGTCAGTTTTGATCATTCATTGCTTTGTTATTTATCAGCGAAGTCTTATAACTGCTTAGGCCGTATTAATAAGGCAATGGAAAATATTCCAGCTCAGCCTTAAAGTTAGCAGTAACAGAATAGTATATTTTAGCACTAGGTCCTAAAGTGACACTTTTGACACGAGGTCAAGTTAACGTCCGAGGCGCAGCCGACGATGTTAAAGGACCAAGGGTCAAAAAGACACTTTCGGGCCGAGTGATGAACAATATTTTTTGTCATGATGTAAATAATAAATATAAAAAATGTCAATAAACGTTTTAATATTATAAACAATTAATTAAGTAAACATTGTTTTGAGCTCACCAGTTAGAATTATAATGTTTTGAAGAAACAGCTGTTACACTGATTTGGTGTTAACTACTATACGTCAGTGTTAAATTTCAAAACAATCAAAACAAACTCGTTGAACCAGCTGATGTCCATGCCACAAAATGATCATTAAAATGACATTTTCCTCCCTAGGGAGAAAAAGATCCTCAAAACAATACTTTATTTACCGTACCAAAAGTGACACTTTAGCACTGTCAATACATGTGTCTAAAGCAGCTATTTTCAGAGCAGAATGACAAAAATGTCGTTTCTTTATACAATAGTGATCTAGTCGGATTAAATTCACGAGTACTTACAGTAGAGGCGTTTTGATTTTTTCCATAATAATATTCACATTTTTAAACTACTGGGTAACAATAATAGGTGTACCAATTATCACAGCCACTATATAAGTAGGTAAAGTTATGGCAAGGTTGAGGTACCATTATGGAATTAGATGCATAACTCACTGGTAATATTTAAAACCCTGACTTAATAAAGAGAGGATTGAAATAAATATTTCCAAAATGATCATTACTCACGTATTGACCTATTTGGGACACGTGAAGTACGCTGACGCCGTCTTGAAAAGTTGGATTTTCTTAGTATCCAGACCTGCTTCATTCTTTCAGAATGAGCTATTTTCCTTTCATCAATCGAGGCTAATCTTTTCCTTTTAGCAACTTCCCTCTGACTAACTTTCCAATCAAACAACCTGTGTCTACATTTCCATTAGTGTGATAGCTGCCGCTTTTAAATCTTGCTCAAACTCCCACGATCCATTTAAATGTTTCGTCTTACTTCGAGTTTTGACAACTCTAAAATTTGCTTTGTTGGTCTAGAAAACTGCATTCTTTTATACGGTCATAGCTTTTGTTGTCATGTGTACTTTACAAAAAAACAATGAAGTCGTGCCACGATTATTTCGAGGGTTTATTTGTTGTAAATGTGGGGAAGGGCCACATTTACAGGACAGGTGAAGCCTTTTTCTCGTCAGTTGATGGTATTACTGCTATACTGCTAAAATTGTAGATGAGACGCACATGGATATCATGACTAGATGGACTTACAGAGGAGTAACATTATTGAGCATTTTGGTTTCATTGAAGGGTTTAAGGAAGGAGTTAGTTTTGAATCTGATTGTATATACTTGAGAGGATTTTGTATACCTTCATTGTGAGTAGGCCCATTCAACAGAACTCAGTTAATTGTTGATTGTAAGTCAAAATCAGGTTAGAGACCCCTGTAGTTTGGCTAAGTCTCACGATGTCCTCAGCAAAAATATAAATAATGTCCGTTTAAGGTCCTCAAAAAACTGTTCGAAAGCATTCTTCTAATCTTTTGTAGTACGTTTTTTTAATATGCACCTTTTTCACAATACCATAGCTACGCACTTCTGATTCCTCGGACTTTACAGATTAGGTAGGTGTTTATCAAGGTTAGTATATAGGAGATTGGCCCACTCTCATAAGACTCCATGTTCCAATTTCTGGGGAAGACTGTGACGTGACGTCTTTGCAGACCTCGAGAATTGTCGCTCGACTCAACTTTGAAATGGCGAAACAGCGCGTTATATACTCGCTCACGGCGACGTAGTTAAATATGTAATTGTTCGTACTTACATATTTATATACTCGTTTTCAGCATGAAAAGGTCTTTTCAACAGTGTACATATCAAGTATAGTATAGTATAGTCCTAACTATAAAAGTGAAAATTGTAAAATCCTTTTTGTTCAAATGAACTATGACGTAAAATGTAAGTGCTCTAGGAAATGTTTGTTTTTGATTATTTTTATGTTTAAGAGTACCCGTTTTAAAAAGGAAACTTCAAATTTTCATTTAATAAAAGTTAAATAATTTAGCTCGAGTATTTTATTTGTGTTACGTTTTAAAGTCAAAAGTTGAGATTTTAAAAAATATCGCATATGTTAGAGTTTTAAATGGCGTTTAACTATAAAATCAAATATCTTGGCTTTTACTGAACTTATTTTTTTTGCACATTTCAGCATATGGTAAACTATTAACTGCAACTGATGTTTTTGGAAATACGTTTTCAAAAACTGTAATAGAAAGTCCCATCCATCAAGTTTATTATAGCGCAAAGTGCTGAAATTTAATAAAAATGTATTTGTTTGTTGAATTGTTGTTACATTTTCTGATAGAAGGTATTATTATTAAAAAGTACAATAGTCTAATTGGCAAGATGAACAATTTACAATTTTGTTTAAAGCGTATATTCTAAAATTTAATTCTATTATCCTTTATCGTTTAAACATTATTATTGCACTACATTATAGTAAATGTTCTCTTTCAATATTGTAAAATGACAATTTACATTACAAAAACTATTGGTTTGCATTTACTATTTTGAAATTAGTTGTGAAAAAATTAGCACCACTCTTAATTAGCACCAATGAAATAGACGCATATATAATTAAACATGGTATAATTATATATTACTTCCAGAATCCGAGTTTTTAGGAAGTTTGTCATAGGTTAACTCTGTACAATGAAACCTAATTTAAATGTGACGTAATATTGATTTAGAGCTTGCATTTTGAAAAATAAATCACAAATTGAATGTGTACTAAGGTATATTTTACCTGCATATTAAAATGTACAGACACTGTACATTATAGGAGACATTCCTATTACGCGTGAAAAACGTTTTTAAATTTTGATTTTCATATAAGTACGCTTGATATTTGTTTTGAATCATCAGATTATTGCACGCACTAATTATGTTTTCCTCATAATTTAGTTTTCAGATTAATTTCAAGTAAGCTTAGAACACAGGAATCCAACTAAGTCAATCTAAGTTATTCTGATTAGTAGTACAGTAATGGTAATGCATATAAAAAGGTAGTACTGTAAATACTAGACTACTAATGTCATGACTGTATTCATTAAAAACAACCAAACTTATCAGCTTACAAAACTTTTTTCGGAAATCCAGTTTTTTTACAATTGAGCATTATATCTCTTGTCAGTTAGCTGGATAGATTTTCATGTAAAACAGTAATACATTTCTTTTTGCTTTGTTCCATTTATTGTGTAGAAGATTGTAATTGTACTTTTCTGAAAGTAGTTATTTTATAATATTCCGAGTACTATCATTACGAGAATTAAAGTATGTAGGTTTTTTGTCAAAACATAGCCATTTTGGTTTGTTTATAAGATTAATATTGGTTGATTTGCGACCAGCTGTTTAATTCCGGGTGTCTATCTATAAATTTTAGGTTACACCGCTAACAATGTATGGAAAGCATCTTGAAAAAATATTTAAAGTAGTTAGCAAATTATGAATTTAAAAATTGACAAATGAATACTATTAGAATAAGGTTTGAAACATTTTACAGTTAGGAATTTATGTACTTAACTGTTAACCTATTTCAGTACAACTATATTAGCGAACAATCTGAACATATTTTATTTAATCCAGTATGTACTGTTGAAGGTTCTTTTAGAGCTCATATAAAACGTCTGATCACATCACTTTATTCCTAAGAAATCGGCGTTTTAAGCCTTTTAGTTTTATGATAAAAACGACCCAATCCATAAACTCACTATTATGCGTCAAAATTTAGCCAATTGTCCAAGAGAGAACCTCCAAACTCCCTCTCTCCAGACCCCAGGCCTCCCGGTAGTTCACGCTCTACAGACATTCGGATCATGGTAACCCCCTTTTCCAAAAACCTAGCTTCGTCAATGCCAGGCGTAAAATAATTGTTGTAAATAAATTTTGTATTGATCTATAACTTTTTCTGTGTTTATGTACATACTATATTTTAAGTGTTCAAATACATTTCACAAGTTTTATTTACAATTTTTAGAGCCAATTCTACCAAGTTTGCCTTTTTTTTGTATGCGAAAGAGTTTTCAAAATCGACACGATTATATAAAACATAACATACAAAATGCATTTTATTTGTTGGGAAGTGTATTTTAAATATATAATACGTATTTTAACTAGCCTCGTCTTAATTTCCTCGTCCTACTACTGTACTATCTTCGCCCTCTATATCCTCCTACATGAACAGAGTTTATTGCATATAGAAAGGTCCGTGGAAAGATTGGGTAGAAAATGTCATTGCTGTGCAAATCCGTGTTAAATGCAGATCCAGTTTTTTGTATTGTAATTTTTTGAGTGAAGTAGTCAATCCGAAAGTCATTAAAGCAATACATTTTCAATACGCAAACATATACAACTAGGTACAATAACCTTGTATTTCCCTCAGCAGTATCGGATAAATAATAAAAGAGATATAAGTTTGTAAATCCATTGAATCGTTGCTAAAAACTTCATGGGCCATAATCTATTGAAGAAAACGAAATGCTAGGCTCATAACTAGTTATTTGTGCAACGATTGTCAAGAAGTATATTTTGTAACGTGTATGCATTTATTATAATCTCAGTTGAATGTTTTCGTCCACCAAGGGTCTGACTTACCTGTAGTGTTCTGGGTTGGATGTCGCGCCGCAATGATCCTAGGGGGTGGTGCGGGGAATTTATATACCGGCGGGTTGGCACCCCTTTCATTGTTGTCCCTCCCACTGCCCACGACTTTCCCTCCACCACGCCGACACACCAACTCCATTTTGCTCTCCATATATTAACTTATTAGCGCCTAACAAAACGCTCAAATGTAGTTTAGCCTTGTCCCTAAAAGGATTGGGCTTTGATTTAATAGGCCTGGGCTTTCGTGGGCACAGTTTTATACAATCCGTATATGATTGTCATTCTAGTATGGTGAAAGAGGATAAATGTATGAGGGCTGTTTATTTGGTTTCACGGATTAAGAATTCAATTTAAGGACGAACAGAATTTTTTCCACGCGGTTAAATCTATACGCTCTTAATAATATGCCACAAACTAAAGAGAATTCGTGTGCAAGAAAATCGAGTGGTAGGATACAACCTAAATAAGTTTTAACTTATTAATTCTGCATTATCTTTATTAGTTTTTATCATAGAAATGGCGAAGATGATACCGGTTCACGAAGTTGTATCATGAATGTGTTTTTATTTACATTATATTACAACAAAGGTTGCAAAAGTTAGATTATTATCGAATTTCCATTGGAAAAGTAAGATATTCAAACCGTAAGCATAGTAAGATCCAGGCCCAGGCCAATAAAATGAGCACCGATCCTGGCCTCCAGAACACGTTTTGAGCATTTTTTGTTTACTTTAGATACAGCATATGTATACAATATGTGTATCATCTCTACAAGCCGCATATTGTGTCCGTTTTTACCAAATTGGTACAAATGTTCCTCTTGTAATTGTTTTCCTTTCATGATATATAGTACATCTTGGTCTGAGGCTAAAGGCCAAAGCGAGGCTGTGAGCTTAACGAAGAGTTCGTATCGCCGCCCATGATCACACAGGAGGCCAAGCTGAGGCCGAAGGCCGAAGCGAGGCTGTGAGCGTAGCAAAGAGCCTCGTAACACTCGTGGTAATAGAACATAAAACTGAGGCCGAAGGCCGAAGTGAGGTTGTGAGTGGAGCGAAGAGCCTCATATCACCCATGATCACACAGAAGGCCAAGCTGAGGCCAAAGTCCGAAGCGGGGCTGTGAGCGTAGCGAAGATATCTTCACGTAATGGAAGATAAAGTTGAGGCCGAAGGCCGAAAAGAGGTTGTTAGTGGAGCGAATCGGAGTAACAAATTGCAAAGGAAATCTATTCACTTATGCCAGCGGCGCTTTAGCATTTAGCTGCGCGTCGGCCTGGTTCAAAGCTCGGAACGCCTACTATTTCAAAGCCGTACGTCATTGAGATAAACAAACCGATTACGACATCTCTATGCAAGGCGTAGATGAAGCTTATCACAAGTTGGTTACATTCACTGCATTGAATGCTAAAACTGTTTTGTCGTCTTCTACGATTACCTTGTTTTGAGTGTTAAAACTATGGCATGCAAATCAATGTTGTCCTACTAAAGTTTAAACTAATTTCCATAGGCTACTACTCGTAAGTTACAAGGCCAAAACTGGCAAAATCGCCGACTGAATTAAGCTATTTTTGAGAACTTATAGCTAGAAAGAAGATTAGCTAGAAACTTGAATTTTTCCTTGTGGGCTGGTCTTAGCGGAAAGTTCTCAAATCAAATACTTTTTTTTGGAGGCCCGTTTTGGTGGAGGATTGACCGAAAATTCAAAAAACATATGTGTAGTAAGTTAGTTTTTGTCCGTAAAAGTCTAATCGCGTGCTCAAATCTTGAATTGAATGAAAGGTCTACACTGTGAGATTACACTATCAGTATAGTTTAACGCACATTTAAGACTAATCTATACTAATATATAAAAATGAGATGGTGTGTGTCTGTGTGTCTGTGGGTGTGTGTGTCTGTGTGTTTGTTCCTCAATCATGCAAATACCACTGGACCAATTTTAATGAAATTTTACAGGAATGTGGCTTATATACCTGGTCAACCTATAGGCTACTAACATGTTTAATAATTTTATTATTTTGAAGATGGCGGTCATTAATAGGACCTCACTACATGTAAAAATTTATAACCCCAAAACTGTCACGTAAAATTCTAGAAAACCGTAAAAGATATTTAAGTTTTGACTGCCCATACGAGCTTTAAAATTTAATTTTCTACACAAATGTTCCTGAGCACTTTTTTCGTATCTTTAACCGTTTGCTCGGAAAGCTTGCTTCAGCGTGGAGAAACAGGCTCATGATGGGCGCCACTGCACGCTCAAACTCGGCACTTCCACGGGTACACCTCTCCTCGACGCGTCAGAACGTCTGACCGACAGCGTTTGTTGACCATATTACTTACGATTCATGCTTTACAGCGTGCAAACCAAATAAGAGTGTTGTACTATACCCATGTACTTTTCAATTTTCAACTAAACAAAATTAGTTTATTTTGGATTTAAAACTTATGTGGTTTGGCATGATAAATTTAAAATAAATTTTGTACTGTAGCCATGTAATTTTCCATCTTCAACTAAGCAAGAATAGTTAATTTGGGATTTCTAACTTATGTGGTTTGTCATGATAAGTTAAAATAAATGTTGTACAATATCCATTCAATATTAATAGTTTATAATGCAGCCTTTAGTGCACGCACATGCTTAAATACGTTCTATAAAGTAAAACTGTGAAACCAAACGAGTCAAACTAACAATCTAAAAGGTTTTGCAACGTTTCCATTGGTAAGCAATTGCACTGGGAATGAGAAGTTATTGTCAATCAAAAATACAGCCCTTGGTATTCCATAGTATTACGATAAGAGTATACGAACTATTGCATTTTACAAAACTAAATATTTCATACACATTAGATATTTGAATGTTCGTTAGTAAATCTGTGTTCAAATTCGCGGCTCAGTACACAAGGTGAACAAATAATAATCTATCAAGTTTTCATAGGGCATATAGTTTACAATGGGTTTGTTTAATGTTCGTTTTAATGTTTCTTTAATACATAGTTATCTCTAAAGGGGCATCTAAAGTAATATGTTTAAAGATATGAACCTATAAAGGTCAAGTTATGTAACTTTTAATCTTACATTGATTTACCACTAGGGACGCGTACGATTTTGCATCTCTATTATTAGACGGCCAAGCACCGCACCTGGTTCGTTGTTTCTTGGGAATACCTATCAGATCTGTTTCACGATCAATATGCCCAAACGAGATACATAAGTAATATGTTTGAAGTGTTATATCAGATGTTATAGCTATATTTGTGTCTTGGTCTTATCTAGCTTATTCGTTTTTGTTCAGTTTTGTTACACATGTTCAGTACAGTGACATAACTGTTTATGGCAAGTTTCACCTACACCGTTTTTAGAAGGGAACACCCCTCCCCCACACCATAAGAAAGGGAATTTCCAGTGTAATTATCTTCCACCCCCCTCCCCTCCACCACCACCATTACAGGAAATTCGCTAGGATTCACGGTAGCGCATGTGGCTAAGCGTCGGCTATGCTTTCGTTTAAAATGTTATAGAATAATTTGTAATTATTGAAGTTACATAAACACTATGCCAGCAAAGGTTCCTACCCTTAAATGTTTTTAAAATTGTTTAATCCAATGGCTTCGACCATGGTCAAAACAGACGACATTTCTATAGCTAACAGTTTATCATATAATAATTTAGTAAATTAATAATGGAATCAGTAGGGTGTTGCGTTTCATGAGTTGTATATAAAATATTAACATTACCTGATCTGCCGGCACTGCACTTGAAGTAGACTTTTTCTACTGCCACCATTTTGTTAGTTATCCTAAAAAGAGAATCGAATAAAAGACTCAAATAGAATCATACGTTGTCCATCAACCGAGTAATATTTTTAAGGATATGAACCTATAAATGTCAAGTTATGTAACTTTTAATCTTACATTGATTTACCGCTAGGGACTCATACGATTTTGCATCATATTAATTTTTTGCAACATATTAATTTTAAACTGTGTAGCCTTTTTAGGTTTATAAAAATAATTGTATTTCTATTGTTATTTTTGAATTATGGCCAAAGTCCCTGTAAAGGGCAGTTGGTCCCTGATCCCTTAGTCTCCACTCATATTATCCAACTATTAAAACTTGGCAGTCTTAAAACGACAGTAAACGTAATAAAATTGTCCAAAAGAAGACAGAAAGAAAAATTAAGGCACTTCTTAAATTGATAAATGAATTATACTCGTAATACAATTGTAAATTATTCCAATACTACAGTAATGAATTTTAATGGCCCGGTTCGATCCAAAGGTTTTGCCTTGAAACTTACTTTACTACGAAATATAGTATATTTGGTAAATAGTAACCATGCATATGATGATAGCAAAACTCTAGCAAGGTGAGCAAAACCTATTTTGTACACTCATTTTCAAATTCTAAGCATTATAAACAAATCTAAAGTTGGTTTAACGATTTCTTGAAAACAAAACGCGCTTGGTGCCATTATTCTTTGCTCAAACTCATACACATTTCAGGCGCCATTTTTGTTAGGGCATCGAAATTGAACCTTGAGGGTAAATTGAACGTTCCTATAAAACCGCTATGTAGCATATTGTTCAAAGAGGGCAAACTTATGCAAACCAAATTTTTGTCACGTAAGATACAGTGAAAAAACTTGGTATACTTCATCTAGTTTTGACGATATTTTAAAGACTTACTCGGCTGTTTCTTAACGGAAATTTATGATTTTGATGTAGTAGTTTGGTGAATTTTCTAAACAAACCTATTTACGACAAATCTTTGCAAATGTTTCCGTTTTGGAAAATATGTTGTTTTTGATTTAGTCTATTTTAGCTCATTGAGTCGTTTCCTGAGATCGGCATTCTACTAATGGGCACTCTGTACAACCTGCGGAGCTCAAAGGCGTAATCTGTCTTTACAATGTATAACCGGAATCTCAAGAGGGTTTGCGCAGTTTGCTTAATTGACTATATCCACAATGATACTCATATCGGGCAGAACAATTAATGATCAATTACAATTGGATTACCTTGAAGTGATGACTTAATCTTTTGCTAACAAGGCAGCAGTCTTCATTATATCAATTTATGTGCTGTATTTAGCTAAAGATCAAAACTGAATAGCTATACAAATACAAAGATACAATTATTCAACGACAAGGGCTATGTTTACAAATAGTTTTCTAGGTTTTGAAACAAACCCATTTAAATATTCTTTAAAACCTTTTTTAACTATTAGATTAACATTTTTAACTAAAATTTCTTTCTATGAAATTGTGTTTCCATGAACTTACAGTGATGTATATTCTAATCTAGCAGAGTGATTCACTAGTCACTATAATACTGTTTATCTTACACGTCTGGTCGCCACTTCACTACTGACTACTGAGCAGATCAGCTGATCTCCCAGTCAGCTTGTCTCCCGTTACGCTTATCAGTCCGTGCTCCTGAGGTCACGTATCTTATCAACACTCCCATTGTGCGGCTGGTCGGCTGCTACTCATCTCCAACTTTCGCTCATAAAATCTGACCTTGCAGTTCAACGAGTCATGAAAATTAAGCGTTCATTTCCTTACAAAGTTTATTGATTAGGTTATTGTGATTTATCTTTCGCATGTTTTATCGTGACAATAGTTATTGCTAAACTAGTTGTAAACCCCTAGTTTCAAATGTTTTGTAGAAATTGCATTTGTACTGCGTTATTGCACCACCACCACAACCGCAGAATTTGGTCGCAAACGTTTATTTTTCTTCATGTTAGCCTTTCATTAATAAAATTGAGACCCAGCTTTGAAGGTAAAGTTTGTCTTGCTTTACGAGGTTAAGTTGGGACTACAAAGTCTCTCTACCACTCAACCTAAAGCGTTACCGTATAGTCACATTACAAATGTAAGTGGTGACTACGGGGATCGAACTCGCGCCAGCGGAGTGATCAGCTCCGGAGTCGCGCAAGATTCCAACCCGCCACGGGTCCGTTAAGCTTTCTGTACCATTGTAAATAATTACTCGTGGATTATAGTTGTATTGCTGTTTGGTGGTCACCGACAAATCCTAGGTGACTTGGTGAGGCCATCAAAGAAAAATATAAATACACGTGTTTTGACTGATTCATTGATTCTTTATTTCTCAACCACTGACTAGATAACAATATGTATATTTTTATCCTTAGTTGACAAGAGTCAGATGTTCTCGAGAGTAAAACTTCATTTGAACGCAGAAACAACTTATTGTTTACAAAACTAGAACCTTACCTAAAACCTCTCTTTCTTGATTTTCAGCCCCGAGCTCTTCATGCTTTGCGTATTTTGTTCTAACTTGTATCGGTTCAACTTTTTGAAACCAACACCCATTTACAAGTGATGTGTGGTAAAGTATAACACTGCATTAACTACACATTTAATATTTATTCAGTAGACCGGGTTGGCGGAAATAAATATTTCAGATACTCAAATTGGAGAAGCTAGATCTTGTGTATAAATTATTTGATAAATATTGGTGAATTTATAACGAAAATTTAAAACATACGAGTTAAGCCTGTACAGGTAATACGTTTTCTGCAGATGCCACAAGTCTATCATCATTAAATTGTTAATATTTGTTAACTACTGTGAAAACTAAATGTTCCTCAAAACAGTGAACTCGACGAAGTATCAAATCTTACAGGTTACGAGCTAAATAGATCTCTCCTAACTTGCAAGACGATGAGCGAAGCACATTAGTGAAGCAAACGGCCATAAGTATTTCAAACTTGCCAAGGCCCTCAAGCTACAAATAATTAAAAAGTGAACCGATTCCAAAAATTGTGTAATAAGTAGCTCTAAAAAGAGAACAACGGTGATTATGCCAGACTACTGCTGTCTTGCATGTACCAACTCTGGGCGCGCAAATTTTAACTGCAAAGTGGACCTGCTTCTGTTTCTTGTTAATGACGCATAAGGTTTCCACTTATGATAGTATTTTCTTCTAAATCAGGCAGTATAAAGGTTTATATAAACATTGTTAACATAAACATACAAACATGTGTTAGCATAGTACACTCAAATACACCTTGACTACATCTTTTACGAATTTTGAATTTGGTAAAATATTAGACTTCCGTTTAAAGGTTTTTAACAAAGCCATTTTTAACCCAGTTTTTAACAGCCATTTTTAACAAAGTTTTTTAACCCATTAGTTACAGCCATTTATGCATTGTTTAGGCATAGGTGATCCAACTATTTCGGAGGAAACGCTCTGTCAATTTGCAGTCGACGCGGCTTTCGCAATTTGCCCGGGATCAGATCAGGTTATACCGGTATCAGACAAGACATTGTCTCCACAATGGTTGTATCAAAGATGTCTAATCTGCATGGTTGTAGTTATTTGGTTTGAAACCTGTAATCAACCTAATATTGTATTCGCCGAAATTAAATATTCTAGGCATAGTAAACTATCTTTGAAACATTAAAACTGCCCCTTAAAAAGAAATATTATTGGTGGAATCTTACTGCGCGATGAACAAGGAATGGTATGTGTAATTTACAGAATAAGTTTAGGAAACAGACCGAACAGAGCTAGGTCACTGAACGAAATTATGACACTGATATGCTTCCACCAAAGCTACTCGGTATCATAATCAGATAAAAATTAAAATATGTTTTAAATCAAATGTGTAACGTGTGACTTCCGAAATCGAAAATGTATTCGTAGTGTTTTGAACATCGACGCGGAACATTGAACTTCTGATTCTATAACACTCAAAATTCTAATCCCACAATCATGTTTTGAACATTACAAAGCCAACTAGCTCTAATCAAACCTAACTACGTCGTCTTGCACATTGTGGCGTAACTAAAGATAACAGTTTGAATCATATTATTACGTTACAATTAGTTTTGGTGGACTCTTTTCTAAAAAGTGTGTCAGGAACAGCAGGTCAAGGGATAGATCACATTCCCCTTTCCCCTCTCCGTCTCCATGACTATATCTATCAGCTGATAACAATTACGCTTTCTACGTCTTAGGCTACTCGTGGAAAGTTTCGTCTGTTCCAGATTGGAACTTCCGGTCGCGTTTAATGGTTTTGTGTTGTAACGCTGTTTTGATACTTCGGTCCCAGTTTTCAATTTGAGCAGGTTCCTATTGAACTTGATTCGTCTTAAGCGATTGCTTGTTAGATCACGTAAAAATATTTGTTTGAATCAAATAATATTGACATAGAGCGAGTAACACGATTAAAATAACCAAACAAAATATCCAAACATTACTATCTTTAGTTACTAATATTACTATTTTTGGGCCTGTTGTTATAAAATTTAATAAGTTTAAGGATGGAGGAAAAAGACTTCTTTGGTGGTTGATTAGTCAGCTTGCGCTGATTACTTTAGGCTAGCTCATTTTCTTAATGTTTTGTGTTATGTTTTAGATTCATTTTCACCTGAAGACGAGATCAGATCTCAGAGCCCGAAATGTCACGTTTTTATTGTTCACTCAACATAGTGGAAAACGTCCACAATAATGTTTCAACCTCAGAAATTGTACCATCGTCAACAACAAACTTCAAATAAATAATTGTTAGTTATATTACAAATATATTACCTTACGCCTTGTTATCTCCTAAACCATAACACTAAACGTAAACTATATATTAGAATACGTTTGTTTGTCATTTTATGGAGATTATTTTTGCACCTGACTATTCCTTCCTTCCAAAACCCCAAGTTTCAAGTCGTGTAAAGTTTTACTACTAACTGAAACCACACTAAACAAAGCTTTGTACTGAATTGAACTTGTCTTCTTGGGTGATTAGGTGTAAGGGATTTTGATTAATTTGTATTGTACTATAACGTATAAAAAAATATAACCCTGCAAAAATTGTATTTTTAATCCTTTTTTTTCATGGACGTTATTTTTCACTTCACGTTTATGCATTTTATCCATTTTGTCCTACGACCTTTCGTTATGTACCTCAATAGAAATGAAAATCTCTAATTCCTATGAAAGCTTTGCAAATACAACCATTTGTCACGTGTGTTAGAGCAAAGAACACATAAATCGTTCATAATTATGTTGATTGACTGATTGTACTCGAATAAAAACGCCGGATGTGCGAAAAACACAAAGATAATATAAAAGGTTGGCGGCGCATTTTAGACGCTACTCAGCAAAATAGTGGCACAGATCAGCGTCTTATCATTGTTATCACTTGATAACAAAATCAGTTCCGACAGCTTTGTGATTCAAACAATACTTCATGGCCATGGAAATTTACCCGCTCCAAACTGCCAAAGTGAGATAACAGTTAACAGCACATAACTTTGATTGTTTAAAAAAAATCAAATAGTTTTTGTTGACAAATAATATAGATTGTATATTTAATATGTGTTTCAGGGCGGAATCTTAATTAATACTATTGTTTTAAATTTACAAAGATATATTTATTCTTCATTATTTTATTCATACTGAAAACTACCACCTAATTATTACTATACATTGAAACCCATAAATAATGTACAAATGTTTCTTTTGTAAATATCTCGTTCGAGTTCGTTAACCAACAAAATCGAACTACTGGAACCCCCCTTTTCGGAAGGGGCTCTACACCATAAAAAGGAGTTTTAATTATTTAAAAGAGTAGACGTTGTCCGATTTTGATGAAATTTGAAGTAAATATGTATTTTGTTAGTATACATATGCCAAAAGTTATGAAAAACCATCGAGACGTTTCAAAACGGCGGCCAGAAAAGTGAATTTTCGCTATGACAGCAGAATGCGTTGTCCAGTTTTATTGAAATTTAAAATGCGTTTTCGTTTTATAATATGTAGTATAACTTCCAGTAAGAAACCCACAGGCCTGAGGCCGAGGAGTATCAAATTGCAAAGGAAATTCGATTCACTCACGCCAGCGGCGCTTCAGACCTTAGTTGCGTGTCGGTCTGGTTCTAAATTCAGACAGAAACAGCTTAAAAAGAAAGTCGAATGGGGATGGAAAACAAGTTAAACTTTAAATCAAATAACCAAATTAAAGCGGAAATTATAATTAAACAAAGCGTTAATTAGATTAAATTAAAATAAAGATTAAACAAAACATTAAATTTAATGGAAAAAAACTACTAAATATTAATGAAATTAAAATTAGTTGTGAATGATATTTTTGTTTGGACTCTAAACCCTAGAGCACCTAACTTAGGAGAAGCTGCCAACGAAAACTCTTAGGAGAAGCTGACGTCCTCCTGAAGTCGGTCCTGGGATGTGAGCGGCGAGGGTCTCAGTCGGGGATGATGTTAAAGCCGAGGTTGAAGGAAGAGTGAAGTCTAAGACGGTTCTTACAAAGTAAGCCGACTCTGTTGATGCCACAATAAAGTTACGAAGTCCATTGTCAGCAATGAGCACTGCAAGCACGAGGCAAGCAATGATGACGTGAGCTTACTTCAATACAATATCACTCGTCTGATTGTAAAATTTAAAACATATAGAAAGGGTGAAAGTGATATTAATTGCGGTATACGTTGTAAATAATTACAATTTAATCACCTTATTGTTTGATTTTGTTAACAGTGGCTTACCATTACTGGTTTTATTTAAACTCAACTATACAGCGTGAGTTTTAAATGCCCCCCTCTTAACTTTTGATAAGGGAATATTTTTCAAATCCCTTTGGGGAATGTATTTATGGGATTCTGAAGTTTTTTTATGTACTTTGCGTCATCCACCCCCTACCCAAAATTTAGGGGGAGTGCCCCCCAAATCTTTCAAAAATAATACCCCCTTGTGGCATCTCAAAATAAAGGGAATTTTAATACAAATTAGACGACACAAAGAAAACTGTTTAATCTTGACTAGTTTTTTTTTAATGAATCAGACATTGTTTAAACTTTTCACTTTTTAATTTTTTAAAGAGCTAGCTTTCGCCGGCCAAGGCATCTTCAGTTTAATAACAAAAGAAAAAATCAACTGTATAATTATGTAAACTTAAATATCAAAAATAAAACATATGTACACCACAAAAAATATTAAATTTCTAAATTTAGATATAACATTATAATTATGAAGTAAACTATTAGTCAAAAATATTCTTTGAGGTCCTAACTTTTTGTTCGATTTGATCTTTAACTATTGGTATAAATATATTACTAAAATTTAGAGAAGGTTGAGATATGCAATTATTTTTAAACACACTCATGCAAGCACTTTCAATTTGGTTTCTTTTAGTCCAGGAAGGTTCTTTGAAAACTAATGTTGATTATTCAAATTTGATAGAGTGGCTTTCAGATAGTTTTTTTTTGTTATTTCAATTTAAAAAGCATACGAAATCAGGTTTAAAATGCCATATTTTTTAATTTATTTGGTATGTCAACATTTTTTTTTAATACTTTGAAAGAAACATTGCAACTCTATTTCTACCCTAGAGTATTTTGAAGAAAAATTTTGCCATTCAAAATAAATTCTACGTGATATGGGGTATTTTGAAACTTGATCGAGTCGAGATAAAACACTTTTCTTTGCGTCATTGAATGTATTTTAAAATTCCCTTTTTTGAGGTGCCACAAGGAGGGGTGTATTTGAAAAATTTGGACGGCCTCCTTCCCCATATTTTGAATGGGGGTGACGCAAAGTACGTCAAAACAATTTCAGAACCCTATAAAAATATTCCCTTTTTCAAAAGTAGAGGTGGGACGGCATTTAAAACTTACCCTGTATGTCTACACAATTATTTATTGTATCTGACAAACAAAAACAAGACAAAACTAGAAAACCCTACGTTTCTTCAATATTCTTGCACTAGCTAGTGAAATGTGAACTGGTGAATAAACCGTCGCCTTATGCATCTGTAATAATACTGGATGTGTATATTAAACAAGGATAGGCTATTAACTATTAAGAAACTAACGTATAACATAACACATTCATTTTATTTCGAAACAGGCAATGTTTAAAGAAAACTATGGTAAAAAAATATGACAGGTATGATGTGTATAAGAAGAGAAATCAGTTGGTTTACATTTTCTTTCCTGTTGTAAACTTGTGTTTTAGAGAGTTTAGTGACTGAGTTTACAGATACAAGTTCAACTGAAATGGGGGATTCTAGTTTACTGAGTTTATAGCGCATTCTGTCAACATCGACCCAAGAAGATTTTTAAAATTTGGTAAACAAAATTATAATAACATTTATAAGGACAGGTTGACAAAAGTAGACAAGTGGAGACCTACAGGCATCAATAATAATTATTCCGAAGTACGCGAAAACTGACAGTTGGCTAAAAACATGTATCAGCATTCAGTTATATCTGTAAACTCAATTCCTTGTTTTGCAGTTGACTTTAAAATACAGTAGGCCAGCCCACATAAAGTAAAATGGTCTATTCGACAAAATTGTAATTAATAAATGGTATATTTTGAAAACTGTGTTTTTAATATGGTTACTTAAGCAAGTAATCTGCGCTTTAAATAGAAGTTAAACTATCAACGTAAAAACGATGTGTTATATTATCATTCATAATACTAATATATTTTATTGGCATAATTGCAATGGAAATACAGCTGTTTATTATTTTATATTTTTTTAAAGATCGCGACATGTTTTGTGGTTATTTTTAGCGAAACTTTCCATAAAACAAATAGGCTATAATGAATTTCTAGGTGATGCGAAAGAAGGTACATCCATTTTAAACTTTCAAAAATTGCTAACAAAACACTTTTGTATAACAAAATAAAGAATACCCTCATTAAAAATTTTAAAACCCAAAGAGCCTAGTGTTAAGTTTTTTGACCTAGTGTTTTCAAATTTTAAGTCTTTCAAAGGTTTTAAATTTTTAAAATTTCGCCAATTTTAATACTTTTTTCTTGAAGAGAACTACTGTTTCTAGTAGAAAAATAGTCAGTTTTGTGTGTGTGTTTATTTTATCTTAAAAGGTGTTTTACTAACAATTGTTCTGAGGTTTCTGGCCACCCGTACCACAGGGTTTAACCATTGTGATTCCTCAATTTTCCGAGAACTAAACGACCATACTAGATCATACCAGTAAAAACCGGCCATTATTAAATGCTGTTGACTTGCAACACACAAAGAATAATGAGCTTACGATAATGCAAAGCGATAATTGGCTGAAGTGACCTGCAGTACTCTGAAATGTTTAGTTACTGACGTCACTGTTTGTTATCAACCGAAGGGTAAATGAATGAAACCGATAATTACTTTCGCATATATTGATAAGAGTGTAATACATTTTGTTGTAGCCATATTTCGTGGTACAGTGTACTCAAGTTTGTTTTATTTCTCCAGGAGAATTTAGTTTCGGCTAGTTAATATTATTGTTTTTAATGTTTTACACACATGTTTGCCCGCGACTGTCACGTCAGGCGGAACAAAGGATTCTTCCGCAGCTTATCCAAGTAGCTTACACACACGTCACAACACAAGAACACGACAAGCTTCCCGATTACAGAGCATTTGTTCCTGACGTACCAATCACTTAATGATTCGACCTGACCTAGTAAGAATAAATAAATAGTTTATTGCGGAAACATAAAATGTTATGCAATCGTCAATGATAAATTGAACTAAAATTTTCCATGCATTCTGACATCGAGGTTCCATTCAAACATACATTTAACATTTTGTTCATTCGCTCTCTCTCTCTCATTCATTCGAATTATTTCCCACTAGCCCTATTGTACGTCGTTAGGTTCTGCAGTCTCCCAGTTATGTACTGTAAACTCGCCTGTACTGTTAAACGCCTTTGTGACCAAGATTTGTTTCAGACGAGGTTTGAGCGTCTTTGGCATTTGCGCACTTTGAATCAAATTTGGCAACCGGTTGACTAGTTAAACTCCTGCCTGAGAAGGCAAACGTTCATGAACTATCGTTCTGTGTCTCCCAGTTCGATAGTTCTCCCTGCCTCTTGTTTCATAAGAGTGAATGTCACTTCCTCTAATGGGGTCACATTTTGATTTGAAAAGAAGACAAGTTTGAAGAATGTAGAGGCAAGGTTAAGTCAACAATCTCAAATTTTGAACGTTGGCCTGCACGACTCTCTTCTTTGAAGTTTTGCGATTGTCCGAACGGTTTTTAAGAATGAAAGCTCTGGAAAATTGCGTTTTTGAACAACCACCCACAACTCTAATCCGTAAGACAGGTGTGGGTAGATTACTCCGTAAATCGTAATACGCCGTCATCAGTACCTGAATTGGACAGTACTTGGATAGTTGCCTCAAAAGATAAATGCCCCACTAACATTAGTGGAATTTGCGGAAACGCTAGGTAAAGGTCGAAATTAAGTAGTAAACAAGACTTTATAGTCACAACTTCGCCTCGTTAAACAAGATAAACTTTACCTTTTATTGTTATCTTTCCACACTATCAGGAGCATTTTAGGTTTAGCACGTGAAGCGTGGGTCATACTAGGCCAAATTTTACATATATCTTTGCATCTGGCCTTCTCAAGGTATAAAAGAAAATGACAACATTGTTCAACGATCTCCTACCTCTGGAGTAGTTCAAACATCAAAACGTATGCAGCTACCTTAGAAAGGAAATTTATTCAAATTTGGTGAGCCATTAGAGGACCAATAAACATTATTTTTTTAGGGATACTAAAAAGAAATTCGCAAACCCAGTACATATTTTTATAAGTTTAAATACAAGGTACGAATAAACTTTTTAATGCAGAAACTGATGCATATCTAAAACGGAAACGATCCTGCGGTGAGCTCGACACAGCATGATTGGAAAAACTTTGTACTCGACATTTATTTCAACAGTAATCATTTTGCAAACAATTAAGTGACACTTAAGTAACTAAGTGAATTTTTCTGATTTGTTATCTATTTATCTAAAATAAAGTTGGTTGGCCAACTAATTAGCCAGAAATGAGGGTTAAAGCTTGCGGAAAACTATCTTGAATAAATTTCATTATTTTAAATATTGAATCCAAAATTGCTCAAACATGATTAAATGCCATGTAAAACAAATCCCAGGTAATTATGCAAGTAAAGTTATAGCGGCTATAGTGTAGTACGCTATTCTTCATTGAGAGCTCGTAAACTTTAGGGTTTGCAGAAATGTTTTAAATGGGAACATTACCTTGTATCACCTTGAATCGTGTTGAGTAGATGTTTTGTACCAGTATTAAAAATATTATAGAAACAATTTTTAAATGTCCGTCATTTTCTATGTCTAAAATATTTGAGTTGATATGCGCAGTTAAAGTTGCAACGAAAGTCCGCCCAAAAGTAAAATCGACGCCTAGTTTGACTGGATGGAAAGGAAATACATTAACATCTTAGACGCATCTGCTGTAACAGTTTTACCTTGATGTAATGATCCTTGGAACCTGTAACCACCATGTCTTCGTAAGCACTGAATTGTCCGACAGCACACATAGCAGCCACCTGGTGACCTTCACCTTCACCTTACCTGTTACGGCAAATCCTGCAACACAACATTACTGAATCTTTAAACTTCTCTTGAAATTTAAAAACACACTTAAACCGTATCTCCTCACCAATGAATTATTTATGTAACTTAGATTGGTGGCAGTTTCAAATAATTATATATTGACACCTGGTATATATTTTCTGTGTTTTTTTCTTTCATTGCAATAAAATTACGTTACCTGTGGCCTCGTCGTCTGCGTGTTCCCAAAGTATTTAACTCAACTTTAGGTCTGATCACATAAAAAACAACTATAATTCTTTCCTTCGGCTTTTGGCCTCGGAGTGTCATCACGTAATTGTAAATTGATGTTCTAGCCCTCGACCTGTAGTCTACCCTGTCAGGTCAAAACCTTGGAAGTGGTCGGAAATGCCTGGAAATCGTGTTACGTTCGCGTATTATACAGTATGGTGCAATCTAATCAGTGTCGGAGTCAACGACTTGAGAGATAATTAATTATTATAATGTTTGACGGTGTGAATCGAAGGAACTAGATTATGTAATTGTATGTAATTGGCAGTCGATATACAAAATCAATTTTAAATTTCCATCCACCTTAATTTTTGAAAAAAGTAAAAATTTTAAAAAGCCCTTTAGGGAGTGTTTTATAGGGTTCTGGTGTTTGTTTTGACGTACCTTCCTCTTGTGGCATCTCAAAAGAAAGGTAATTTCAACAACAAATCTGAAATTTGATACTTTATCGTTCTTTGTTTAAGAGACACCGACCACTCTTAGAGGCATTGGCGTAACTACGGGGCTTTCTCATTGACCTTTTATATTGTACGTGCTCCCGGGAAAAACAAGAACTGGTTCACTTTAAACACTAAAAAATCTAATAACAGTCAAAAAAGTCACAAATTAAATATTTTAGATAAATTATTGTTATTCCATAAAGTTAGCAACAGTGGGGACCTAGTCCGTGCCGTTGGGGAAGACAGCAACCTGATGTGTATTGCTTCAGTAAAAGTTGGTCTGTCTCTGCCTCATGGTTATACCTAGTATCTTATATTACCGTTGTTAGTTTTGTCAAATACTGTAGATGCATTGGGGATGTTAGCCACTTATGGTGATGAAAAGCTTGATTAAACTGTATAGGGTTTAAAATAATGAAATGCCTCAAGTTAATAGTAATATATGCCTAATATAAAAATTTAAAGGCTGCTGGAATAGCCTATCCTCAAAATTAAATTGAGTACTAAAATTGGTTTCACAAGAAACTTTATACCGAAAGAGCCTTTAAGATTCAACGGCTAAATTAGGAAGTTGGTTAATATTAATCTACAAAAAATTGTTTATTATTGGAGAAGGATGTAAATTGATAATATAAATTTGGAAATATGTACATAAAACACTAACCTAACTATTTTTGGGTGGTTTATAAACTTTCCACTATCAAGTTTTATTTAATAGTCCTCTTTAGAAAAGATCTCATTTTAGAATATGCAAGTCGAGCTAAAATACGTTTTCAAGGGGTTCAAATTTCAACAGGGGTTTATTTAATAAATTAAATTAAAATTGCTCTTTGTAAATATAGGATCTACATGTAACAAAATTTACTCCTTTGAATTAACATTAGATTAGCATAAACCCGACCTAGTTTGCCTAGTGGAAACATGGCTAAATGAAGAAAAGAAAACTGATGTATTTAAAATAAATGATTACGATACAAACACAGAATATTCTAGGTCCCTTGCTGTGGGAGGGGCTCGGCAATACTTATTAAAAATAACACTGCAATGAAAGTAAGTGAAATCAAACAAATAAATGATCTCAGCTTTGAGAGCGTTAAGTCTCATTCAGTGACCTATACCCAAGGTTAGTATATAGGTTACCTATATACTAACCTTGACCTATACCGACCGCCTTTTGAAGAGGGTTCCTAGATTTTCTGGACATACTGGATGAAGCACTAAATTTAACAAGGAGTAAGTATAGCTTACCATTGCTATTAAGTGGAGACCTTAATATTGATTACCTAGTCCAATCTATAAATAGAAGTTGTCTTTTGTGTTTGATAAACACACATGAGCTACAAGTAATGTTTGAGGGACCGACAAGGATTACAGAGACTACTTGTACACAGTTTGACTACATTATCTCTGAGCCCAATCTAAATATAATTGGAGTAAAATCAGAAATTGAGATAGTTAATAACAAAATAGATAAATACAAAATTGAAAACAGAGTTATTTCTAAGCCAGCCTTGGAAGCATTCTGCCGATTAATGAATGGAAGCTAGATGAAGCAGGCCTTCTTGCGTATGAGCACAAAAATAAGTTTAATTTTATGTTTGAAGAATTCTATACAACGTTTTTATATTTGTTCGAAATTTCCTTCCCAAAAGTGATAGCAAATTTAAAAAGCCAAAACTCAGTAAACTGGATAAATGATGAAGTAAGGATTCACCATCAGCATTAAAAGACATCTATTGGAACACGAGAACTTCAAATAACTTGGAACTAAAGAGATTATAATTATGACAACGCTAAGGCCGATCATAATAAGCTGGTGCTTAATTGTAAAAATGGGTTCATACGAGATAAAATCAGTAAGTCGAGAAATTTAAGCATAGAATCTTGGAGAGTCGTTCGGAGTCTGACAAATAAAGCACCTACAAAAGAAGAGATAATCCTTAAAAACTTAGAATCTGTAATAAATGACCCTGTGGATGTCGCTAACCTGTTCAATTTTGTTTTTGTTAATGAAGTAAGGAGATTGACTGATCGCTATGGAAGTTGCGCTGAGGAGACAACCAATGGACCTGAATTGGAAGAGCACATGAGGCTTGAACCAAGAACGGAGGAGGAAGTACTGAAGGTAATTACTACGGTATAGGAAAGAAGAATAGTGCGGGAGCTGATGAAGTACCATGCCATTTATTTGGAAGTTGCGCAGAATTCATTGTCAAACCGTTGACAAAAATCATTAATAAGTCTTTTGCAACTGGGACATTTCCAGACAAATTAAAAACATCAAAAACTGTACCAATACACAAAAAGAATGATAAAACCTGTGCAGCAAACTATATAGACCGGTAGCAGTTCAGTCTGCGTTTTCTAAAGTATTTGAAATAATTTTCTAAATAGACTCATGGCATTCCTAGAAAAAAAACAATATACTTAGTAAAAACCAATATGGATTCCGGAAAGAAAGGTCAACAATAGACTCAGTATTTAAATTAATAGCAAAAATGTATGGCAGTATTAACTTAATGGAGGATTCTCTCCTTTTACTGTACGACATGACCAAAGCTTTTGATTGTCTGGATCATAAAGTGCTTAAGTCTAAATTAGACAAGATTGGCATTAGGAAGAATCCGTTAAACTGGATGATGTCATTCCTTGGAAACAGACACCAATTAGTTACAATTAGAAAGACCAGTGAAACTAAAGTTTTAAAAACGTTTAAACCAAATGCCACGGAATGTATCAACGTAGGAGTACCGCAAGGGTCAAACCTCTGACCTGTGCTATTTCTCATCTATATAAATGATTTGCCAGAAGAGATACAGGACGGTGAGCTATTAATGTTTGCAAATGATGTGGGGCACCTTACCTATGGAAAAGATCGGAAGAAGGTTATTAAAAAAACTCAAGAAGGAATTAGTAAAATAGAAAACTGGAGAATTAAAATCCAAAGTCTACTACAATTTTACAATAGAAAAGAACCAGATTTTTCACCACTTCTTAAAATGGAAAATAAACATTCAATAAAAGATAAAACAGCAAAATATTTAGGAATAAACATATCGGAAAATTTATCTTGGGAAAGCCACATAGAATACATAGCAAAAAGATTAATAGCTGTATGTCATCTTTTACGAAGACTCCAGAACATTTATTGATAGAGATATTCTCGTCCAGATTTGCTACGGTTGCTTCCATAGTGTAATGGACTAAGGCATAATAAAAAAGGTAAAGTTTGTCTTGTTTAACGAGGCGAAGTTAGAACTACAAGTCCTCTCTACCACTCAACCTCAACCTTTACCTAGCGTAACCGTATTAGTCACATTTCAAATTATTGTAAGTGGTGACTGCGGGGATCGAACCTGCGCCATCGGAGTGATGAGCTCCGGAGTGGCGCGCGATACCAATCCGCCACGGATCCGCTGCTAATACTATGGGGAAACAGCACCGAAGCCCAAAGAATATTTATACTGTATTGCAAAAGCGAGCATTATAGACCATTTTTTTGTAAAATGAGATGCTGGGACTCCTGCAGAGATATCTTCAAGGAGCTTAACGTATTACCTCTACCAGCCGTTAATATTTTAGAATGTGCCGTTACCGCCAAAACCAAGCCAGAAAACTTCATTAATAACAGTCATATACATAACTATAACACCAGACAAGCCAGAGATCTACATCTACAACAAGTTATAACAACATTGGTTAAAAGAAGTCCTTATCACATGTGTATAAAAAATACAATAGTTTACCTCAAGATCTGAAAAATGAAGACAATAATGTATTCAAGGAAAAACTTAAAAGATACCTGATAGAGAAGAAATTATATAGCGTAAAAGAGTTCCTTGAAGAGTAATCGCAACCTAATGACGACTACAGCGTTGATACGCTTCCAGTGGGATAGCTCCAAGTATCAAGTAAGTACCAACGGCTTAACGTGACTTCTAAACCACGGGGAGTGGTCATCGTGAAAAGTTATCATTGTGGCCGGTAAATTTTTGGTTATGGTTTAAATAGTACACTGTTTAGTGATTATTGTTTCATTTTTATTATACCACAGTTTGCTATGTACTTTTTATAGTCTACCCAAATATATAGACATTTGTTCAGGTTTCTGTCTACAAGAATAATCTAGTTTATGGTAGCCCTGCGTCCACAAGCTTTTTTTGTATTTATCTTCTGATTTTCTTTTCCGGTCGCGTCGTTACAAGAGCAACGGTGAGTGTTTTATGTATTTCTAAATTATTATTATCAATTTACATCCTTCGCCAATAATAAACAATTGTTTGTAGATTAATATTAACCAACTTCATAATTTAGCTGTTGAATCTTAAAAGCTAATCCGGTATAAAGTTTCTTGAGGATCCAATTTTAGTACTCAATTTCATTTTGAGGTTAGGTTATTCCAGCAGCCTTTAATTTTTATATTAGGCACATATTACTATAAACTTGAGGCATATAATTATTTTAAACCCTACAGTTTAATCAAGCTTTTTTGGATCAGATTAGGGTGTATTTATGCAAAGGCCTAGTCAAAGTTCGAAAGTTTGACCCAGCCTAGGCCCAAATTTTTTACAAGGCTCCCTCACCATTCCTCCCATTTTAACACTAATAGCGAAGTGACTAAATAAGTTCATGACACAGTAACTGAGTTGCCAACACTGTAGACTTGTCATCTTGAGAGTCGCTGCCAAATCCCTGGTATCACAGACTCACAGCGCCATGAGAATTACCACAATTCGACTAGAAGCTAAATTTTATGTGGAATAGGTTGGGCAGTTTTTAGTTTTCACTTGTGTACTAGCTCTATATTTTAGAGTTGAGTAAAAAATCTATTATATTTTCAGACATGGCTCGATACTCTCATGAACCAGACAATGCTACCAAATCTTGTAAAGCTCGAGGCTCGAATCTTCGAGTACACTTCAAGGTAAGTCCATAGGTTTGTGCTGTAGTTTGATCGTGAAGATAAGTGAAACTATAATTTTGAATCTATTATTAGGTTATGGGTTGATTGCAATTCTTCCCACAACACCACTCCAAACTTGGGTTTTAATCTGAAATCCATGAAGGGATCAAGCTGATTCAAGTTAATAGACCAGTTAGTTGTAAAAATTGTACCATAGACAGATAACCAGCCCACTTCAGATTGTCACTGTTTCATTTGTTTCACCTTTTTTTCTAACAAAGTAATTGCATTGTTTGTAACTCTATATTTAGGCTAATTTCTGTTTTTATAATTGACACTAATTACATGTACCAAATGTTTGTACATATATACATAAGAATTTTTGATTGATAGCAAATTTTGTTGTACCAAACTCACTTACATAATGTAAACCAGCCCCTATCTCCTTGTAAAATGACAAGGCCTACAATAAAGTCCTCGGTTTTGGAAAGATAGGTAAGAAAAGTAACCAAAAGGGTGTGATAAAATGGTGGTTGAGGGAAGGCAGATGTGTTAACCTCTGGTTTGAACTTGAGTCTCTGATAGTGACAGCTTAACTACGTCACTGGTTGTTAGGTAGAAGGGCTTGCTTAGTCACATTACAGCCTCATTGTTGAGAGTACATGTTTTATGTGGGCGTCTTACATTCACGGCGAGCTTTCCAGTATATAACGTATTGTTGTGTCAGTAACATACCACAAGTCAATTGAAAAACATAATAGCGACATCCTTGACAAGATATTTATTCTGTCAGAAAGCCAAACTTTTTCCATTGCAGTGGCGCTACTTTAGACAAGTAATAGTTTGGTAGCGTAACTCGTTATATTATACCGGTATTTTGCATATAGCTTGATCCACATAACTCCTTCCCTTATTTATCTCTGCTAACTTACAAAAGCTGTCTTGCTACATAAATAAGGTCTGATTTTCATTTTATTGTGCTATAACAATAGACAAGTTTTTGAAAAAATGTTTAATGTCATGAAGTCCAAATACCAGCTTAGTTAACGACCGGGAACCTTATAATTTTTATCAAGGCAATTTAGGTGAATTGTTTTTAGTGACTCTGCTGACAATCAGTATGCAGCACTGTGGTAACATTTAATAGGCCTAAGGACCCTGAGTTGGAAAATTGTGGTCCAGTGAAGTGGAAGCATAAAGTTTGTTGCATATGACGTGTGTTTGCAGTTCCCAGGCTTCTTCTTTCCTTTACCGAAATGTTTTAAGTACTTGTGCTGTTACTATTGTATTTATCTTTTTTAGTTCTACCCATACTTAACTTGAGTATTGTTTGAAATGTGTATTTTAATTTTTCTAGAATACTCGTGAAACAGCTAAGGCAATCAGCAAGATGCCCTTGAGGCGAGCAACCAAATATTTGAAGAATGTTACAGACCTGAAAGAATGTGTACCTTTCCGAAGATTCAATGGAGGAGTTGGCCGTTGTGCACAGGTATAGTAGAATATGTTAAGCTTACTGTTAGGTTTTAAAAGGTGATTGAAAATCAAACAGTGGTGTTATAGGATAAATTAAAATATTATATTTACTCTTAACCAGGGTAAATACCCAGCATGAGGTTGTTTATAATAATGATTAAGTTAAGCTCGAGGACATACTATGCAATCTACATTTACTCATATGATATTTAACAGAAGAGTGTATGACCCGTAAATTTGAAGGGTGTATTATAGGGTAAGCATTTTATTCCCTGTAAAAGACTCAACAAAAATAACAAGTGAGAGGATATTTAGTACTTTTAAAGACGTTGTAAATATTGGCTTTTGGATTTTTGGCTACTTTATGAGAGTCTTGTTACCTTTGCCGGAGAAAAGAGAATGCAGACTGATTAGATGAAGGTGTTGCATGATAATTTTTTGCGGGAGTAAAACGGCGCTAAGAACTTATTCCAGGCGAGTTAAACAACTCTGGGAGCATCACAAGTGATAAACTGTCCTCGGAACATATTGTATGTGTTTAGCTGCCCTCGTTACAGGTGTTAAACTGTACCTTTTCGAGAATCAGCGCAGTAATTGATCGGTTCTCAGACCTTGCAGGGCCTGGTATGTAGGAATAAATCAGTACAAGAATTGGCTGTATTTTCAAAAGATATGGGCATAACTATTTCACCTTTGTTAATAGTGTTTTGGCTACTCAATACCACCCTGTTAGAGCAACATCAAATTATTTTGAAGAATATTTTATTGGTTAGTTCCCTAACAAAATATAGCGCTGGGAAAATTAGATTTTAAGGGCGGTTTAGCGAGGGATCACGTGAACTCGAGTTTAAACAGGTTTCAGTCTAGGACTTGGAAATCGGGTTTCGCAGCCAGGGGTTTGTTAGACTCCAAGTTTTCTGACCTCGCCCAAACTCTGGAGTTTACGATTTGGTTTCGAGCGAGGGCTAAAAGATCCTGGAGTTTATGAGCGACAAAATCGGGTTTAGCAGCCACGGATCTCTGAAGTCTCGGACTTAACTATAAACTCCAAGTCTAAAATCAGTTCAAACCAGCAAACCCTGGCCTGTGGCAGGGTCAGAATGGAAACTCCAGAGTTTAGCAGACCTTCTCCTGTACATTTCCAAAGCGTATCGTTGTTTTCATTTAGTTGTTAACTTCCAGTAATTATATGAATATTTTACTTAATTGCTAATTGAATAGTTTTGTATTACTTAATAGCCCAATTGGTTGAAATATTATCAACTTAAATGGTTAAATTTGTATATTAAGCTGCGAAAATGTGGTGCGCCAGTAAGAGGGATGTGGGACAGAAGATAACAAGGGTTGAATGAACTCTCCTTTGTAAACTTCGGTGTACAGCTCAGTACAGCGTTAACCACTATTCAGTTCATATAGTTTCAACTTGTGTGTTTCTATTTAACAACAACAAGTTTATTGTCAAATATTAATACAATAAGTTTATTTCATAACATTTAAAAATACAATTGTAATGTTAGATCTATAGAAAAATTGGAACATTTATGTCTTAATTTATTTTTAATCGAATATGGATTAAATTGAATATGTCTGGGAACCAGCGCCCTGAGCAAATTAGCTTCAATAAATTCAATTTCCCAGATTTTTGAAGACTAAATTTTCAAGACCAACCTTCGATACAATTTTTCTTGATATTTTGCCTTTAGAACTTAATCATACAAAGCCAACAAATGGTTTAGGTCATAACAAAAATATTTATGAAGATTCCATTCCATAGTCATTTGCAAAAACACAGGGTTTCGATCAAATCGTTCCTGGCCAATTTGATTCAATTTCATAATGTAATTATATTAGTATTAATCAGTACTATTAATTAAAAAACCGAAAGAAGTGTCATATATATATATCACTATTTTAAATAGTATATAGGCTGAATTGGCTAAACCCCACATCTATTGGAAAATAACTCTAAATAATGGGTTTGTATTAAGCTATATACAATAATCTAATAATAATAAACTGAAACTTGTTACAATTAAACTTGTTGGGCAGAGTAAGCAGCGTGATATTATTTGTAGTAAATCGAGTAACTGGTAATCCGCACCTTAGTTGGCTGGGAACAATAATTTCCCTAAAAGATGGAATTGTGGCCCTTCCTAAAACTGTGAAAAGGTCAAAATATTATGCCTGGATTAAATGTAACTCAAGAATTGTTTAGCTGATGCGGTATGATGAAGCACAAAGTTAAATCAATAGCATTGCTCGTTAAATCTTTACACAATGTACTAATAAAGTACCACTGGTAATTTTATTTTTCCATTAGAAACTTGAATAGTTAGTCCGTATTTACAAATGTCTTGTTATAACCGAAACTATACCACTTTACCAACCGTTAATAATGTTTTACTATTGCATGGTTTTTCTGTACAATATATAGAATTACATTCCAGCTTATGGTGTTTTTGGGAAACCAGTAAAATTAAAGTAAGACCTAAATATTACCAATACAATTGAATGGCGTTTAGATGTGAGTGCAAAATTTGAGCTTTTAATAATTTTCAATTGAAATAACATGTCATTGTTTATTCCACTTCATAAAGGAATTTCCATATTTATTTTAATACTGTACTCATAAAATAATAGGGTTTGAATATAGTAAACAAACCAAGTTATGTTTGAAAAACACCTGGACTATACAAACAATTTTTTTATGATGTAAATGTACATAATATAAACACTGTACATAAGCAGAGCAGCTAGTAAGATGGTGAGGAAGGGGAGGGGAATGGGATGAGGGCGGGAGGGGTAGAGCGGACAGCTGTTGAGCAAGGTCAGGAGGCTACAGCCAATATGATAGCACAAAAATCTTGTACAATTCCCGCTAGACTCGCGGGTCTAAACAGCTCAGTTCAGTCCTAGACTTACTAAACTCTGGAGTTTGCAGCGGGAAGTTCCTGACTGCGAAACCGATTTTCTCTATATCTTAAACTCTCGGGTCAAATGAAGTCCAGGACTTACCAAGTCCTGGACATTTTCCTAAACTCTTGAAAACCGGCCCTAATTGATTATAAATGTATTGAAGATAAATATACTGTGAAGCCTTAGATTCATTAAACCAATAAGGCGTGTTTTATTTCACATAGTGAAATGCCTATTTAAAGTCAAACTATAAGCTTTTAAAATTGAAAGGTAGGCCTACAGGTAGTATTGTTACAATTTTGTCTTAGGTCCTACAATAGTTGTATAAATACTTAGCAGCTACAGAATCTTGCATTTGTCAATAACTTTTATTTTTTGTTTTCAGGCAAAGCAGTTCAACACTACACAAGGTCGCTGGCCGAAGAAGTCCGCTGAGTTCCTGCTGCAGCTGTTAAAGAATGCCGAGTCCAACGCTGACTACAAGGGTCTTGATGTCGACAGGCTTGTGATTGACCACATCCAAGTTAACCGAGCCCCGTGTCTCAGGAGGCGAACCTACAGAGCCCACGGTCGCATCAACCGTAAGTAGGCTTCACAATAGAACTAGTTATAACTCAAAACATCTGCATCCTTGGTCTTAAAATTTCATATACTAGTCATGTGGTGTGAAACCAGGGTGTTTAGCATACAGAATTTCGGGAACAGTGTACACACCTGTGCTGCCATGCTAGATGTGATTTTAATGGTGCATGCTAGGGGAGGTCAGAAAATAACGTGGTGATGTTACCCAAATATTGCTGTTAATAATAGTGATTTACTCGCATCTGACATGTCTAGATTTCAGTTTGTGAAAGTAGTTATTTTGCCTTTAATGATATTAGAGTATCAATCATCGAGAATATTTACGTAGCAAATGAGGACAAAAATTAACTTTTGCAAATAACCCCAAAGGTTTTGGTTTTGTCGCAGACGGTAATGACAGATAGGATGGTAGCAAATTTAAACAATTTAATCACCAATATACAAATTAACATTGTGTTGGTATATAATAATATAAAAAAAAATAACAACATAGTAAACTACAAGCCCCTACAGTAAATTTAAAATTAGAAAAATATTCTTTAGATGATTAAAATTTGGAATGTATTATAGAACACCAGACTTTTGAGGTGGTAAGTGAGTGGTCTATTAATTCTTGTAAACTATAAAATTGGGCATAATACAAGGTAATTTCTAAGTTCTTTCTTAAACAATTTTGAATTTTGAAGGCTTTGTATTCTTGGGAAGTTTTGAATGATTTTAGTCTGTGATAATCGAGTCTATAACTAGTTAAAGAACGAGTATCATGACTATGGATATCACTGCCTTGTAATAAACTGCACTTATTAAGGCAAAATAAAATTGAATCGTAAATGTAACGCGGAAGGAAAGGTTAGAATGTCTAATTGTCTACAATAGCGACACGAATCTCTGCCTTTAAATTGCACAAGATTCTAATGACATACTTTTGTAAAACAAATACTCTACTGATTTTTGAGCACAATTCCCCACAAACATGTGCCGTATTTAAGTGGGGATATATTATTCGTAATAAGCAATTTTAATACATCCTTTGAGCAGTACCCAGATAAACTACGAATCAAAAATATTCCTGATGAAACCTTATTACATATAATCAATATGAAAATTCCCACTAAGCTTCCTGTCTAGGTGAATACCCAGAAACTTAAAATGTTCAACCTCTTCTATCTGATTGATATTTAAAACACCGAAGGGTTTCAGCTGTAGCTTTTGGACCAACATTAAAATACATGAACTTTGATTTGTCAAAATTTGTTTTAAGGTTTAAGTTCTCAAAGAACATAAACTTAAAATATTTGTTGATTGGAAAGAATTAACTTCTAAGGTTAAGTTAAGGAGCGTCTGAGCAGTGAGCGCAGTTGTATCGTCTGCATATTGAACCAATGAGCGTTATTCATTAGTACATGTAAATTGTTAACATACAAAATGCTGGTTGGGACCCTGAGGAACTCCATATTTTATTTCAACAGGATCGGACAAAGCATCGTTGATTTGTACTTGTTGGTGTTCGGTCGCATAGGTAAGACTTCACTGCTGAAGAGGTAGTCCTCTGATACCATAGTTTTCTAATATTTTAAAAGCTTGGAATGATCAACACAATCAAAAGCCTTGTGACAATCTAATAATATGCTGATCGCTTTTTGTCTTTGTTCTAAAGCTTGTACAACGTTTTCAGCCATTAATTTACGGCCCGAGTGTACATGTTTTTCAATCCAAATTGACATTTTGACAAAATATTTTGATTCTCAATAAAAGAAGAAAGCCTTCATAGAATATTTTTTCCACCAACTTCCAAATATTGGTAAGAGTGAAATTGGCGATAATTAGTCATGTCTCATGAGCACCCTTTTTAAAAACTGGAACCACTTTGCTTGGTTTTAGCACTGATGGGAATGTACCCTCCTGAAATGATAAGTTTATGAGTCCAAAGATAGTCTTAAATATTATTAGTGAAACATCCAAGGTGAGTTTTGTAGACCAGGGTGTCCAGCATAGGGGAATTTTGTCCCTAAACCGGGAAATTTCACAAGGAAGGAATTGCAAACACATTATGTCATGAATGAGTTTAGCTATCGCGCTGAACGGTATTAAAGTCGTTATTGCCGCAGGCGCTAGCGAACTCACTGAAATTGTCTAACGGTTACTAAAGTCATGATTTCGGTTTACGCTTAGGGGAGTCAGAATATCGTAAGAACGGGATCGTTGTCATTATATTCTGAATGTCATTCTTGTCATTATTTATGTTCTAGAATGTTACGTTTTATCTCCTTGTTTTTGTAAAACCCTGCATAATGAAACAATTAGTTTATTAATTTAAATTAAGAAGATAACAAAAACTGATACTTGTGTTTAATTGTGTTTTTCTAGAAATGCTAGCATCTACAGGCAACAAAAATTATAGGTAAATTAGTTTATTAATGATGGCTGTAGGGTTAATTTTATATAATTATAAATAATTTATCAGGGTGTCCAGCATATGGAAATTCTGTCAAACTGGGAGACTGCAGAACCTACTGATTTACAATAGACTTGATTTGTGAATGAAATTTGAGAGGGTTGAATGAACAAAATGTGTCTTTTAATGGGACCTCAATGTCAGAATGCATGGAAAATTTTAGCTCAATCTATCAATGACGATTGCATAACATGAATAAATAAATAATAAATATTTTATTGTTGTAAGACTTGTACATCAAGCAATAACAAAGTCAGCATTTACAGTCAGAGACATAGTCGTTTGAAGTTCAAACTGACATATTTTAAGCAAACAATACAGATAGAAAATACAATGGCATTGAGCACAATAATAACCACTAAATGCTAAAAATCAATATTTGACATATTTAGAAACCTGTTTAAATTAAAGATTTTAACAGCCAATTATAGAACTTTAATTTTTAAAAAACAGATTATAATTAATAATTAACTCCATTAACTTGAAAGCAAAGAGGAACTTTACGTTATAATAATGTAGTTATTTGCAGTTTTGTTAATTCATAAAATTCAATAGAGGTTTCCAGATTTGTGTCTAGTGTTATATACATGAGATTTATGTTTGATTAGTTGCCGTGAGGGTTTTTTTAAAAACATGGTTTCACAAGTCATAGATGTAGATGTTAATTACAGGGAATTTCTAATTTTATAAACAACTGCTCACAGTGTTCCAAAGAGGGTGACTTGACATTAATCTATTACTTTTTTGTAGAATTAATTCTTCTATCCGGATCAGAGTTGTTGTAGAATATTATGCAGTATCTAAAGATGGACTGAAAATATGCAAAATAGGCTGTTTTAATATAATTTTGATTCACAGAATGAGTTAACCGATTTATAAGGAAAATAACTCTCGAGCTTGAGCTAATGTAATCAATATGAGGCACTCCAGGTAAGAGTTTTGTCCAGGAATAACCCTTGTGAACTTAACCTGATCAACATAGCCCCCGTGCAACATCAGCAACACAGTGCCTAAGGCCAAAAATAATTCTTTTGAGTTTTATCTTGATTTAAAAGAAATCCATTTGTATCAAACCAGATTGAAGCTGTAAGTTAATTGAATCATGAGCCAAAGTTTGAAGTTGTTTTAGATCGTTACGAATTTAGAAAAGTTGTAACATCCGCATACAGATACATTTTTACTAGATATACAGTCTGGGAGATCATTGATACAAATTAAAAATAATAGGGGCCCAAGCACTGACCCTGGGTACTCCATATTTAATTGCCAATTTTGGGACCATTCTCTATCAATATACACTTTTTTTGTGTTCTATTACTTAAATACGATTTGAAAATAGAAAGTGGGGATCCTTAACACCGTAAAACTTAACTCATTAATGTCGTCATGAGCATACAATCAAAAGCCCTACCAGGTCACATAAGGTAGCCTGAGCGAGGACTTTCTCAAAACCAAGAGCACCTCGTTAAGAAGTTTGTCTATTATGTCCGGATGTACATTTGCCTTTACGAAAACCAAATTGGGACACACTCAACAAATTATTACTTTCAAAAAGAGTTGTTGTTCTAACACTAAGATTTGAACATATATTTGTTTCGCAACAAACTATTTATTCTGGGCGTTACAATGAGAATTTTCTATCAATGGAAGAGTCAGGAATTATGTGGAATTCTATGCCCCCTGTTCCAATTTAACGAAAGGAATCTCAAAAGGGTACTTATGTCAAGTACGAGTCTAGATATTTTGAGAATGGTAACAAAAGTCGTGATTGTCGCGGCCGCTAGGGGGCTTGGTAAAGATAACGTAAGCTGTGACTTCCTCACTTTAAAAAGCGTGGTTCTCACAATTACCAAATGGGCAAGAGTAAGTAACTATGGCTCATTTAGGGTAGATAATCGAAATCAGTTCAAATTACAGGAATTAGAACAGCTTGAAACTACTTTTCTTTTTAGAAGTAACTAAATTATAAAAACTGGTTCCACATCAACAGACATTAGACTAGAACGGCTAGCAAAGCTATGTAAAAATGTGAGGGCAGTGTATCAGACCGTGTCAATAAACCAGTGCAAAATGTTTTGCTCATTTTACAATTGAGCATCCTCAGTGGACTTGCTGAGACTAGTGTTTGGCACTGTAAATTATATACTGTATTGATGTGGTCTGTACCGGATGCTTCAGATGGTTAGGACTTCGGCCATTTAAGCCTTTTTCTCATCCAGGATCAAATCAATGGTTTATTACATACACATTTTCACAATGCACGGCAATGTCTGTCAGTATGATGTCCTGTTCCATCCCAACCCACCCAACACCCATAAACCCAGCCTTTGATCGAAGTAGTGTATCAGATATCTAAATGGGCGAGCGGAACGAGTTAGTGAACTGCTAAGAAAATTACATGGGAAATTTTGGATAGGAGATCTGATCAAACAAAACTGCATGGCATGAGAGACGAGCACAACGTGTAAAATGAAATTGCGCAACCTTTTACATATTGACAGATTGATAATAAAAAGGTTGTCACTTCACCCGTGTGGTATTTAAGATTGCGCTTTTTTTTACAAGTAATGTAATATGGAGATAGCATTTTGGAACAGTGGAAGGCTCACTTAAATAACTCAACAGTTTAAAATAGTACTTGTTAACGTAATTACTAGCTTAACAATCCCTAAATAAAATGTCCTATTAGGAATACATTTTAAAATGGGCTTAACCCGCTAAGTTGGAAAACTTGACAATGTTTTGGTTTGATTTAGTAAAAACTTAAACATTGTTGTAAACATCTGACATTGCTTTTTTTAGCCTTTTATTTGTTTGTTCACAGCGTACATGAGTTCACCTTGCCACATTGAGGTTGTCCTCACAGAAAAAGAAGAAGTGGATGCCAAGGCCACCGAAGAGGAGCCTGCCAAGAAGAAGGTCTCCAAGAAGAAGCTTGCTCGTCAAAAGGAGAAGATGATGAGGGATTAAACGTTTATTTCTCATTTTTAATAAATGTTACAAACTACAGTTTTGGTTTTAATTTTCCTTTAAATTAATATTAACCCTATGAAGCCTGAGTCTGCCCTGGGCTTAATTAGTTTTGTGAACTTTTTATTTTCTAACGGGATGACTTAATTAAGACCTTCGTAATGTACAACCATATAAAATAGTTTGTGTGTCCTCTGAACAAAGTAAAAAAGATCGAAACTAAAGGGTTGGGCAATCCTATTTAACTATCTTACATCGTCAACTTCCGCCATTGCCGGTCACTGTTAATATAAGGATCGAGTGGTGGATTGTATCAGCTTTTTGATTTGAGACACCACCACCCTAGAGGGTATTTTAAGGTGAATATGGGGTGAAGGGTGAGTGTGTGTTGAGTGTTATTGATGGATGATGAGGTGTCTCTAGAGTTTTAAGCCTTCTAGCTGCAAACATAAGAAACAGAAGAATATTTATCAAACATGGACTTGGGCTTCAGATTGATAGTTATTATTTCCTATGTTAGTGTTTGGACAGCATTAAGGCCGGTATCCACAGTGCGAGGCTGCAAATGCTCGCCACATCTGCCTCGGGCGAGGCATACGCTGTTGACAAATTTGTAACCACCTAACAACTCGATAAGAGACGCTAACACCTGCATTCGCAGTAAAGACAGTCGGGGACAATATGTCTGTTTTTCTAGAAATGCAAGTTGCTGCCGCTGCTTTTATTGTGATAGCTACGGTTATTAATGCAACGTAAACACCGCTGGTGGGTCAACCAAATTAATCGAAACCGATAAAATATAGGAACAGACTCTAGAAGACGGAGGTTCAAGAAGACGCGTGCAAATTTCTTGCGAAAGTGTCGAAGGAAGATTTTGAACATTTAATTAGATTGATAGAGCCTGACTCTTGTTTTATTATAATATTCAGGGAGTTTTCGAGTCCCACAAACGTTTGGTTTCATAAACATCACTAATTGTCGATCATGTCATGATTATCCATTATGACAGTTTCGTTGTGGAGGTTTGTTGGTTTGCAGTGCAGAATCAGGTTCTGTACCGCGCGAGGCACCTTTGAGCACTGCTCTTTTACCGACAGCAACGGTTCGCCTCGATTTGTGCGGCCGCGAACGCCATAATAGTAATCCCCGGTATCCACAGTCCGGTTAAACCGAGCATTCGCAGAGCGAGCTGCCTGCATTGTGGATACCGGCCTTAAAACATTCATGTCCTCAGTGCATGTTTTAACAAAGATCTTTTTGGTTAATTGATTACACAATTGTTAGATTCAATTATTAAATTTAACCATAGTTGTGTCCAAATTCATAAGAAATAATTATGTCTACACATTTATGTCCAGTAGTTCTCTGTTTTCAAGTGGAGCAGCTCCAAAATCAGCACTTTGACGGATCATAGCTTACTCAATAGCTTTTTCTCACTCTTAATGGTCTGAACTAAACTAAATTGTCAATTTAAATAGAAAGTATTATTGGCTTAGTAGCCTTAAATTTAGTAGAGATTTGATGGAGAAATGAAGCTCTCTTCTTATTAGATTTATTAAATTTAAAAATTACTTCATAATATCTAATAATGGATTTTGGTAGAGATTTGTTTGAGCTAGATAATCAGTTGAAAAATTAAAACAAGCCGTCAAAAGGTTCTGTATACAGTGGCTGGTAGCAGCATTGGCAGAAACACAATATTGCTGACTAGACATAAGCTATCATAAAGGAATAGACAGGAGAGCAGGCTCACCTGGATAAAGTAGAAAACACATAGAAGAACACAGAATATAAAATGTTCAGCCCTACTAGGGCCTTTAAAAGAGTAAGTTAAACCAAGCAAAGACAGAAGCAGTGTTGGCAACAGTGAAGTGAAAAAATTATACATATTAACTCATGGATTTAGCTATGTAAAACAATTAATATTCATCAGGGGACCATGAGTATTCATTGCAATTGTCACAATGTAAATATATTTGAATTACAACAATACAACAGCTGGAGAAATTAATCAGCTGATATAACAAAGCATATAAAGTGCAATAACATAACCATGACAACTTGTTTTCCTTTCCGTCTATTTTTGTAAAAAGCTACTAAAATATTGTTATGTTCTTATTTATGTTAGTTTTTTTGTAATTTCTGAGCTTTTATTTAGGAAAACAACTTTGTTAGAATTTGGCTCAAAATTTAGAGCAACCAAGCAAGTCAAACGACCGTATGAACTACTAAAATGCAGGCAAAATCTAAGTTAATTTTTGTTTTTGTTATAGCCCTTAAACAAATAAAGATACAAAATAATGTTTAATACAAAAGATGTTAATATTAAAATTACCTTTACAATGATATGCAACATGATATACCTTACTATTTGATATTTTTAACCTATTCATTATCAAACAAATTCAATGTTTACATCAACTTTGAGGCTAAAAATGTTTCCAAAACATGGTTTTGTGACATACCGTTGAAAAGCCCGCCAAAATCTGAGAAACAATACGTAAACGCCATATTTCTAATCGATTTGATAACTTGACTACAGGGCGTCCCATAAACGCTTACGCGATTTATGTTTATAGCTCTAGTTTTGTAAAGGTGCAACCTATCAAAGAAAATGTTTCGTCAATATGTCGAGAATTGTCTTCTGTTTAAAATGATGTACAATACGGCCCACCTTTGCATTTAAAAATCTCGAGTTTTGACCCCATGAGTTTCAGTATTGACACACCTAAATACTGAGAATCTTAAAATATATTTTTTTAAGAAATCGTATACGATTTGTAGAGAGAAAAGTTTGTTTCATCTTTCTAGCTCTAATAGTACTCCCAGATCCGTTTAGACACGTTATCGTTAACCCGAAACTTCGGTATAACTAATGTGTTTAATCACATTTGCAAAAATATATACTATCTAACTTATAATTTCAAAATGGCGGCCATTTAAAGATTTCAAAGTCAAATCCCAATTTGATTCCATTAGAATTTGAAATAGACTTCGTGATTTTGAAATTTGATAAGATAGATGAAGAATATTTTGACAAATGTTGTTAGGAACACAAATAAGGCTTATACCAAGTTTCACACAAATATCTCAATTAGTTGTTCAATTATTTATTATTTTACAAAATGTATAAAACGATTACGGCTAAATTAAGCCGAAATCAAAAAAATGTTATTCGGCATTTTCGACTTATTTTTGTATGTAGAATCCATTTTCATAGTAAAGCACATTTTTGTTACACCCTGTATAAATATTACACAAATGTTTTTCTCCGGATTTATTAATTTGCTTTACTTAAGATTGTAAAGGTTGATCATAAAACTCTCCGATGTTTTTGTTTTAAAATGCGTCAATGGTGCTATTAGTTGATTTGAACAATATTTCCTTAGTAATGAATAAATGAGGTGAAACTAAATGTATAAGAGATTATTATGAACTGTAAAACTTCATCTGCATTTGTATGAGTCATGAAGGATGATACATTGGTATTATTTTGTTAATGGTACACAGTAAGTGTATCCACTTGCCGTGACGTTGATGAAAATCATTTGCGTATGACTGTATTCATTGTATTAGGCGATTTTTTTTTTTTTTATAAAACAAAAACAAACAACACATAAAAATTTTTTCTCCCACAATTTTTACGATATTACAGTAAACCCCTTTGATTTTGATATCTGAAAGCTGTAAATTGTACTACTATACATTCTTCTTCTTTGCTATAACCAAGGTTTTACAGATAAGTATCGTCAATTTACACCATTTTAATAGTTTTGGCAAAAGTCACCATAACCCTAATATTTGTGTTTACAAAATAACATTTGTATTCAAATTCAATGGAATCCAAAACTACACACTATTTTGAACCAAGTGAATCAAACCTATTTGATTTTAATTCAAAATTTAGCGTTCGGACCTTATCAGAAGAATCAAAAGAATCATCTCAAGAAGTTGTCAATTCTGGAGCTTACGTTACTCCGAATCACAATATATCTGCAAAGCCTCCTGAACAATTTCTAAAATGCTCAGACAACTTGAATCCTAAATGGCTAGATGATGCAGTTCTCGAGTGTTACTTTAAAAGCTTTTCAAACCACATTGGTAAAATTAGGAATGACACACTTTTGATAGGCCCAAGTATCACTCAGTTTTTTAAAGTAGCGTCTGTGTACGACATTACCACAATGATGACACAACTAAACTATGGTGCTGGACAAATAAAGTTTATCATATTTTCCATCAACAACTGCGTAGAAATAGAATATAATTGTACAAACCTAAACCAGATTACACGGCGTGGTTCACACTGGAGTTTGTTGGTATACAGTAAAGAAGAAAACGCAGCGTTTCATTTTGATAGCATAAGAGGCGCCAATCAGACAACTGCTCAGCAACTAATCTCTAACATTGGGTTCAATGTAACGTTCAATGAGATTGACGTTCCACAGCAGTATGAAGGCTTTGAATGTGGGATCCATGTTCTTGTAAACACCCAATACATAATAACCCATTTTTTCTTAAAAAGATCTTTTCAATTTAGTTTTGAACGATTTGTAGCATCTAACTTCCAGTGGAATGGATTTGAACGTAAAGGCAATCCTCAAAATGAAATCTTAACAGTTGAGAGTTCAATTTGTGATGACACCGTGTTGAAAACTCCAACAGACCAATTTCAGTTGACACATGGTTTTATAAAAGCTAACAAGTCACAGGATGGTGGCGAAATAGAAGAACCATGGTTGAAACATAAAAAGAACACTAGAAAGATGTTCAACGGCGTTGAAAAGAATTGCCTGAATCAAAATATATTTAAAATACCCGTCCAAAACCGTTTTAGTGCAATTATGTCTGCTGAGGCAACTACAGACAACGCAAATGTAAACTGTCCTAACAATGAAGAAGTATTTCACGAGATCAAAAGCCCAAAACGTTTCAAAACCAAAATTTACAAAAGAAGCGTTAAAACTGGATCCGTAGATAAATCAGACAATGTTAGTAAACAACCTAGTAATAAAACAAGCCAGGAAACAGCACCACTGACTAAGAAGACAAATAAAATTCATATAATTAGTGACAGTCATGGAAGGAGAATAGGCTTTTTACTTGGAAAGAAACTTGAAGACTATTTAATAATTGAAGATGTCTATCCCGGTGCCACGCTTGAGTTTCTCTGTAATAAAGTAAATGAGGCTAGCAAAGAGCTTACAATAGATGACACATTGTTGATTATAGGAGGTACTAACGACATTAACAATGACGGTTCAACAAGTGTACTTCAGTCGTTTAAGTCAATTTTGTTACATGACAGTTCAACTAAAGTAATACTTACGGAAATTCCTTATCGGTATGATCGATCGTACTTGAACCCGTCAATTAGGAGACTAAACTTGGAATTGAAACATGAAATGGTATGTTGTGAAAATCCAAATCATTCACTTTTAAGCTTAAATCGGTTACAAAGAGAGGACTATACGAAGCATGGCCTTCACCTTAATTCGAAAGGAAAGACCAATTTATGTGAAATTCTTCTCAGACATCTTCACAGCCACTCTGCGAATGAACAAATTAAAAAAGTAAGCAACATTAACTCAAGATCAGTTAATAAAAATGATGAAAGAAGCATGGTGAAAGTACCAAAACCCTACCAACGTACATCTGATCAACCTCTCCAGAGCAAACAGTCAACCAACACTTTTCAAGTTCAAAAGGGCCCACCATGCACAGCCAAAATACTTCAAGAAGGAGAGACGAGTTTTTTCAAAACGCTGCTGACTTCACATTCCTAAACCCCCAACGTCAACCTTAGATCAAAGGGACCACCTAAATGATACGGAATGTTCTCCGAGGATTGAACTTTCTACAACGACGAGACCTTCTACAGTGACGGGACCTTCTACAGGGACGGGACCTCCTACAGGGACAGGACCTTTTCCAGCGATGGGACCTTCTCCAGCGACGGGACCTTCTGCAGAAATAAGACCTTTTCCAGCGATGGGACCTTCTACAGCGACGGAACCTCCTGCAGGGACAGGACCTTCTCCATGGACTCCTCCAAGGACGGAACATGCCTCTTCAGGGTTGCACCCTTCAAAAAACTCTGTAAGCCACTGGTAAGACCCCAACCGATAACTGAATCAAAATTTAAAGTCGATAAAATTTCAAACGTTAGCTCTAAGAACACTTTTAAAATATTCCATCAAAACGCACAAAGTGCAAAAAACAAATTAGACTTTTTCGATTTAGCTATAGACGATATACACCCTGACATAGTGGCTGTAAGCGAGCATGGATTTACAAATGAAACTTCAACGTTTTTCAAATTGAAAAACTTTCAGCAAGCAAGTATATATTGTAGGCAAAATTACAAACTCGGAGGGGTTGCATTGTTTTGTAAACCTGAGCATAAATATACCGAATTAAAATTGAATTTGAGCTCTGAAAAAGACTTTGAAATATCTGTGATTTCAATTTCTGCCAAAGAGCTAAGTAAGGTTGTCATTATTGCTTTATATAGATCACCTAGCGGGAATTTTCTTACATTCTTGCAAAAGTTCGAAGAACTTTTAGAATATTTGTTTTCAAATAAGTCTGTTTTTTAATAATTGGTGATTACAATATTAACGTTATCGATACAAACCACAGTCATGTAAAACAATTTAAGAATCTGCTTCAAACATTCAATTTAAAATGGGAAATCAACACCCCAACTAGAATAACACAACATTCGGCAACTGCTATTGATAATGTCATTTCAAATTTAGGTATAGACATTAGTGTTGAGGTAGTAGATACTAACTTATCTGATCATCACGGTCAAATAGTATCTATTCAAAATTTTGATCCCATTAAAGATACAATGTGTAAAGAAAGTAGAAGGAACTTTAAAAATAACAATATTAATACTCTTAAACAACTTCTAATTGATCATAATTGGCAAGACTTGTACAGTATTAGTGATGTAGATAGTGCATACGAGTATTTTAGGACTACCTTCCTAAGTTGCATGGATAAAGCTTGCCCAACTAAAACAGTAAACTTGTCCAGAAAGAAAACTAAGAATGACTGGTTTACTACTGGATTATTAGTTTCTAAAATAAACTTAAAAATGTATACGGAAATGAACAGAACTTCCACCAGTGAAGCATTCAAAGAATTCTTTCGAAACTACAAACGAATATACAAAAGGGCAATCAGAGCAGCTAAATTACTTAGTATAAGGTACAAAATTAAAGTTTCTAAAAATATGTCTAAAACAGCTTGGGAGATAATAAATGACAGCAAAACCACTAAAGTCAAAAAGCCTATCGAAATAGAGCATAATGGACATTTGATGCAAAATCCATCTGAAGTTGCAAATTGTTTCAATACTTACTTTGCTAACGTGGCTATTCAAAATCTAGGACCTTCAAATGTAATCCCAAGACAGTTTAAAATATAAATGAACATACCATGTTTTGACCCCTGTTACAAAACTGAGCTTATGTCAGTTATTAAAACCTGCCATCCAAAAAGTCAACTGATATTGATGGTTTGTCAGTTTGGGCTTTGAAACAATGTTACATGGAAATATTAGATCCATTAACTTTTCTAATTAACAGTTCATTTGTAAATGGAGTTTTTCCACAACTTTTAAAACAGGCCAAAATTATACCTATGTCTTAATGAAAATAGACCAATATCTCTGTTACCCTGTTTCAGTAAACTATTTCACTGTTCTTATTAAGTCTGAAACCCATACCTGGTTTACAAAAGTACTATAGATGCATGAGTTTATAGAGTTTACCATTTCAAAGAAAACTTTAAGTGTCTTTCTTGACTTAACCAAAGCATTCGATTGCCTGAACCATGCTAAGCTTCTTGATATCATTTATTCTTATGGGATCAGAGGAATTGCTTATAATTGGATCAAAACCTATTTGAGTAATAGAACTCACCAAGTACAAATTGAAAACAAATTATCAAAAGTCGTAGACCTTAAAGGGGTCCATTCTTGGATTCTTATTTATTTATTAAAAAAACTGATTATGCTGACGGCACTCAATGCTGATCTTCAAAAACTTGCCGTTGACGTAACTAACAATTGCGTTGAGTACTTCAAAATCTTGATTTAAGTACCAACTTTGATAAAACATACTACATCAATTTTGGATTCAATCAAAATAGCCATAAATTCAACTACAAAATAAATAATAGTTCCTTCAAGAAACTGACTGCGTCAAGTTTTGGGTCTATGCATAGATAAAAAACTGTCATGGGATCAACACATAGACTCAGTTTGTAATAAAGTGTCTAAGGGCTTATTTTTACTAAGGAGGCTGTCATTATATTGTACTCAAGATGTTTTAAAATTAGCATATTTTGGAATAATTCATCCCCATATTTCTTATGGAGTCTCTTTGTGGGGTAACTGCTCTGAAACAAAAACCCAAAGAGTTTTTGTTTTGCAAAAGACAGCAATGAGAATTTTATCTCGTCTTAATTATCGTGATTCCTGCAAGGAATCATTTAAAACTTTATCAATTTTACCTTTACCGTCTCAATACATTTTTGACACGGTATTGTTATTTTTATCAAAATTTTCCTTTGACCAGCAACCAAATTATACATACAATATTAGAAACCAATCAATTAGGCCAAATTATCACAGACTCCATATTTATGATAAGCTTCCTATCGAAGCCGGCCGAAAATTATACAATAAATTACCTGACAATTTAAAAAGCTGCGGTGTAGGTACAATAAAAAATAACCTTAAGAAATATTTAATTCAAAAATCGTTTTATAGCGTACAAGAATTTTTGGATAGCTAGTTGAAAATTATTTAAATTAAACTTTCCTTCCAAGGTCTTACCAGTGGTCGTAGAATTTTGTTGTTATTATCATTGTTTTAATTTTGTTGTTTCTTTTAACTTTCTTTTTTTGTCTTGTCATAGAAACAATTTATTTTGTAAAAATGTGACAATAAACATATTATTATTATTATTATTATTTCAGACGGATTTGTTATATAATAACAAGTTCATAATTTTGTCCAGGAGTGTTAATAATTGAAAGATTATAATTGAACTTCTATCAGATGTTTGAATAGAAATTTGTTCTTCAATTGGCAAAGAACTTTCATATTTAGCACATTTTCGTAGTTAACTTGTCATACGCCTACAGTGTTGTTTTCAAAAATGCAAAGAATCAAATTCTTTGGAAGCCATATAGGTTTCCACATTCATAGACGTTTTCCTTTAATCAAAAGTGAATTGGGAAAAATAAACTTTTGGGCGATGTGTTTCATTTAGCCGTACCTTTCACAAAGGAAATGACTGTTGTTTACATTGGTTGTTAATAAGTCAATCGCTTGTGGCGACATATTTTCTTCCATTATGAAACACAAAATACAATTGTCTCATAAATGTATAATGCCGGCAATGTCAGAATTTCCAAACTCTTAAAATGTTTCTACATGACACGACAGAAGTAATTTGTAAATGCAGAACGGCTGTTTCTTGGAGAATAAATTCTCTTTAACATTTAGTTTCAGCACAGCTACCCCAGAATATTATGCCACAGGGATGTGAGGCTATATTAATCCAAAATAGATATTTTAGAAAATTTGTAGAACATAAACCTTTTAGCTATTTCTTATTAAAAAATCCCTATTTTTACATACCTTTTACATACATCGATATATTATATCTAGTATCGATGTGGACCTAAATCAATATCAATCGTCTAATTGGTAATCAAAATACTGAACACACGAGTTTAAATTTTTTAAGCTATTATCTCCAAGCTTTCAATAGTTTGAGAGCTAAGGTCAAGGTAGTGTCGTCAGCATATTGGTTTATCTACAGCATTTTGAAGGAATTTTTTTGCCATATTTAACTGTACATACGGTTTGCAACGCGACTGGTAAAGAGACAGGAGACCGTGACCAACATGTGCCTCGGTGTCTTCTGTATGTCCCCTGTCTCTGTCGCATGCGCAGAAGCGCCTGTTCAAAGCTAGATGACAAATACGTAGATTGCGGTCACCAATATAAGTCTCGGTCTTCGGTCGTGCGCGAACCACCGCCACTCGTTCTAGAGCCTATTTGGAACTATTTTGTGCCATTTTAATTAATTAAATAATATATTCCAAGAAAATAATCTAAATCAATACTTGGTAACAGTGATCGACATCTGTCGGAGTGGCGTGATCTTGACATGAGTCCACCGGCGCGCTACCCTGCTCAGCTCTTGAACTTCCTTATCTTCTAAGTCTTCTGGTAATCTAGTTCACACCGGAATACAAATAATTTACTACATTTGTGTGAACTGAAGACTTAGAAGTTGAAAAGACATCGGTCGTGAAAGCTTAACCAGTGTCAATGTCAAGACTCAAGATTAGTGCCTGGACACTCACTCTCTTAACTAATTACAGTGGCAATTTGTCGTTTTCCCCGCTGCGCCCCCTGGCGCTGCGCCCTAGGCCTGGCTGGGGTTGTATAGATCCGGGCCTGTAGAAGAACACCTACTCATTGTGTTCGTTGCACCTAATACGTAGCCTACAACGGTTAGTGGACGGTACACTTTATTCATATAGAGTGTTTGTTCGAAGGTGACATAGTACCAGTATGCTGTCATTTTCAAACCTTACTAGGCTACCGCGTTTTCATGGTGACACAAGGACAACTACCGATCTGTGAGACGCTGTATGGTAGCTCATGAACGTTTGTCTTCACACGCTATATATCACTTCGTCATGCTGGCAAATTCGTTCAATCTCTCTATAGTACACTCATGCAAAAACATTTGAAACTCGTCTTCAACAAACATGTTTTGACTTCAGAAGCGTTCTTCAGGACACAAAAGTTCACGGCAGTGGCACACAAATGAGGGACGGCATAACTCACAAACCAAAGCTAGAGGCTAATACCATACGAATGAGAGTGATTGGGCCAATGGGTGATTGTATACTTGGGAATTTTGAATGTATGGACAATTTTAGGATAATAAACTACAGTTACAACGATTGCATGACATGTAATGAGTTAAACGCAATTCACTTTATTTACACACCTTTTGCCCCGTGTTGTCGAGACAGTGACGTCGTCATACTATCTCACACATTTGCAGATTTGTTTATGTGTATTACTGGATATATAAATGGTGGGTGTACAGTTTAAAACCGTCGTCGAGTGTTTCAACCGAGACTCTCGTAGATGGGTTACCCGTCCTAGACTGTAGTGCGTGATGGTCTAATTATAAATCGATTTACAAACGCCCAGACAACACACGGGGGTGTTCCAAGAAATCTAATAACCGGTCACGCCGTGACGCCTAATTTGTGACCGATTCCAGGTGACTTGACACGTCAGTGGTCCGTAGCCTGGTCGTGTGAGTTTGGCCGGTCCACCCCCATTGTTATCTCAGAGTTTTTGTGCCCCACCCTCCTGTCAAGTCACGCCAACAGACGGCCAGAGAACTGGGCTGGAGACAGAGCGGCCCTGACATATGACATCACAGCTGACTTGCCTTCCCAACAAACATGCATTATAGCAGGGGATCAATCATTTCCCACTTTGAACCATTGGGAAAACATATACGCAAAATCTAAGTTATGCAGTGTGTAACAGACCACTCGTCCACTATCTCTAGCAGCCAAGTAAACTCAGATGTGTATGTGTTTTTCAACTGCAGTTTCCAATGTCAATCAGTCAATCAATCAAATCACATTTATTGCATAGATACAAATATTACATGTATATCACAGTCGTCAAATATATAATAAATAGTATTTAGAGGGTTCATAATACAAATATATAAGTTACAAATATCCAAACAAAATATGACTCATTTTGACTAGTCTGCAAAACACTTATCGATGCTATAGAATTCTTTGGCAATGAGATACTTTTTTAGTCTTCTCTTGAAAACACCCAGCGAACTAGAGTTTCTGATGTCCAGAGGCAAGGTGTGTAGGAGCATCATTCCCAGGTGTGTCCAAACATAGATTGTGCTGTTCCTCATTTTGAAAGTAATATTTTACACACATTTTTACCAAAAACTAAACTTGTCTATTGTAGTATACATAGCGGGACCAATCCTGTTAATGTAGGCGTGGACGGAGAATTCCACTGTCAGTCCCTTATGAAACCTAAGCTAACCTTTTTTCTCAATTACGAATAAAGTGCCTTTTAAGAAAATACTACAACGTTAAATATTCCGTTGAGTGTTGCTTTTAAAAATAGACAAAACTAAACCAATTTTCAAAGGAAGAATTTACTACATTTCAGTTTGGGTTTATGACATATGTGAATATGGGTATAAATGTACTGTACATTACATTAAAGGTCCACTGTCAAAACATGTCTGCTAAGTTTTAATTATGGTTTACTTTAAAAGCGCTTCAAAGTGAAGTCCAGGTTTGACAATGTGTAATACAAAACGTGTTCTTTGGCCCTAACAAGTTGAAGAAATGTAATTTTCTTAGTAGTTAGCCATTTAAAAAAGTATAGTTTTAAAGGTATAAAAAGTCAATACAATTATTAAACTATCTGATGCTCTAAAACTGTACTTCCTTCTGAGAGGATGCCTCATCTTTGGTTTTGTACACAAATTTGGTTTGCCAAGACCTTTTACTACTAGTAGGGACTGACAGTGATTCACCGCCCAGGCCTACATCGAACACACATCAGACCACGCCCTGAATACAATAACAAAGATAGACGAGTTTAGTTTACGACCAAATGATTGTAAGAGTATGACCTTTAAGATGAGGTACAACACGACCTATATTTGTGTTTGAAACTTCTCAAATATAACGCCACTACTTTGGACACATTTTGGGGAGTTGTCAATATGTTTCTTAGATTTTTGGAGCCGAAAATAGGGAACTGCAGTTGAAACAAACTAATCTTAGTTCACTTGGCTGCTGGAGATAGTAGACGAGTGGTCAGTTACTCCCTGTATGTTACGATGCCCCTGCAAATCAAATACATTAATCGTAGCCTTGACCTGATTCAAGAGTAAAGGTCATGGGGTTAATAAGGTTTAATTTATTGGTTTTATGATCTCTCAGTGTGATTACAGACGACAAACTAAACTTGTCAACACTGCTATGTGAACCGTGCTAAGGGCCCCGACCGACCCTTTTGAATGTAATATAGCTATAGCCCTTTCATGTTGTATAACTTTTTTACCAACCAGCCAGGTTAGAGTTAGTTATCCTAGTAATTACTTTTGTCTTTTTTTCCAGATAACGTCCAACAGGCTGTAGAGAGAGGGATGGTCTGTCGGTTGAGGAGGCGTCACCATGTCTACCCTAACCGCCAAGACTGGATCTGACCTTCAATACCATGTCCCGTCGTCGACGAACTGTCCAGATTTTGCTTGGACTGTTCTTCGGCTTATTTACGGGACTTCTATTATCAGGTGATCTAGACGACACTCCAGTCATGTGCTTCCAGGAGGCAAACTCAAAATCAAAGAGCGGTTCTGAAGAAGATGCTGCCTCAGCGATCATCGGCCTAGATCCGACTTCCTTCCCGAATAATAGCAGAAATAATCTCATATTTGTTGGAGTGATGACTGCAGAAAAATACCTACCTACACGCGCCGTCGCAGTGTACGAAACATGGGGCCAAACGGTTCCCGGAAAAATCGCTTTCTTCTCATCAGAAGTATCAAAGAGACCGCACAGCTGCCCCGATTTGCCTCTGGTCAGTTTGAAAACTGTAGATGACTCATACCCTCCTCAGAAAAAGTCTTTTCTGATGCTGAAGTACATGTGGGATAACTTTGGAGACAGATTTGAATGGTTTCTTCGAGCTGATGATGATGTTTACGTCAAAACTGAAAGGCTCGAGTATTTCCTACGCTCACTGGACTCTAGAAAGCCTTACTTCCTCGGGCAAGCTGGGCGAGGGAACCAAGAGGAGTTTGGACTCCTGAGTCTGGAGTACGACGAGAACTTCTGCATGGGAGGTCCTGGTATGATCATGAGTCGCGAGACGCTGTCCAGGATCGCACCTCACATCCAGACTTCTCTGCAGAACCTCTTCACCACACACGAGGACGTGGAGGTGGGCAGATGTGTCCAGAGATTCGCTGGCATCCCTTGCACCTGGGCCTATGATGTAAGTACAACCACAGATAACAGATTCATCTTTGGTACAAAGTTAATTCTTAAGTTGGTTAGGGTTTAACTCGTTAAAGAAGTAAATAGGTACATATCGAGTTCATATTTGTAATTAAGTCGAGGAATCAAAAATACTACAACCCCCAAACATTGTAACTTATGATTGGATATTGCAGGCGCCAATACTTACCGTCTCTTCAGCATTACAGTATATAATTACCATCTTACGTTGTATGCTAATATCGTCAGACCTGATATTGGCAGTTTAAGTACATTCCAAAATGAAATTTAAGTCAATATGAAAGCTACACTCGATTGTCTGAGCAGGACTCAATACGGCAATTAGTTGTTTGCAATAGGTTTGCGATGTCACAGTAAAATTATCTCAAATACTGTTAAACGTACGATTCTCTGAGGAAAAATTCCTTCTTCAACTAGTCCAAAAAGTCCACGCAGTATTGACGTAACGACATTTACAACCCATAATTTAGTGACTGATGGAACACAGAACGCTAAACTAGTTGGAATTTATGCGGATGATTCATCGATTTGATCTATCTGAATGTGTGGCTTCATGATTTATCATTGGTCTGCGGATGTGCGCATCAGCCATGTGTGATCATTCAAGTTTACAGTACATGTAGTAAGTCACCAAACTATGGGTATTTTAATCATAATTTCAAATTTCTTGACATATGAAATTCGGTTATTATTTATCGCGAGCACGCCTCAAAATTAACATGACCGCAAAGAAAGGTTTTGAAGTCTTGTCTAGAAATGTGCTTGTCCCATTGAATTGAATTCATTCCTGTCTGGATATTGCATCCATATCTAGGTCTTTAAATCGTTTGCACTTAATGTAAGACGTTTTATATATTTAAGGATCTGTACCACAATGTCGATCGCGTCGCGTTTTGAGTAAGTAATAGGCTATACTTGTTCAGTTTTTACCATTTTAATTTCAAACTTCTACCTACAACAGCAGTAATATGCCTGTGCCCATTTACAGGATTATAAACACGCGCATTTTTGCCAGCTAATGTATTCAGTCAATAAACTTGCTGAAGGTTCCGTTACACTGTTAGCTGCGGGAGATGGCTGAACGAGAGATTAGAGTTCAGAGTGGAAACACGGAATTGAGCTTGTCTCATAGAATCGAATTTCGATCATCGAAATTTTAAGTTCTGAAGTTCGGTATAATTCTGAATGTTATTCTACGCCATCCTGCCATCACAGACGTGGTCCTCTCCTCCTTCTTCTTACTCCAATCATACGATGTTCCCAGACTCTTCTTGCGACCCTTTCTTCTGGCATCCTGGCTAGATGACCCAACCATCTGAGCTTCTGAACCTTTATAAACCTGATAATGCCCTTCCATGAGATTTTCAAGTTCCTCATTGTTTCTAATTCGGAAAATCCCGTTACCTTGGGTCGGGCCAAATATTCTTCTTAGAATTCTCCTCTCGAAGCACCTGATTGCATTGGCCTCCAATGTTGATAGCGTCCAAAGTTCACATCCATAGGTAACAACAGGTCTTATTAAAGTTTTATATATTTTGTACTTGGTACATCTTATCACTAGCCTGCTTTTTAATAATTTCATATTCGCATAATATGCGCTGTTACCTGCGGCAATTATGTCTTTTATACAGTCTCCTATCGAGTTATCTGATGTCACCAATGCTCCCAGATATTTAAAAGAGGAGACACCCACAAAACGGTCATCTTAAACTATTATTACCTGAATGTTATTAAAAGCGATTTATCTAATACCGAGGTCAACCTTTATTGCTTTACCATGTCAATACCAGACGCCGACCACTCTTAGAGGGTATTTTAAGGTGAGCGTGGGATGAATGATGGAGTGTTTTGGTGGATGGTGAGGTGTAGTATTGTTACACCGAGTCAGGGGTAGTTCTTTTCTTCGCCGGGAATTGAACCCGGGGCGATTTGGTACGAAGCAGCCAACCTATAAATTTGCAGTATACCTTTAGTTTTTTTCTGAGGCAGTAAAATTGTCTAAATTAGGCTAATACATTGAATATACCGAACGTAGTGTTCAGGTATTCATACGGGAATTAGCATAGCGTACCCCTAGCATGGCGTTTATCTGGGAAAGGGAATGTTGTGTCCTAGGCAAAGGTTGGGACATACGTTATTGCGTATTGCCGTAATTGGAAATGTTTTGGATTACCACAGATAATAATTATTGTTTTAACATGAATACTATTAGAACGTGTGATACGACATGAGTGAAGATGCAAATAGTGGACCAGTCCTCAAGGACTCGGACCTGCTCTGACGCTGACCTACGCCGCTACGCGCGCCACGGGTCAATACCCTGCCCCTGCCACTGGCAGTCTGCGTCTGCGCATATTACCGCCATTCTGCGACGCATGCGTCCTGCCGTCACTATACACTGCGCAATCATCTCTGTTATTGTCATGTTCTATCTATTCTTCTTTTGTTGTCCCTCGTCTGTCAAGACCAGAATACACTATAAGCATTAAGTCGACTTCTTCCTCTAATGGGTTAGCAAAGAGGATCCTCCTAAACAAATTTAACCAATTACGTAGAGCGACTCTTTAAACACGAACCATGATTTGCAGATGTCTCTACCCAAATAACTTACCATCGAACTTTGAAAGACACGCATTCTTTCTAATTTTACACGTCAAGAAGAAACTTTTCCTAATTCGTGCACATATTCTAAAACTAAAAGTTGACTAATAGCAACTACCCTGATGCTACATATTACTCTGACATATCATACTGCTGTTTAAGTATTGAACGACAGCTAGCTTGTTTTTAATTGTTGACCGGTGGTAAAAATTAAGATTATGAACGATCTGAGCATTATACATTTGCAATTTAATTCAAGCAGTTATATTTAACGGGTTAAAAGTGTTCGATAGTTTGTAACTTAACTTATGTAAAATAATTAAATTTTAAACCCACCAAAAGGCGTGTAACTAATTCTGCAGTTTATTATGGTCAGGAGGATCAGGAGGAATCTCCTACACCCAGAAATTATTGAAAATGTTAGAACGTTTGGAAAACTATAGGAAAGGGTTTCACGAATTGTTAGGAAAATCATTATCAATATAGTAAACATTAACTATCAATGTACACTTTCACATTCACTAATATAATAATAATACGTTTATTGTCACATGTTTACAATATAAATTGTTTCTATGACAAGAAAGCAAGTTATGTGAGAGGTTCAATAAGAACCCTGCGCTGTAATACTAAGTGGACGAACCGAAATAATTTCTTGGCAATACTTTATGACTCAGACAACATGAACATACTAATATTTAATATTACCCGATTTAAAAAAACATTTATACGTCCAAAGTAATTTTGCAATAAAACAAAATAAATATGATTAAGAAACGAGTACCAAATTAATAATTCAGCTAATTTGAAATTAAAATCCAGCGGAAAATATTGTGCTCCCGAGCATAAAAAATTCACCTGATGCCTGTCCTGGAGCTGTGTGCTGTGTGGCGAGGTTTACGAGGTCGAGAAGGATGATAAGCCCTCCCGGCGGTCTGAGATTAGAGGGAGGGCTGCTGCGTGTCTGTCTGTTGTCTGACGTCAAGGTCGCCTCATCCATGAACACTCTCGAGCCTGGGAGCTAAGACACAACAGGCTATCAACAAATGAAATAAGTACTTATGTTCAGTCAATTTATCGTGTATTCGACCCAATGACGTCAGCGGTGGCCAACGGGAACACATGTGAAGATATTTCCCCTGACACCCTTGTCCGGTTTTCCGTGGACACTATATAAAAATGGATTTGGACATCGTCCTTGTAACCACAGACAAAATAGGTACCTTATTCTCTGTGGTGCAAAGTAAGTAAATTGCAATATATGAATCGGTTTCATGATTATGATGAGGTTAGCGCTGACAATACAGTAGAATAAGAATGAATTGACACCATTCACCAATTGAAAGTGATCGTAGTAGGAGAAATTCGGTTATTCTTATTGAAGATAGGTCATAAAACACTAAAATAGTTTAACACAAAGTTGATTAGTTTAACAAAAAGATGAAAGGCAGTTGTTTTTCATCTTGTTAAGCGATAATTATGTTAATTAACTAAATCTAATTTGAAAGGAAGTACTGTATTGAGGTTTGAGACAAATTAGTGATGAGGTGTAAACAACAAACAAGTAGACATACCTGAGCTCTCTCAGCTGTCTTGATGACTAGGATTACACCAGTCCCCAGCTGACCACGGACACTGTATTCTATTATTTCTACACAGAACTGTAAGAATATCTATTCTACTTGTCTGTGGAAATTCTACAATATTGTAAACACGAAGCATCCTACATGTGCTTAATCCCGTGAATGGACTTAAATTGCAGTATAAAGAATCAATTCATTTTGGAGAATTTGTGTCATAGCTTACTTCTGGCTTGATAATTGATGCACTTCTCAGTTCCTTCCCCGTTCTAAAAAGATGTGGGTTTTAACTACACCACTTGCAGGGGCCCGCTTTTTGCAGCCTGCCCAAAAGAATCCAGCGATGAAGGGGCGTAGGAAAAAGGGACAGACGGTTATAATGTAGGTCTCATGCGTGAAGGTCGACTGTCTGCCTTCGCCTTCCTTATCTTTCAGATGAAACACGAGTTCCTCGTCTGGACTCTAGTCTGTTAGAGAAGACCCCAAACACACAGGTAGAGGAGAGGGGAACTAATCCCCAAAACTATGGCAATTGAATTTTATTACTTTTTAGATTACTTATATCAATTTCGGATATTCTAGACGCTCGATCTATCCTGTCAGTGTATGCAATACGGTATATGCAATTTATGCTCTACCGGACTACTGCTAGTCCCCATGGACATTTTTGACGTAAAATATATTGAATAATTTTCCGTTGAAGTATTAAAGTGGTGCATTTAATCTAGGACCTATAAGTGGTCTGCATTCTTTGAATCAATGCCCAGCTTGAAACGCAACCGATCTGCCAAAAGACGTATTGTACTCGTTCAAATAATGATTTTTGACACTGGCAACAAGCCAATGTACAGATGCAATGCAAGCTTTTCTCTCGTGCACTCGGTAATAATAGCTTGCTCGCTTTTTATATTTTTATTTTAGAACATTTGATTATAACGTTCTATTTTGCATGAATCAGATTACATTAATTTTACCGGCCTTACATGATGGCCTAATTATTCAACTTAGCATACCCATTTCATTTCCCAGCGATCTGCAACCATACCATCCGACACACGTGTCTTGTCCAACATGCATTGATTCATGGTTTTGTTATGCTTTCGAAAAAATATTATCGCTACTCAGTAAAATTATATTTGCATTTTCATAATCTTTGGTGCGTGTGGAGTTTTTTGACTGACGATGTACAAATACGTGAAATAATGGTCACTGATTTGGTTTAAGCTATGGTTTCCTAGAAAAAAGTTCACCGCTAAATTACGGCCGTTATTGTAGCGGTGAACGTAACGGTGACGGTGGACGTAACACAATATTTAAACATATGTGGACAAAAACAACTTTTGACATGTTGTTTTTTTTAGCTGTCAAAGTTTATTTACGTAACTATGTAGTAATGGACAAGCTAGACTTTTGTTTACAAAACAAAATGTGTCACCTGGTGAGAAAAACCTTAACTAGTTTTCACCGCTAACTTTACGTCCAACGTTTTCTAAGAAACCACTATCATCTGTTTGTATTGAAAACAAAACTCACCGTCATATTACGGCCGTAATGTAGCGGTCACCGCTTTCTAGGAAACCATAGCTTTACTGACGAAACGACAGTTTTATATTTTGTAACTGCATTGAATTGAAATGGGTTTTGGCGCACCACTTGAAGGCTGCTGTGAAAAATCTAAGAAATCATTTGCCATTTTGTAACGGCTTAGGTCTAACCTACGTTTGTGTTTTTATTTTCTCAATTTTTACAAAACTCAATTTTGTTTTGCACCTTCACCAACCCAAGGCTGAGAGGTTTACTGACTGAGTAGAGCTAATTATAGCCCTAATTGGGCACATCTGGCTTGAGGGGTTCTGTTTGTAGACATATTTCAAACTTGACCCAATTTCGAGCTTTGGAGAAGAGTGGAATGCCCTTTGTTCTCAGAACTTTGAGTCTTGGTTTTTACGATGTACAACATTACACCAAAGACTTTACATTAGTCTTTAATTACACATCTGGGTTATGGTAAATATGCAGCAATGTGCCAAGAGCTGTAATAAATAGCACACATGGTGTGTAAAAAACCTCTGACTAATCACATTTTTCTTTTCTTCAGTGTGGGTCACTCTCTAATTAGCAGAATTTACTACACAAGGGGCTCTTAAAAACGACATTTATTGCAAAAGAGCCGTTGAAAAGTTGGCGGTTTTATTTTGATATGTGTATTTAATTATTTGAATGGTGCCCTAAAACAACTTTTGTAATGAGATTTCCCTCTATATGCTCACTATACATGGTGTTTCAATTTTCTATGTTGGGCCTGCGCATAAATTTCCGATCTTGAATAAATTATAGAGTAACACTAGCTAACATCAATCAAAAAGCAAAGCGCCCGTTATAGATCTTTTAGGTTCCAGAGAAGTCAATACTTTACTTTTACTTTAGTCTTTAACCAGCTGTGTCATGAAATGATATCTACCTATAATACAGGTTCACGTTTCAATGGATATCCACAGCAGTCCTATTGCTTCATTTCAGTAACTTGACCATTGGTTGATGTAATCAAACCACTATAACTTTACATCTGATCCGATGATCATTGCTCATCCGTTTCCGGTGGCTATGAATGAAACTACTCATACACACTTCGTCTGTTCCTAATTAGATTTGTTTGCGTACTTAATTAGTTGATTGGTCAAATCTCAAAATCATAGAATGAGAGCTCTCGTCAAAAATCAGGCTAAAAGGTCGCTGGTATGAGTGAGACAAATTTCCTTTGTTTTTTTTTACCACAAGAGTTACGTGGCTGTTCCATATGGATTTTTCAAAAATAAAAACGAATGAATAATTGCCTTTATTTTGACGTACAGATAACGGTTTTAAAATCCATACACATAATTGTATGGATTTTCCTCTTCAAAGTTACAACATTAAAATTTTGGTAGTTTTTTGTGTGCAAAAGCAATTTAAGATGAAATACATTTATTTTCACCCTCCCCCGGGTGATACATCTAGCATTGATCAAGCACGGAGTAATATGAGTGCAATCTTCTCTGTAAGCCTGGGCGTTGACAGTTTCATCAAATCATCTTCCAATTGTTTTTAATTTGCCCGCTATCACCGATCCCCACCTTAACTTTTTTAACACTATAATGAATCTATGTTTGCAGATGGTGAATGTATTCTACCACAACTACACAGAAGAAAGCGTTCATGGGACCGCTGAAGTCCAAGAGTGTACATGATGCTGTTACTCTTCACCCCATAAAACAACCACAATACATGTACCGGCTACATGGTTACATACAGGTACAGTAACACTATTTAATTTACGAATTGTTGAAATTTTGAGGGCTTTTCAATTGCAAAGAGGGCTTTATGTTGTTTAAGACGAATCCAGTGCAGGGAGATTTGACTTTTCTGAGTAAATTTAGTTACTCCTAAAATATTTAAAAAACAATTGATAAAAATTTTGAAATGAGAAATCAAGCAATAAAAACTTTGTTTATAACCACACTTTATTTGAGTGGCCTGTCTAGAACTCAATGAAAATTTAAACTTTCAATTATATTATGGGGAGCAGTTGTACTATGCTGTAATGTACAGGCACTTTTGTAAAATTAATGTAGTAGAGGTAAATTAAAAAATGGGCAAATCCTGCTTGATTAATTTTAGAACAGAAATATCTTCTCCCCTTGCCCCTTTCTAAAATACAAATACTGTAAAAATGCTAACCATGATCTTTTACAGGCTTACCGCTACATCAAGAATTAAATATTTACTTTAACTTCTAAAATTAAAGGTGCAAGAAAAAGTATTTTTAAAACAATACAAGGTTATTATAAAATGTAGTTTGAGATTTATTAAAGGGCAAATGCCTGATAACAACTATATTTTAGAACGGGAAAATCTGTTTCAGAGTTTGAGAATACGAGACTTGCTTCAACAAAGATTACTCATGTATAGAGACATGATGTTTATGACAAAGTCATTAAACAAATCACTGGAGACCGTGCCAGCAAAACCACTCAACTGTACCTCTAAGTGCCTGGGAGATACTGCCTTATTAGGTATGGTATGTGAAAACATAAGTAAGCTGTTTTTACTTTGCTGATAGTACTCATTTAAAAAAAAAGGCCGGGTGGATGGAGGCAAAGCGTTTCCAACTCTGAGTTCCACTTGAAAGGAGACTAAAAAGCAAAAACTGCATGACAGTGATATATTTACATCTGCAAGAGAAAAGTTTTCACCAGCACCTTCTTCAAAAATAAAAGCATTCTTTGCAAATCCAAATTTGTATTTTTTCATACATTTATAAAACTAAAAATTTAGAAATAAATATTTAAATTTTGATTCAATTATTTTTACTTTAGGGCGTTTATGCACTAATTGTCAACTTGAAGTACTCTTAGGACTCTTAGACCACTAGTCCAAATGATTCTATCTTAATTATAAGTGCATGAAGGGATTTCACCATTCTTCATTTAAAAAACTATGGGAGTGGAATTTACATTAAATGCTTTGCTTCAGTAAAATATGTTGTTCGTATTTATTTTTCAGGTGCAGACTTAAGTTTGAATTTGTACCCTGCAAAATTAACAGAAGAGGTCTTGACCTGGGATTTCATCTCGAAATCACTTTTCTCAGACAAAAACCTGAATCCACGAAGAAGACCAGAGAGAGCACTTTATGTGGGCATTGAAGATGCTGTAAGGGAGGTAAGATAAATTGCCCTGGCTGAATGTTACATTCACTGTTGTTGCCAAAACCAAATCTTATACTCGTAAAAAACAAAACAGCTTAACATTTTCCAATTTCTTTAGATCAGAACTATTAGTAAATCAATGAGTGACCTGTAGCAAATACAAAATTACACTTGGCTCCTTAAATAATTTAGATTGATTGGAAATCGGCATCTTTAGCTGCCTCCATTGAATCAAATTGAGGTCAATGACAACAACTAATCAATCAGTCATCATTGATTAATGTTGCAATCATCCAGCCTTAAGTATATATAATTTATGCGTAGGCTATAAGTATATATACATTAAAGCTCATGCAAATACCTATTAACCCAATTTATACTTTGTTTAGGTCATGGACTTGATAAATGTAAATGCAGATGAAAAAGGACGAGAGATAGATTTTAAAGAACTTTTGTATGGATACTACAGATTTAACCCTCTTCATGGACCAGACTTTATTTTCGACCTGCTACTCACATACAAAAAATTTAGAGGACATAAGATGACAGTACCTGTAAGAAAACATGTATATCTTCATCAAGCATTTACAGGTAGGGCTTAGAGCCAATACTTGATTAATAAGCTTTTCAACAAAGTTTAGCTAGTAAAAGGTTTTAAACAACAGGCACTGTGTGAACCGTTGTAACAACACACAACTTTTTTTGCAGGTTCTAGTAGTAGACGATCTTCTATAAACCGTGTTCTTACAGGAGACCAAAACTATCTGAATCTAACAAACGTATTGACAGTAATTCTAGTCTAAAGAACATCCAATGATATTGCAAACTGATATTAATGTAGGATGATGCTAGAACTGAAGAATTTTGAATTGTCAAAGTTATTGATCGATTGCAACAGTGTCAAGTACAGTAAACCTCATAGGCTAACAAATAAAAATTCCCTATATTTATTAAATTATAAATTTAGTAGCTTTTGTCGCTATTTTTGTTTTAGAAATCAATGTTAGGGAAACCTTTGAAATGGAAGATGTGACTGATGGGTATCCTCTTGTCGAAGAGGAAACTGAAGTGAACACAGAAGAGCTGCTAGCAACAGGACTGAGACAACCTCTGGAGTCTGGCTTCCTGAAACTTACTCAAACATCGGGCCAAGGTGCGATCGGATTACAACCTCCCACTTCACTAGACCGGAAAATATCTTTCGAAGTCTCTGACAAACTCATTAACTTTATTCTTCCTCTCTCAGGGAGGTTCACAACATTCCTTAGGTTCATCGAAAACTTTGAAAATACTTGCCTCAAGAAGAAGGATAAAGTGACTTTGACGGTGGTTCTGTTTCCTAATATGAGAGAAGACAGTATAAATGAGACGATAAGTTTAGTACACTCACTACAAGAAAAATACATGTATACAAGGATAAGTGTGTTACCAATGAATGTGACTTTTGCAAGAGCCTTGGCTTTAGAAAGTGGTGCCTCACAAGTGTCTGAACCTGATGATTTGTTGTTTTTCATTGATGTGGACATGATCTTCAACACAGGGACGTTGTTGAGGATAAGACTCAATACAGTAAGAGGCAAAAGTGTTTATTTTCCTATTGTGTTCAGCCAGTTTGATCCAAGGATAGCGTACAATTCACTGGAATCGCCAAATCATTTTCAAATAACTCAAGATACTGGATACTGGCGCCAGTTTGGATTTGGTATTGCAAGCCTTTACAAGACTGATCTTCGAAAGGTATGTGAAAAAACTTTAACTTATCAGTTATTTTGTTTATTCTTCAGTGAATTATATTATTGGTGAAAAGCAGATGGTATTTTTTGATTCAGTTTAAAACATTAATTTTGTGTATGTGTTCACATTCCTAATCTATAATATTTTTCCCTAAAAAAATTAAACAAAACTGACAACACAATTTAACTACTGTAGAAATGCAAATAAATTTTGTAAATATTATTTACTAACTAATAAACTAATTGCTGAAACATTTGTAATTTATCCTGGTAAAAAGGGAAACCTCAAATGTGTAAAACTGGCGTATGCCGTTGGAATTAAATAAATTTATCTCTACTGATTCTAACTGACGTGGTCATTCTATAAACTTCAAACTGGACACATTCGTGAGCTAATAAACCAACAAAAAATTGTCAAAACTGTTGAAAAAGTTATTTATAGTTAAACAAACATTGTAATTTACTTAGTAGAGTTACTCCTCAAGCAATACTTTAAATAGAGTTACTACTCAAATATTATAATTATGAACACTCAGTTTTAAAAACATTTTTATTTCAGGTTGGGGGATTTGACACATCAATCAAGGGATGGGGAAAGGAAGATGTCGATTTATTCGACAAGTTTGTCGCCATTGCAGAAAACATCACTATTTACCGAGCGGTGGACCCAGGGTTGATTCATGTATTCCACATTGTCGAATGTGATCCTAGCCTGACGGAAACACAGCTGGAAATGTGTAAAAACACCCGAGCAAGTACATATGGGAGTCAGACTCAACTTGCCCACTTGTTTTGTAAAAACAGTGATAAATATCTAACCTTCTTGAAAAGCAAAAATAGTTCCACTAAAAGATGACTGTTTTCTATTATTGTAAATTATGTAAATATAATGATACTAAGGTAAAAAGTAGTTTGATTTAAATATCCTGGTAAGATTTTCACCACTTGGACAAAAGCAAAAAAAGTTGTAAATATAAACACTTCAAGGTGATTGTTTGATCTAACAAAGTTACATTACTAAAGCTATGGTTTCCTAGAAAGCGGTGACCGCTACATTACGGCCGTAATATGACGGTGAGTTTTGTTTTCAATACAAACAGATGAGAGTGGTTTCCTAGAAAAAGGTGGACGTAAAGTTAGCGGTGAAAACTAGTTACGGGTTTTCTCACCAGGTGACACATTTTGTTTTGTAAACAAAAGTCTAGCTTGTCCATTACTACATACGTAAATAAACTTTGACAACTAAAAAAAACAACATGTCAAAAGTTGTTTGTGTCTACATCTGTTTAAATATTGTGTTACGTCCACCGTCACCGTTACCGCTACAATAACGGCCGTAATTTAGCGGTGAACTTTTTTCTAGGAAACCATAGCTTAATCTGCTCTGCTAAGTTTGAGCTCAAACCCACACATATGATTTTAAATAGGCTTGACAAGCACACTATTGTCATAATATTTCAAACTAATTGTATCTGGAGCATGTTCAAATTACCAACAGTTCATCTCAGTGGGAAACCAATACCACTAGTTTGCTGATAAATTTACATTCAAGTATACCTATGATTTTAGTATGATACGAAAGACAAACGGAAACTCAACAGATCACTAGTCTACAGTATTTCCCAACTTTCAACTTGTATTAATCAACCTGACTTTCAGAGATGTATTTCAGTTTAGACTCTAGCAGTGACTATTGAAGTCGCTGAATGACTAACACAGATAATACATAAATAAAAAATAAAACAAGAAAATAAGGGAATATTTAGACTCTAAAAATACTTGATAGCAACTCTGATAATGTGGAAGCATGAAAACCAAGCTTGATTGATGTGAGAGTCACAGTCACGTCTTATACCTTTGATTTAAAATTTACCTCATATTCTCTAGTGTGCTTTGAAATCAGTCATGTAAAGACATTCACCATGAAAATAAAACAACATAGGCAAATAATAACTTTATACATTATGGCTGTTCAAAGAACTCATATACGTTTTGAACAGCTCATGGGCTCTTCCGGAGTAAAATTAAAGCAGTGAAGTAAGAATTAAATTTATAGGGAACAGGAAAGGAGAGATACACACAGGCACAAAGTGTTGGCCTTTATATGGCGCCAGCAGTAACGCTACGAATTCGGAGACACACATTTATAGTTTACTTTGGTAATGGTAGGTGAGGAGGAAATGGGCTTAAACACTCTGCTAAACTAGCACTTAATGCTAGACTATTGATCATTGGCGGTTAAAGCTTCACACCCACGTTTCGCTCAGATCAATAATTCAGCCCTCAGAATATTTTTCTTTTTATATACTTACACACTTGGGCAGGCCGCATATTGGGACGCAGGTGGAGCAGCGCAGCGCAGATTCTGCGTTCCATGTCTAGCCTAGAGAACACGCATATTGAGACGTTAGGCAGAGCAGAGCAGTGTCGCACTCGACTACCTCGCACTTGTGGCAGTAGCGCAGAAACTGTGTCTGTCAATCGAATGGACGATTTACTAGGTTTTTGGACATTACATCCATCCCTCTGAAGAAATAAATAGTTGAACTATTTATTTCATTCAATATGCAACAGATCTAATAGCTGTATCACACAGCTCGTATACAGGGTGTCCCATAAGTAAAGTGCCAGGCTCTAGGAAAAGGTTATATGGGTCAAAATACATAAAGAGAAAATTAAGAATAACATTTTTTTTGAAAACGCTTAGTTAACCAGATATTTGCCATTTTATATTTACCACTAATTATTTATTATCTCCCACACCACGTATCTGATCTGACTCAAACTTAGCATAAATTTGTATCTAAGTAAGACCATCCATTTATGAAAAAAATTACCAGCGTGATCGAACTTATAATTTTAAAACTGTGGCTATTTTATAGTATTTTTAGGGTTACACCTTAAATAGCAAATACACGGTGAGTTGTACGATAAAATGTAAAGAATACCGTTTTGTAGCAAAGTTTACTACCTATCTATTGACACCAAGATCAAAAACATCGATTAAGTATCAACAAAGTTACAGTGGAAACCGTGGCAAACATAATAAGGTGGAAAGTTGTCTGTTTTCAGTCATAGTTTCCCCTAAAGTCTCTTTGTTTCCCAATAGATTTTTATAACCTTCGAATAAATAGATAGGTAACAACATTCACCACAAAACGTTATTCTTTAAACTTTATCCTTAAACTAACCGTTTATTCGCTATTTAAGGTGTAACGCCAAAAATGCCCTAAAATTACCATAAAATAGCCACCGTTTTGAAATGATGAGTTAGATCATCCTGGTAATTTTGTCCACACATGGTCTTAGTTAGATACAAATTTATGTTAAGTTTGAGTCAAATCCGATAAATTGTGTGGGATATAATAAATAATTAGTGACAAATATAAATTGGCAAATATCTGATTACCTAAGCGTTTTTGGAAAAAATGTATATTTGATTTTCTCTTCATTTTGACTTATACAACCTTCTCTTAGAGTCTGGTACTATACTTATGGGACACCCTGTATAATAAGAAGAAGTAATGTGTAACATTTTAATCTGACAGCAAATGTTTAGTGAGTGGGTCTTTTCTTAAGTAAATCTTGTTGCTCTCTTTGTTTTACGATACGGTAACAGTAAAAGTGACACCAGCTGCGTTCAGTTTCAAGGCGAGACTGCGTCCCAATATGCGAGGTAGGGGCAGAAACTGCGCGGCACGTTTCTGTTCTGCCCTGCTCTGCGCGGCACAGCTCAATATGCGCCTGGTGTTATAGAGGTTCTGCTTTATGGTTGTTTGAGACTACCTTTCCTTCCGTGTACTCCTTTAGCCGTGTATTCTAGATTTACCCTTTAAAACCTCCTGTGCTTTATCTGCTGGGGCTGGAATCACCATTACATCGGTCCAGTAGCATACAAAACTGCCTCGACTGAAAGTACTACCAGTTTCCAGTTGTCCCTAATACATATCAAAAAAGGACATGACGGTCCCAATGTCTAATTGAGCCACAGACACACTATAGTATCTGATGACTGATGTGAACATTTCGGTTGTTTAGCAATAGATTTTTTAAGTCTAAACAGCTAGTCTGTGTTATTTTGATAGTTGGTAATGTTGACTTTACAACAAAGAATTGTCTTCTGGCTATTATGGCCAATACTCCGATAAGAATTTCCTAAAGCTAAAATAATGTATTGGGTAAGAAATTGATAGTAATAATATGATGAAATCAGTTTTAATTTACAGTCTTTTGAAATAGTTTGAGTTTAGTAGCCAAAAACTAATCTTTCCTACAATAAGAAACACTTAACTACACAATACCATATCAAATCAGGAGAGTCTTTGTTTTAAACTGTATGATTTTTAATAATTTATAAAGTGGATTTTGTTTATTTATAGTTGGAAATAAAGCCAGGTTTCCAATTAGCAAATATTCAGCAAACATGTTGAAGGTTTTATCAACCATCAAAAGAAGCTGGCTGAAAGACACACGCATTAGCACAAACTGAGGAATTGCCAAGTGATAACCACAGAGCTGATCGCCACCGGAAGTTTCAATCCTCGGTAGTAGATTTATTTGAATAAGAAATTATAAATATCAAGTTTTTGTATTATTGAACAAGAGTTAAGTCGTGTTTACAATTCTTTTCTATTGTCCACTGATTTAATTGTACAAATACACTATATCGATTCTGAGGTTTGCAAATGTTTTCTAGTGGAATAGTTTCACGTTTTTTTGCAAGTAAACCTAACTCTTAGGCTTTCACAAGTATAATCTAGCCACATCACGTCAAAACTTCATAATTAGCCTGATGAAATGTGATGGTCTCACTGTGGAGTACCATCTTCAGTCACTAATTGGCTGATTGATTTCAGCCAAAATATTTCATCAGTCTAATTACGAAGTGTAGACGCGGTGTGAATCGGGAAAAAAGATTATTTCTGCAAGTAGACAGGCATGGAGAGTTATTTCCTAATACCGGTACTGAATTATTCTCAGTGTGCTGGTTAGCTTGCCGAGCTTTTGCCCATTTTAAAGTTGGTTAAATTCTATAAAGTTTTTTTGTAAAACAAATCATTCTACAATATGTTTTGAATTTCAAGCTTAAGTGGTTGGTCATGACAACAAATTAAAATTTTGGTTAAACCTCTGGAAAAGTCTTTTAACACAACCATACAACACCTTTTTCTATACTGTGATAGAAATCTTCAGTTAAAGAAGAAAAAAAAGAGTTTTAAGACGTATTAGTTGTTCAAACTTTCAAAAGCTCTTGGATTTCAAACATTTTTAAAAAGGACAAGGATTAAAATCTTTACACTCACCACAGTGGTAAATATAAAACCTAATCAGGTATTAACAGAGGAAAGGGGACAGTTTGTTTTTAGTATGTACCTAAATATGGATAAACAGAACAACAAGCTTTTAGAAAATAAAAGGAAATAAAAAAATCATACAAATAACATTTATTAGGAATAAATAACAATCAAAAATTGTGAATATATACCAGAAGTTTAAATAAAATACATGATGACAAAACATGAAAATGTTACCTTTACTCAGATTGAGTGTACTGTATCAGGCACTATGGGTGTAAGCTGAAGGACTGAGGATATAACTTAGGGATTGAGTGAAGAACATTGATAAAAAGTTCATAAAATATTTTCAGTTACAAAGTGCCTCTGTGGATGTTCAACGCCCCCACCCACCTCAGTTTTTGAATTACCAAACATTTTCATACACAGTTTGGCATATGTTGCTATCTAGAGCACTGTTTTGGTAAGGTTAAAGTTTGTGGAGTAAAGTGCAAAATTTGTCAGCCAGATTAAAAAAAATATTAATAAACATTAAGAGTATTATTAAAGATTTCAATAGATATTGGATGTTTTCTAAGGTTTTATTAGTTTGCTAAAACGCACACCACAAAACCAAATGTGTAATTTTTTTGTCTTTTGATATAATTATTAAAGCTCATTAACCATACCAAACAAATCCTATATTGTTTAAGCTTCCATTCAGAAATGGGCAGAGGAAATATTTTTTTGGTAGCATTTTTGTAAGCATTGCATTGATTTTTGAGTGGTTTTGTTTTTTGGCCTTCCAAACGAGGGGCCACACAATAGGGGTTGACACCCAAATACCTCAACTTAAAGGAGCAAAACTCTTGACACTTACAAAACGTGTGTGTTGACATACAAAAAGTACCCTTACAATATGCATTGAAGCACATTTGAAAAACTCTGTATAACAAAATCTTATTGAACTATTTTAGAAGAAGGTTTTAACAACTGTATTGTTCAAACTAATTTCAACACACGTATGAAAGCAAAATATATATTTACTTGAAGTATACAAATAAATATAGATAACTTATATATTTGTTAGGATACTTAAAATGGTACATGTACAGCTTGTAAGATGAAATAACAAAATATATACAAAAATGAGAAGGCTCTTCAAATTTGAAGGTGCTATGTGTATATAAGAGTTCCCAGTACCGGTCAGCCATTTTGTTTTGCGTTACAAGAACAATGTAAATCAAGCATTTTCTTATGACACCTCCAATTTTCATTAGATCTTTATAAATTAAAATTTGGTCGAAATACAAAAATGTACTGCAGAGACTCCGCTGACTACTTTTTTTAACATCCGATTAGTTCAATAATAAAAGTCATGTCCTTAAAAATAAGAAACTGGACATTCGGCTCAGCAGAGACACTAAAACAACTAATGCACTTTATTTAATAAAAATGCAATTAAAATTGTGGAGGTGAGGTGTCCCAAGAAAATGCAGGTTGTTCTTATAATACAAATGTTCAGGCCACAGTTACTGCTGCACACTCTTAAGTAGTTGACATGTTGAAGCTGGTCGCATTCAGTCGAGCATATTTTTCTTTTACATGGCGCTAAAATGTGATTACAAAATGTGTTAAACTAAACAATGATAAAATCTATCATACAAGTTTTAAAGGCTAAGTATAAATAAAAAATAATTTATAAACTGATTATATGATCTGTTAAAATTAAAATTTAGTGCTAAAAATATAGTTTTCTTTTTATGCCCTCAATTCTTACCCTTAAGGTTTAGCCCACTAAATACCTATACAACTATTTTATTCTTTTAAAATTTAAATCAAACAGGTGTCTAGAGGTACCATTTTCAACAATGTGATTAATAATAAGTAATGACATTTCTTACCATTAAATATAAATTATATGAAAAAGGAAAACATCTAGGTAAAAATTAAGTGGCTTTTACGCAATTTCTTTAAGGTTTTCATCATTTTAGGGATGTTAGAGTAAAGAACATTTTTATTAGTGTGATTTTCGGGTAGCAAACTTATGGCATTAAATTTTGACATGGATACAATGTGCTATTTCAAACCAATATTTAAAACCCTTAAAATACAGCACATATTTCTAAAATTATATTTTCCAGAAACCTATTTTAGCACTAAATCCAGACACCAGTTTGATTAAAAAAAATAAAGGAAGAAAGTTGTATATTTAGCTGACAAAGACTGAGGGGAAGATTTAAGGGTGTAAAAGAAAGCAAAGTTTTTGTTCATAACATTTCTTGCTAAATTTTAATAATATATCATATTATAAAACTATGAAAGTTTAAAAAAAATTATGATAAATAAGTTATATAACTAGCTTTTAAAATTTGTACAATAGATTTACTTGTTTTTAGTTCAGCATATTTGTCTTAAATCACATTTTATATGTAAAAGAAAAATATGCTCAACAGAGGGGGCCAGCCTCATGCCATTAAAACATTGGTGGTTTACATTTTTTAGGTTAAACTTATTCTTCAGTCAAAGTTATTACTTAAATTATCATACATCTGATCATAATCTATACAAATGTATAACTTCTTAATAAACAACTTGTAAAAACGCACTAAAAAGACTTTTCAAATAATGAAATAATACTGACATACTTTAGTGGAACATCAATTATTACTGACTTCCAAAATTTAATATTATTTATATTTAAAAGGAAAACAAAACCTTTATATAACAATAATAAAACAAAATAATAAATACATATCATTGAAAAAACAAATCTTGTAAAACATCCTGAAGAAAAATTGTACAATAACAAAGGGGTTTTCAACATGGGGAGCAAAGAAAAAAAACTATACAAGCATAACGTAAAAGGCGCATGTTATCGCCAGAGGCCTGCATAGTTTCCGTAGAGGTTTGCAGGAAGTGGTCCACCTGCAGTAAACAGCCTCGTACCTGAGATGTCGAAACAGTGAGTGTAGATTGCAGGAGTGTAGCGAACTTGCTGGAACCCATCTAGATATTCTTCATCTGGGAACTGTAAACGGAACAGTAAAAAATTCTCAGGATGGTATGAAAGTGTATCAATTTTTGATTCCTAGTACTTTTTAATGGCGGCTTATTAGGATTTCAACTAGCATTGAGGTTTGTTAGAACTAACTATTAAATCTCTTCTGTGTTGATTACCATTTCCAAGACCAATGGAACAAACACCATTGGAGTATCCGATTTGGTAATCAGTTTCTGGACTCTGTGTGCTAAAAAAAACCAATGATTGGTACCATGAGTGAATATGAGCTCCTATTTAAAGTGTAGTTTTTAGTGGAAAATGAGCACAAGACATATTGGCTTGATACCTGAAAGGACCTTGCAACTCTGTAAGTAGTATAACACAACAAATTGAAGAATTAAGAATTATAGAATTAAGAACATAAATTTGTGTTTACTAATCACAATGAAATTCCTGGAAATTTTCCAAGATTTTCACACATATTTCCATGGGTTTTCACAGCGGGCAAAATTCACATAATTTGAATTTTCCGTTTTCTCGAATTCTAGTCGCTGACAACCTTGTTCTAGCACCCGTCCAAAATTGACAGACAAAAAGTAAAATCCAAAAAAATACATTGTGAGACAAATTTGACAAAAATTGATATTTTACATGAAAATGCACAAATAGTCAGATGGATGAGCTATCTCTTAGGCCCTTTCTCCACGCAGGGTGAAATGCCAACTGTCGGGCGCGTCTGAACAGCGAGTAACAGAACCAATGGGTTTAAATGGAGCCGCCTCCACGAGCAGATTGCCGGTCGCTGAGGACGCTGCTCAGGTGGGTGAGCTGGTCGACGCCTCAGGAGGCGGCGCATAACGGCGCCGCCGGTGAACCGCCTGCCATTCTCCACGTAGCGGCGCCGCTGTTCACCCCGCCACATCAGTATACTCAATACTTGGGCCGGCAAACAGTCGCTTTTGCCTGCCCATGGAGTATGCAAGAAGGGTTTGTCGCTGGTTGTCGCCGCTGCATGCTCAATCAACCGCCGTGGAGAATGGTCAAAATTTCGAGCTGCAACCCGCCGCGCTTTTACCCGCCAGGAGAATGGGTCGTATAGCAGAACCATCTCAATGCTGCTAATTTTCAGCAAAAGTTTTGAGAAGGTCTTTCTTCGGGTTCCAAAGTGGCAAGTTGAACATAGACTCAATCGTGCGCCTGGTCAAGATGATAGTAGAGGGAATTGAAGGCCAAAGAGATACACTAAGTGTATTTCGCGACCTCTCAAAAGCGTTTTACTGGGTTGATTACCGAATACTCATCCAAAAAATGGAGTATTATGGGATCCGAGGAGTGCCCCTCAGGTGGCTTGAATCGTATCTAAGTAATCAAAAACAATTTGTAGGAATCTCAGATGTCAGATCGGGGGAGGAATGTTTGAAGTAAGGAGTCCCACAAGGATCCATACTCAGTCCTTTGCACTTTTTGATCTACGTCAACGATGCCAATTCATCGGTACACCAAGGACGACTCGTCCAGTACACAGATTACACGACTCTCTGCTTCAATGTGAAGTCAATCAAAGAACTCGAAATCGTTAATTTCATTGAGCTCAACAGACAATTCAACATTTCAATAAGCTCAATCTCAAAACAACAGTTCTTGTAGAGTTTATCGAACTTTCCAAGTACTTGCCGGCTCTTAAGTCGTAGAACATAATCATACCAAGACCAGTTCCAATAGTTAATGTGTCAGTTTGAAAACTTGCAGAGCGAATACCTGCAAAAAACCGTCCACAATTTCATTTAAAATTATATTAGTTTACCCAGAACCTTGAGGTTGTACATAGCACTATAAGTTAAGATATAAGTAGACTATAGCACTGTAAGTTGCTTTGATAACCTCAAGAAGCTGCTGGTGTTTATTTAATATCAATTGATAAATAAATCTTTAATTGTTTATGTACTAAATAAGTACATCTAAATAGTGGCATTGACAAATCAACAACAAAACAGAATATTTTACAACAAGCTTTGGACAATGTGTGGTGTAAATGAGCATATACATATATGAAGGTTCCAGAGCTACAAGAATATATGATATAGTTTTACTTATTCTTATTTAAATTATATATTAGAGCCTATATATTAATATTTACATACAAAATTAACTTTAAAAAAAGTTGAAGTAAATGTCAATTTAGAGTCACACAAAATGTTTAATGTCAGGCTTAATCAAGGTTGTTGAGGATTAAATTCTTTAAATGAATATAAAGGACATAGAAGATACTTTTTAGTTATTCAGATAATCACCGTAAATATGTCTTAAGAGTTATCATACATTTAAGAATATCTGATCTATGTAACTCTTTTTGGAAAACTCCAATCGATGTTCTTTTGTTCTAAAGTGAAAAACTGGTGTTATATGAATGTATGTTATTACTTTACATGATTCTAGGCTCTACACATTTAAAAGTTTTAAAGACATAGATTGAAAATTGTACACATTCCTGATTCTTGACTGATTCTTTTGATTTCGGAACAATCATTATCAGGTTTGAAAGATATAGAGTACTCTCACAGTCCTAACTTTCGCCAGTAACATATATTTAATTATAATCGCTAATGTGACAGTAATTTGTATGTTTGGAACATTTTATAATCAATGACTTTAAAGTTTATCCTGGAGGAAGTCCACGATTAACACTCATAACTACAATGAGGTGGAAAGGCACACTCACCACAACCACTGTATCTTGATGGAATTTTCTTGATTGCTTGCACAGTTCTAGAGTCTAGAAGTAAGGTGTAAGAACGGCAACCAACTGCATACATTGATCCGTTGTCTCTAACTGCCATACAGACATTCTCTTGAACTGATGGAAGCTTCCGAGATATCAACTAAAACCATAACATGTGTTGGATGCTATTTGAAGAAATGTAACATTCAATCTTTAGGGCCCAATCCCCAAATTCACGTTGTGCTGGTTTATTTAGTGCCGAGCACAAATTTATACCTCTGGTTTAACTTCAGAGGTGTTTCCCAACTTTTTGGCAGGCAAAGGATGGATTAAACCTCGCATCAATGAATTGGCTAACATGTTTAATTTCAGCAGAAACAAGAAAATAGGATTGTTCAATTTGAGTTGACGTTATGTTTACGCATTAGGCATGGAACCTCAATGCACACAAAAATTTATCCGCATGTGACAAGGCTCAATTTCTATTACTTGTAGATCTCAAAGATTCACTAATCAAATTGAGCATAAAATTTGCATTTTCCTTTGATTCGAAATCTTTCTAAAACAAATCTTTTTTCGTTTGATTCATCCTATCTGATGACATTATCGACTCTTTCTCTGGTTATGGTAGGCCCTCTTGTCCTTGGTACTTCATGCTTGTAATCCTCTTCCTCAACTTCTTCTAATATTTCCAACTATTCAATGCATTAATCTACTTGGCTAATGTGCATTTAAAAAAAATTTGACAAGTAATAAGCTAAGTATTTGTAAACTCAATATTATAGTGTGTAGGCTAGGCTTAAGCCACCTGTGAGGGTCAGTTAGTTTATTCAGGCCAAATTGACAATATACATCTTGAAGAGACACCTTCTTGAGTTAAACCGCGGCTTAAACTGCCAATCTCAGTTAAAGTTACTGACGTTGGAAAAACCGGCCCTTAGTGCGACTTTTACTTTATTTGTATAAATACAAATGTGGCCTAGATATTTACACCTTATACCAGCGGTTGGCAGGATTATAACATTCAATCTAATTTGATCAACATACTAACTTCTGAATTAAATGCAAACACTTTTAAACATAAAAGTAATGACTTTTGCCCAACTTTATGAAACTTGGAAAACATTTTAGATTCCACAAAACTTGTTATTTTGATTTTATTCGATTTGCCATTACTGTCTCATCTTACCTGTTGGAAGGTCTCGGCACTCCAGACGTGAATGTAACCATTGAGAGACAAAGCTGCAAGTTCTCCAGCTCGCTTGTTGAACACCAAAGCTCTGACTTTTTGTGCAGACTTACATTCCTTGACACAGACGGCTGAGATGGACTCATACGATGGGATGTCATCATCACGGCCACATTCCGGGTCAGAGACTCGCCACAATGCCATACGAGCGTCTCTAGATCCACTCACCAAGAATTGGTCGTCCAACCAACACATGTCGAACACCCAGTCTCTGTGCGCTCCCTGGAAACCAGAACACTAACTTACAAGCTGTAATACATTTATCAGTCCAATTCCAGTTGATTGAAGCTAATGGTTGATTGAATTTGATTGCAAAGGATTGATAAAGAAAAAACTTATCTTGGCTTGTCCAAAAGTCTTTGCAAAATAATGTTAAGTATCCTAAGCTAATAAACACAAAACTAAATAAGCTGAATGACAAATTAGTTTTACTTTTAAATTTCTTTTAATAATCATTTTGATACATAAATGTTTAAAATAGTGGTAGGCCTATTTAAAGAATTTTTTTAATTTGACACTAACCTCTCCAACACAGATGGGATCAAGTGTTGGTAAACGGTAAACAGCAACATCGCTGCTGTTCTTTGCTCCAGTAGCTAGTAAGGTTCTCGAGGGATTGATCTGAAGAGAGTGTATTCCACACTGTTGTTCCACAGGAAGATCGGCTGTGCCATTGCTTCGGCTACTCAACGATGGAATCTGATCGATCCGTTGTGTAACTACATCATACACCATCAACTAAAAGGAACAAATTTCATTATACACATAAATAGTGATTTGTATTAGATCAGAAAACTTAAAGAGTATTCATATATACAAATGAGAGAAAATCTTTTATAACTAGGCAAAACTTATTTTATTAGAGAATAATTTTTGATATATAGCTTTCCCAATTAATTATATCTAATATTGGAATATCTACAATCCATCTAAGTGATGAAAGGACTTAAGTAAGAGGCTTGTCGGATAAAAACATAAATATGAAACAATGTTATGATTTTTTGAAACATTCAACCAATCAGCAAAGTACTTTAAATTTATATTTTCCTGACACACAATTAACACATGTTACTTTAGTTCTGAGACAAAATGTTTTAAAATTGCTTCAAATTTTAAATAATATTTTTCTTACTACATGGTGTTTATTAACTGGAATTACCTTGTTACACTTTGTTCCAAAAGCTACCTGTCGGTCACTGAGCCATTGAGAACAAAACACTTTGTTCATATTATTGAGCTGAACAGGTCGTTCTTTGAACATATCATTAGTTAGAATATGACGAGACCCATAGTTTGTTTTGAACCTCCTAAGCTCTTTTAAACCACTTTCTCTACTGCGAATAAAATCAACAAAGTTATAGGATTTGTTAAGGATATCTTTTTCCGCTACTGGGTTAAGAAGGTCATCTTCATCTTCAGATTCTTCATAGCACACAAAATCATCAGGTTTTTCGGGTTTCCGATTTCTTTCTGCTCTAAGTGCTCTAGCTTTGGCTCTTCTTTCTTCTAAACGAGATCTGTATGCACAGGGAGGCCTGGAGCCAACAATTGGTATTCTAACAATCTCTGCCATTTAATTGTTGTTTTAGCTCTTTCTAACACTTTGAAACCAATCAGTTACCAAATTACCTAGGTTTGCTGAAATTTCCCCAGTTTTGCATTGTTGTGCCTGTCATGAATCCAAACTTTACATTTTTAAATTAGGATAAGATCAGGAAGAATATAAGGTTTATCGTTATTTTATGATACCAATAATGAAAAGTCTGTAAGAAGCCTAGCGTCTTGGCAGAATTTAACACTAAAGGACCCTTAACTGTACTAGCCAATGCCCTAACAAGTTCAAAGGCCTAAACGTAATCAAACCAAGAATGAGTTCTTGTAATATCTTCTGTCAATTACCTAGTGCCTAGGCCTATGCATAGAATAACTATTGTCACGTTCATAATTTTAATAAAGGCTAGAACACAACAAAGACGTGAGCTTCTATAGAAAAGTAATCACGAATAACCATAGCCTATTTTAACTTCTGACGTAAAATTATATGTATAATGTTCAGACGCCACCGTTAGTATTTGATAACTTTTAAACTAGAATAAAACTGTCACAAGATCAAAACACACTTGGATTTATAATTATTATGGTAAGGTTGACAAATAACATTTTGCAATAACTACACATATGTCATATGTGAGCAAACTAAAAAATCGAAAGATAAAGAACAACATCGATACTTATAGTAATCTATGGCCTTCTGTGTAGCCAAACGATTCACAATGAATGATCATACTATATACAAACAAAGAAATTGCCAAAGAGGAAAAGCCCCTCCTGAAACGTAACATACATTGACTTGAAATATTCGGTGACATCCCAACACACTGTTAATCAAAAATGTACAGTAATAGTTTGTATATTGTAGGCTACTCTTTTCATCAAAATAACTTTTTTCCATATGATACTAATGTATAAAAAGGTGTACACTGTTGATAAATAAATAAAAATCAATGCAGACGAGTAACGAACACTTCAAACGAGTATAGCAATCTGTAACAAGAGTTTCAATGACAAAATTAATACTTCTGGATAGATTGCGTCAAAATAATTGATAAACTAAAAATAAACAATTAACATATTATATAAATTAAACACCGAATGGAAACAAATGTGTGTATTAACACTATACGTTTCGACCATATTAAGGTCATTTTCACCCGGTTATACACACATTTTATTGCATTCAGTGTTTAGTTTTATTTTATTTTATTCTTCAAGCGGTCAAATGACCAATAGCTACATACATCATAGTGATACATAATAAATAGTACTGTAGTGTCAAATAATACATAAGAAATACGATTGAGTTTAACAATGTTTAAACCCATTTTTGAGCAATTTTAACACTTTTTCAAGAACTAAAATCCTTACTCTCACCAGTGTTTTATATTTTGGAAGCAGCAACTTTAGTAAAAAGAATCCTGATATATTTATTAAAAATAACCAAATACACAAATATAACCCAAGGCAAGCAGACAATCCCCACGTACAAAGTGTAAAGTCCACATAGAAAAGGCGTCCAACATTCTAGTATAACAATAAACTAACAGAAGAAATTAAAGATGAAGACAACATAGAAATATTCAGAAGAAAACTTAAATCCAAATTGGCTGATAAAGCATATTATACAATAAAAGGAATTTATGGAAGATCCGATCTGAAACAAAACAAAGTGACGAATGCGACGCCTGGCGTTTCTAGCAGGATATCTTCAAGTATTCAAGTAAGTATTCAATCGAGCTGACAGTGACAGCAATTCAGAAGCCTAACAATTTCACACTCTGCTGATCTTACCGGGGACAATCTTCCTTTTCAAGGTGCTTGTTAGATGTTGTGCTTTTGATTCATTTAGCTAAAGTTTGTTTTGCATAAACCAATCTTTAGCAGCCCCAGGAGGGCCAATTTCAATTTTACAGGCAACGTCAACGCATTAACTTTTCTCGTGGTTCGACTGGGCATTGACTTTATATATATTTTAAAGACAATGGACTGGGTCAATGGACGCGAAAATATTTTTTGATTTATTTCAATACAGTACTTTGCTTAGAGACACCGACCACTCTTTGAGGGTATTTTAAGGTGAATATGCAATGATGGTGAGTGTGATGAGTGTTTTTAATGGTTGATGACGTGTAGTCTTGACTCTTGTTACAAACTGGAGTCGACTGTTCCCCAGATTGGGTAATTACATACATTACATACAAACATCCCAACGACCAATGGAGTGGTCCAACGGCTTAACGTGACTTCCGAACCACGGGGAGTGGCCATTGCTATCACTGTAGCCGGGAATCGAACCCTGGCCGATTAGGTGCGAAGCACACACGATACCACTGAGCTATAGGCCCCCTAACCATCTTCATAGCAATTGTTGCTCACACATGAGTGACAATGTATGTACTCATCATTGAATTTATATATCCATTTAAATCAATGCATTCACTTTGTGCTGCTGCGACCATTGGAACAGCGGTTACCCATCAAATGACATTTGATTTTATTTTATTTTACTTTCCAACGGCAAAACCATAATACAATAATGTCAACAAATACAAGTAAACATATAATCAATTCATGCAATATGCAATTCATGCAATATCAATTGATAAATAGATAACTAACTCTTTACTGTGTATGCAAAGTTGGCCCCTATATTTTATCAGTTGGCAACTATGTTGTTTTGTGAACAACAGTCCTCAGTCAAAAAGATAATCGAGTGGATTGAAAGATCCAAACAAAATGGTGGTATTGGCTTCTAATTCACTTTAGTCAGTGTGAGAACGACAATTTTGTAGTTATTACAACTAGAAAAAGAGATTAGTCAAAATAAAAGTTTTCTACAAATTCCTAAGTAAGTAATAAGTCCTAATTTGTATTGAATAGGGACTTAAATTCTAGGCTGCATGTAGCTGTTTAGTTAAGCCTAAGATATTTGAGTAGGCTTTCCGATAATTTACATCCAAGCCATGATTAATTATGAAACTGAAAATTAAAAATAGTTGTCTTAAAACTCTCGGTTATCTTATCAAGAATTTATAATAGTTTTGTATAAATTAAACTTTGCGCTTGTTCATTCTGACAGTGGATTCAGCAGGTGTACCCTTAGTTTACATTACTCATTATTGGAAATTTGTGTGAGCTTTGCAAATAATATAAACTTCTAAAAGCCTGTTAGGAAGCAAGGTAAACTTGTATTTCTGTAAACATGTTTAACCATTAAATACACTTGTCAAATATGCTTTGTTGGGAAATCCGAGTTGTGGGAATAAGAGTAAGATGTGACGGGGCTCTTACTTTTCATACACATTACTTCAACAGATTAATTCTCTATAAGTAAAATAACGGTGATTTACCTTTTTTTAAAAGCTGCTTACATATAAGATAAAAATCTAGAATAGTGACCTGGTTTTAGCACTTTTCCAAAAGTAAACCTTCCAAAAGGCCAAAACGATGTTTCCACTGTGGGAAAGTTGCGGAAACCGTAAAAACGATTACTACTACCACTACCACTACTACATTCCACTACAGACGGCAAGCTACTGTATCACTGCTACTAGCACAAGTGCATTCCGCTAATGGACTTACAGCCACCACACTGAAGGGACATGGTTGGATTGAAACAGACTACAAACTGGACGCTGAATGCAACCGTTGAAAACTGTTGGTCCTCCTACCGTGTGGCTGTTCCAACTGGAAAGGCTACCCCATTCCAACCAACATAAAAAATAAAAACTTAACCTAACCTAACCTAACTTAACGTAACTTGAAATTAACTAAACTTAACCTAACCTAACCTAACCTAACTTAACCTAACCTAACCTCACGATAATACAAGATTCGGGTTTAAGTAAATTCAATTATGGGGAGAAATGAACCGCTAAATGTAACAGCCAAGTAAGTGGTAGTGAGTGAAGGGCCACTGACAGATGAGTGACAGTTGCCTTATGCTGTTCTACGCTGCCCGAAATAGTTCCAACCTAAAGCTACTAAACCATTTTATAAATAAGTTCCGCACTCCAAAACAAATTTTATATATTTAGGAAAGGCTTCTAAATCGTGGTTAAATCAGTTTTAGCTCATAATATCATAAGTCACTCTTTCTAGACTAATACCACATATAATCATGTTTTGCTTGATATCAAAATGTATTGGTAGTATATCTGTAATGTACATCTGTAGTGTTTACACTGTGATGGAACCAGAGTCCACTTAACCGTGAAACCTAGAATAAGCTGTAAATGTAGACAACTGTGAAAAAACTGGGGAGGGCAAGGATAAGTAAAATATAAATAAAGAGGAGAGGAACAGGGATAAATGGGGTGAAACAATAAACAATAACTTCACCCCAATTTATCCCTGTTCCTCCTTTAAAACTTGATAACGTATTAAATACGAAATATAGTTACTGTTTTCCTTTCCTTTTCTTCCTTCTATCCTCTATATACTCCTATTTAAGTCAATAGGCACCTCAAGAATTCATCTAAAATATAAATAAATAAATATTTGCCCAGTGAATATTTTTGTTATTGAAATTCTGAAGGGTAGCACAACCTAGCCGACTCGCTATTGGGTTAAGACTGTAGACAAGCAGTATACACAGTAGCGTAGTTAGGAGTGGTCCACTCTTGTGGACTTGCTACAAAAACAGATACTAATTATAACATGCTACTAATTTAGAGAAAAAATGTCTTCCAATATCTGGTTTTAATTTGTTGGAATCTCTTTCAGGGGTTTGATGATTTTTAATCGTACGTGGTGATTATGAGACCAAAATCAACCGGAGATTCAGGATCCTCTACACCTTCAAAAAGAGGTAAAACTCAAGTTTGTTTTCAAGCAAGCCTTCTGCAGAGTGGATTTTCAACCCAGCCTACTTCATAGTTTAAGTAATATTTTACTAATGTATACAACATGCCTACAAGTGATTTACAGGTTACATTTTAAACAATTGCAATTTTCATGTTGATTACAGTAAAAGTGTTATTAATTACACAAACCAAAATTCAACAGACATTTTAAAATTCTTATTGAATGTGTAGCTCTTAAAAGTTTTGTGGTACTGTGCTACAGCTGGTACCTTGTTTTCAACCAACTTCCAAAAAAGAGCAGAGATTTTACAATTCAACCTGCAGGATTTTTTGATGTTGTTTATAGTGTGATAATTATTACTGTGGGGTAATCTTCTCATGCAACATAAAAGTACTAACTACTAACTACTCTGGGACAAATAAATATTTAGTTAGATTATAAAATCTACTTTTCATTGGTTCTTAAAATGTTGTATTTTTTTGTACTACCAATATAGCCCCTATTTAAGTACTAGAAGGGTCATTCGGAAAGTAATACCTGTTTTCCAATAAAACAAAGAAAACACAATATTTTTTAACGAAACTTTGTATTTTACATTTCTATATCTTAATCTACTTTTCTACATAATTTCCTTGCAAGTCCAAGCATTTATTGTACCTTGTTACAAGTTTTTGAATACCTATGTCGTAGTCTTCTGCCACCAATCCATTGAAATAAGCCAACTAGTACCGTCTGTTTGTCTTCGTCGTCATCCTCAAAACGTTTATCACCCAATAACTCTTTAAGTTTTGTGAACAAATGATAGTCACTAAGGGCTAGGTCTGGGCTGTACGGAGGATGGTTGAGAACATCCCATCGGGAGTGGTTGAGTAACTGCTTCGTCTTTTCAGCTGCATGAGGTCGTGCGTTGTCATGCAAAAATACAACACCAGCAGATAACATTTATGCGCATTACATAACATTCCACAAGCATGCGCGGAACCCACCTAGCACAAATTTTACAGTACTTGAGGTGTTCTGTGAGGACTTCAAATGATAGTGCGTTAAACATTTGGGAAATGTTTACTAATTTCATCTAAAGTCACTCTCCGATCCTTTTGCACTAACGCATCAACAGTTTCAACAAGTGTAACCGTGATGACACTTCTGGCCGCTTCAGCCTCAACGCGGAACATTTCTCTCCCTTCATTGAAATTTCGCACCAACGTCGCACAGTTGACTCGTCCATCACTCTACTATACACGGATTTAATTTTGAGGTATATATTTCACTTGGGCATATGTTTTTTGCATTCAGAAATCGAATAACTGATCTTAAATCACAACAGGCGGCGTTATTGATTTTCTTCTCCATTTTGTATGTTTACAAACACGGTAATAAGAGTTTTATTGAAACGAAATTCAGTAAACAGCTGACCAATGAGATGCTAAAACCAGCTGACTTTGATTCAATCATCTGTCAACACATAGACAACACAGAGATTAAAAAGAGTACTACTTTCCGAACGACCCTCGTATGTATAGTTTGAAAACCTTTGTAATTCTGCTTGTTGGATTTTAAATTTGTAAAATATTAACCCTTTCCTCTCAGCTATTGTATCACAAAATTTCTTATACCTTATCTCCGTGTAATATCTGCTAGAAAATGACATGAAATAACAATTAACAATACATTGTATGATGCAGCAACCCTGCTAACTTAAGTGTAAGGGAGATATTGTAACTAACGTATTTTATATCGATTAGCTTTACGATTGAAGTTTACAAGAGGTAAATTTTAACTGTGTCCAGGGATAGGCTCCTGGACTTCCCTTTCTTTATATTCCCCATCCAGTTTATCATCTCCCAATAAAATACTGCCTAAGCCTTTGATTATGTAAACTCTTTTCTCCTGTATTGAAGCTTACCCTGTTCTAGAATTCAACCCTGGCCACGGCCCTGTAAGCTCACAAAACCAAATATCCAACTAACCCCGTTGTGGTACACATTTGTTAAGTGAAAAAGATAAAAGGCATTCTAGAGAGGGTACTATTGCTTTTGGCAGGCCTATAATAAATCAAGAAATGGTGGCATGCATATTAAGAAACCCTTAAATTCTGTTTGGATTTCTTAGAATTTAAAAAACTGTGAATTTGGTTTAGAGTAGGTGGGGTTTGCTGTATTTTAATAGTGTTGGATCATAGCTGACAAACAACTTCTATATGAGTCTATTTTTCATTGCTTCCCGAAGAGGACTCGGGTAAGAGATAGCCTAAGTGTTGCTTGTTCCCTTTTCAATTAAAAAACAACTTATTTTTGGTTCTGCTAGTTCTTGTTATCCATGCCTGTTTTTGGTTGTTGTTTGTACATGTGCTTGCCCCTAAGCCCAATTATAACTCCTTAAATACCTAGCCAAGGATAGCAAAATGTTTTAGGCTTAATACAAATTTTAAATTTAAAGGAGTGGAGCTTCCTTGAGTTCCTTTATTCCTTGAGTTTCAACGTTGAGGACAATGTAGGTACAAATTGGACTTGAGATATTCCAATAGAAAAATGTCACTGGGTGTCAAGTCTGCGGCATAAAGATGTGACCAGTGTACACCATGGCTTGGTCAGGTGAACATCACACTTTCCAAAATGGCGGTTTGCCAATCGCAACTCAACGCCCCTTTCATCTTTGCTTTGCGCTCGGTCGCAATGATTCCGATAAAACTAGTCATCAGGACTATATAGAAAAGCGGCCAACCTCTTGTTTTCAGTCTCAATGCGGAACCTGTCTGTCAAAAATACAACACCTACACAAATTTAACACGTAAATGAATAGTTTTTTTAATTGGGAACTGGATCACGAAGCTGAGCGCAAAGCAAAGATGGAAGGCGGGTTGAGTTGCGATCAGTGGACAGCCCTTTGGATAAACTGCTCAGCCATAAAAGTGTGATGTGTGTTTTGTTGACATTATTGTATTATGGTTTTTGCCGTTGGAATGTAAAATAAAATGTGCACCTGACCAAGCCATGGTGTACACTGAAAATCGAACGTATGCAGCTTTTTAAGGATACGCTCCCCACCACTCCACGATGCCCCAGCTTGGTGCATGCTGCCTCTGAAATTGGGGAGTTCATTATGCCTTGTCTTTCTGCCGCAGACTTGATACCATGTGACATTTTTGTATTGGAATATCTAAAGCCGACAAAGCCTGCCTACATCGCCCTCAAACGTTAAAAGAACTTAAGAAAATAATTATTCAAGAAGCTCAAGAAATTACGCCGGACAAGACTTGTAGAGTAATGGACAACTACAGGGAAACAGCTCAACCAGTGCATTAGCAATGGCGGCCGGCATTTGAATGATATTTTGCCTCAAATCAAATAATATTACTAAGTATAAAACTGGATTATATATGCTTCCTTTTTATAAACAAATAATGTTCAAATAAACTTACAAAAATAACCCAAGTAAGAGTGAAAAAAAACATGCTTTTTTATGAAACCTCATAGTTTGTTTGATTTTTATTTTTGCACAAACTAGGGACTTTATTTTATGTTTGTATTTACAATACTTCTTCGGTTGTCAATTATTTTGCAATATATTACTTCACTTTTTCAAAAGGTATTTACGTATTAATTATCACTACAGAAGTGCGAACATTGCTTTAAGTCAAAATATAGTACAGATATTTTCAATGTGATTTCCAAAGTTATTAACTTATTGGTACTATTTGCCGACGGATCCTTTAGCCACGATCTACTTGCTTCACAGTTCACACACACTACTATACAGACTGCAGAGTACTTCCAGCAGTGCTGACAAAAGTTATTATTGGTTGACAAAAAAATCAGGTTTTCCTACACTCTAACTTAGTTCACTTTTTTTAAAATCGTTCACTCTTTCCACCTATTGTCCTGTTTAATATACAAATTTTGTTTTTGTTTATTTACCGGTACTTATTCCAAGTCTATTGAGTAGGATGTTGAATCTTGTTTCCGAGTCCGTTGTTGGTCAGATGTGACCAGTCAATTGTGGACCAATTGTGCAGAATCCAGTATTGATGTTGGAGCCAAAAGTTTTGGATCATACACAGTAACTGTATGTAAAAAGTAGGTAAAACAAATAAGTACCCGTATTATGTAGAGACAGTTTTCTACTCTATGTATTTATTGTTTCTATTTTGCTATAACGCTCGGCATTATTCAAACAATTCTTTCTTGTTCAATATTCTTTGCCTTTCAGAGACCATTGTAATATGTATTCTTTCAAAAATGCTAAGTTTTTAAAACATGTGTTTGCAGGGCCTGGTAGACCTCCTCTTAAAAGGCGTAGAACTTCCTCTGTTGCTACCAGTGGAAGTAAAAATGATGAAGATGAACTAGACTCTCCCCAAGAACCAACGCGAAAACGAAAGAAACTTGATCCTGTAAGTACAATGCAAGTTGCAAATTGTAAGAAAATCAATTAAATGTCACATAGATTTGGTTTCAAAACTATTTTTACAAAAGCTATCTAGCCTAATTTTAGTTCTGCTCTTGAATAAGACTATCTTGCTTTGAATATTTGTAGTAAAAGTTCCGTAGATTTCATTCAAATTATGTTTATAAAGATAAATTTTAATTTAAATCTTAATCTTGTTTTAAATTTTGATTTTCAAATCTAACACATTAAAATAAGAACCTTAAATTATCAGGATTGATAAGGACACTGTTATTATTTTGTGTACAATAATCATTCTGTATGTTAATCAAGATCTACACTAATATTAATATTGTGTTTGTTAACTGTTTAGACTGAAATCGTCCAACAACTTTATGATTTTATCCGCAACTATAAGAAAGAAGACGGATCATACTTATGCGATTCTTTCATTCGTGCACCCAAGCGTCGTCAGGAGCCTGGTTATTATGAGGTTAGGAAAAAGCTGTGTAGGTATTTATGTTCACAGTGATGGGGCTCTGGCTGGATCCCCTGGAACTAATAGAGTTTGTTCTCATAGCGACAAGTTATTGTTCTCTTCCTCGGCCTTTGGCCTCAAAATTTAGTTACATAGTTACAAATTATTGTTCTTAACTTCTGCATTTGGCCTAGGATTGTAACAGCTTTTTTACTAGCTACCACTTTTGCCTTATTTATAGGCAAATAGCGTACAAATATGACAAATAACATATATTTGTGTTTTTATAGGTTTATAAAAAATTCTTGAAATGTGTTGAAAAATTTATATTGCTACAAAAAATACGCACAAAACAAGAAAATCACAAAAACAACCGCAATTTTGGAAAAAAGTGTTTTTTCCTTTCTAAAATTAAATTGTACAAGATTCTAAGTCAAAACAATCTTGATTCATAATCTACACATAAAAAATATACTGTATATACGAGGGGTACCCAAAAAAAAGGGAATTCCATTATAAAAACCATCTATTTATTAAAAGAATGTATGAAAAACTAATGGCAGTCAGTACAACTGTTCCATCAGGCCGATTTTCTTCATTTTTTGTTAATGAAAGGTATTTATGCATAGATTTGTCATCAAACATCAAAAATCTCATTACTTTCGCTCTTCTCAAGTTATACTAAAAAAAGGCTTTTTCCCATGTTTTCTTAGCTTTGTCTGGTCATATCTCAGGTTCTAATTGAGATAAATTGTTCGTTTTGGTCTAAGAACACTCAGTGAATAATGGTCTTTCATTAGATATCATTCGACGTATATAGTTACATCTAAGAGGAGTTATGCGTGGACAAACGGTTTTTTTGGCACTGTTATGAATTTAAATTTGCTTGAGATAAAACATATGGGCAAAGTATTAAAAATGCCCAGCTGCTGTAAATGTAAACATCAACAAATAATAACAATAACAGTGTATAAGTTTCAACTCTCAAGGAAATACCCTAACTGGAAAAGTTTAGTCATTAGCGAAGTGAATATCCAAACCGTGAGGCCGAAGCAGAACCGTGAGCAAAGCGAACGGAACTGAGGCTGCAGGCCAAAGTGGGGGTCTGGGGGCGAAGGCTAGTATTTTATTATTTTTTTTACAAATTTACATGTATACCTTCAGTATACTTCATTTAGTGTAATGCATTTGTCAATTTGATGCTCCTATAGTTTAAAGCACCCATCATACCCCATAGTCTGAATGGCTGCATGCTCCTTCCTCGTTTGCCTTTTCACTCCTTCATTTTCGACATAACAGTGATCTTTTATCATCAGTGAACATAAAAAAGTCGCAGTGGAGCAAGATTTGGTGAGTATGGGTCGGAGGGAAAGGTGGTCATGCTGGTATTGGCCAAAAACTAGTGCACTGAGATGGCTACATGGGCAGGCGCATTGTCATGATGGAAGTACCAGTCTCCACATTAATTTGTTTGAGTGTTGAAATTCGCTAAACTGAATTTCAACACATTACAGACAGCAAAGAAGCATTCTCAATGGTCTCCACGGTCTTCTTGCAATATTAACAGTTTTTTCTGAACAATTTGACCAGTCCGAGAATTTGAAGGTCATCCAGGACAAGGCTTGTCTTCAATCGACATGGTGCCATCTTGAATTTGGGAAAAATACTTGTTTAACTCTGGTTTTGCTCAAAGCATCGTCTTTTTTAATAACTGCAACAGTTTCTGACGCGTTCTTGCTTAAGAAAAAGCAAAACTTCACTGCTGAACGTTTTTCATTTAATTACACCATCAAAACAAAACGAGGCAGAACAAAAACTACTTTTAGAAAAACGCATGCAACTCCTCTTCACGACCTCGCAGACTGACCACAGTGAAAGTCCTTAACTCAGGAAGAGTTGCACTTTCATCCCTTAGCGGCCAAAATGCAAACTAAGCGCTCGCCATCTATCGATTCCCGATACTTTTGGGTACCCCCTCGGACACAAATCCAAGCAGCTTTTTTAAAGTTAGTTAAAGAATACATCTTGATGATCTATGTCGCAGGTTGTGTCAAATCCCATTGACTTACTGAAAATACAACAGAAGTTGAAGACAGATGAGTATGAAGATATTGATGCACTGCAAACTGACATTGAGCTTCTCGTCAGCAATGCCAAGGCATTTTACAAGGTATATTTATTTTGTTTGTACCATATTACTGAAACCATACAATTTCAGCATAAATCTGACAATGTCCTTTTTTTACAATACAGTACAGTCTCTATAATCCGGTCGTTCGCCACTCCGACACATCCAGTAATCCGGCGCTGGGATCGCTTAGTCACCTGTTTTCGAGTCTCGACTTGTCTGTAAAGCGTGTGTCGTATGTATCGATCACTTCAGTTTACTGCAGACAGCCTGAGAAAAGTTCGTTGGTTTTTTGCTAATCTGTGCGTCAATTCAGTACGGACCGTGAGATGTCGCAAAAATGTAAACATGTTACTTTGACAATTGATAAAAAGTAGGTGATTTTAAACAGATTAAAGTGGTGATACGCTAGCTACTCTATTCAAGGAATTCAATAAACTCACAAGAAAAAAATGAAATTGAATAATTTTTTAAGAGTAGTGAATCATCTCTTAACGTAAGAAAGATTTTCCTGGCCAATTGAGTTTTTTAGTGAACCTCCACTAATCATTTTTGATAATCCGCTCTTCCGATCCGAAATAAGACAAACATTCTAAACTTTCTAAACAATTAATTATTTTTATATCTAAACTTGTTTTATTTACCATCACTTTGCACATAGATTTAATTTAAGGACCAAATTATTTTACATTTCACCTGTATAATTATCGCACATGTTTATTTGAAAATGGCCAGTACGACATCTGAATGGAAAAGGTTAAAACTAGTACATCTGCCTGTTCCACAAGAAAATAAAACCAACCCCAAGGAAATATTATCAATAAGTTTACAATGAATTTTCAGAGAAATTCCCAAGAACACAAGGATGCTTGTGAGTTTTGGGAGCTATTTCTTTCAACAAAGCAGAAAATGCTTGATGATCCCAAAGGGGGTGGTGTAGATGACGCTCCGGAAAGTAAATCTAAAATTATTCTCAAAGTTGGAAAAGTGGTAAGTTTCATCATGAATTGGATCCTTTGTTTTTTCGGTCTTCATACACTGTCTGGTGCATGTGGGGCTCTGTGGGGTTTTAATCATATAACTCAAGAATTGTGTACAATGTGGTTAGTTGCCACAAATTACCTGATAACTATTTTTCTACAGATAAAAAAATAACAAAATAACTACCATTTTAAAAATTATAGAAATAGTAAGTTTTCTTTGTAGCTGTACAAATTATTTGTGCTGAATAAAATTAGTTACATCATTAGACATTATTAATTACCTGGTTCTGTTAAGTTTGTATCTTGTTTTATTGCATGTTACTAATAGTGATGTATTAATAGCTTAAGTTCCAAAACATTTCTTGTTTAACTGTCCTTTTCATCTTATATCACATGTTCAGCTTTTCTCTTAACAAATCATTTGTTATCACCCATTTGTGCCAATAATCATATGTTTTTGATCATATCTCATTTGTATAACGTGTCAATCCTATATTTAGTTATTGTCATTACTCATTACTTGGTGGTCAAAACATTTAGCATGTCTCTATTTTAGTTTTGGAGTTTTCTTGTTTATACATGTTTAACGTATAGTAAAACTCATAACATAACTCACATTCAATATTTTAATTATTTCTAAAAATCCTATGATTTTATAAATTTTAAACTTGAAATAATGTAATGAAGTTTAAATAAATAATTAATTATATAAGTAAAATATACCTTTAATAAAACTTGTTAATGTGTTAACTGAATGTTAATTTTGAAAATTTAACTTTGTTTGTTTTTAACTAAGCATCAAAAATAAAAGCGGCGAAAAGTCAAAACCAGTTAGGCTTAGGAATTGGTTAACCAGTTGATTTTCAGGGAGGTGATGCCAGCCCAAAAGAGGATGATTATCAACCAGCGAGAAAACGAAGGGGTCCCGTAGACCTCCTCGAGATGACAAAAGAGTGAAGATGAGGTACGATGGATCTGAAAAACAAGCTTGATTGCATAATAAATATTACTTTCTTTAAAAGCAAGTTTATCTCATGAAGGGTTTAAATATAATTTAATGGGTCCTGTATAACGCTCTAACTGACAAAAATTAAATTTTTCAGGAGGGCCAAAAAACTGACAATGTCCTTTTTACAATACAGTACAGTCTCTATAATCCGTCGCTCGCCACCCGACACATCCAGTAATCCGCTGGGATCGCTTAGTCACCTGTTTTCGAAGTCTCGACTTGTCTGTAAAGCGCGGTGTCGATGTATCGACACTTCAGTTTACTGCAGACAGCCTGAGAAAAGTTCTGGTTTTGCTAATCTGTCGCCAATTCAGTACGGACCGTGAGATGTCGCAAAAATGTAAACATGTTACTTTGACAATTGATAAAAAGTAGGTGATTTTAAACAGATTCGAAAGTGGTGATACGCTAGCTACTCTATTCAAGGAATTCAATAAACTCACAAGAAAAAAATGAAATTGAATAATTTTTTAAGAGTAGTGAATCATCTCTTAACGTAAGAAAGATTTTTCCTGGCCAATTGAGTTTTTTAGTGAACCTCCACTAATCCGCATTTTTGATAATCCGGCTCTTCCGATCCCTAAATAAGACAAACATTCTAAACTTTCTAAACAATTAATTATTTTTATATCTAAACTTGGTTTTTATTTACCATCACTTTGCACATAGATTTAATTTAAGGACCAAATTATTTTTACATTTCACCTGTATAATTATCGTACATGTTTATTTGAAAATGGCCAGTACGACATCTGAATGGAAAAGGTTAAAACTAGTACATCTGCCTGTTCCACAAGAAAATAAAACCAACCCCAAGGAAATATTATCAATAAGTTTACAATGAATTTTCAGAGAAATTCCCAAGAACACAAGGATGCTTGTGAGTTTTGGGAGCTATTTCTTTCAACAAAGCAGAAAATGCTTGATGATCCCAAAGTGGTGTAGATGACGCCCAGAAAAGTAAATCTAAAAAGTGGTAAGTTTTCATGAATTCTGTTTTTTGTCGGGTCTTCATACACTGTCTGGTGCATGTGGGGCTCTGTGGGGTTTTAATCATATAACTCAAGAATTGTGTACAATGTGGTTAGTTGCCACAAATTACCTGATAACTATTTTTCTACAAATAAAAAAATAACAAAATAACTACCATTTTTAAAAATTATAGAAATAGTAAGTTTTCTTTGTAGCTGTACAAATTATTTGTGCTGAATAAAAATTAGTTACATCATTAGACATTATTAATTACTCGGTTCTGTTAAGTTTGTATCTTGTTTTATTGCATGTTACTAATAGTGATGTATTAATAGCTTAAGTTCCAAAACATTTCTTGTTTAACTGTCCTTTTTCATCTTATATCACATGTTCAGCTTTTCTCTTAACAAATTGCCTTCATTTGTTATCACCCATTTGTGCCAATAATCATATGTTTTTGATCATATCTCATTTGTATAACGTGTCAATCCTATATTTAGTTATTGTCATTACTCATTACTTGGTGGTCAAAACATTTAGCATGTCTCTATTTTAGTTTTGGAGTTTTCTTGTTTATACATGTTTAACGTATAGTAAAACTCATAACATAACTCACATTCAATATTTTAATTATTTCTAAAAATCCTATGATTTTATAAATTTTAAACTTGAAATAATGTAATGAAGTTTAAATAAATAATTAATTATATAAGTAAAATATACCTTTAATAAAACTTGTTAATGTGTTAACTGAATGTTAATTTTGAAAATTTAACTTTGTTTGTTTTAACTAAGCATCAAAAATAAAAGCGGCGTAAAAGTCAAAAACCAGTTAGGCTTAGGAATTGGTTAACCAGTTGATTTTCAGGGAGGTGATGCCAGCCCAAAAGAGGATGATTATCAACCAGCGGAGAAAAAACGAAGGGGTCCCGGTAGACCTCCTCGAGATGACAAAAAGAGTGAAGATGAGGTACGATGGATCTGAAAAACAAGCTTGATTGCATAATAAATATTACTTTCTTTAAAAGCAAGTTTATCTCATGAAGGGTTTAAATATAATTTAATGGGTCCTCCGTATAACGTTCTAACTGACAAAAATTAAATTTTTCAGGAGGGCCAAAAAACTGTGTAAATAATATTGCACTCAATATATATAGATTTTAAATGTTAAACTATGTTCTTATAGCCCATTTCTTAATTGCTATAAAGTTCTGTATCTTAATTGCTATTTATAGCAGAGATACAGAGACTTTTACCTCAAAAAACGAGGAAAAACGTTTTAACTAACGTAGGTTGCAACGTTATTCTAATAATATTCTACACTGATGTTGGGTTAGAACGTTGTTCTCAATATAAGTAGGCCTAATAGATCATAAACTTACAAAACTGCACACAATCTAATATTGTTTATAACTAGCTGGTTATGTATGCACTCGTTATAGTCCTATGTGTTCAATGAGTAGAGAAACAGAGTAAGCTAGGCAGTGACTACGCAGCACACCAGCGTCTGTAGAAAAAACGTTATTCTCCTTACATCTGCAAGTGGAAGTTTTCCGTGCTTCTTTTTTTGGAAAAGTCTGGTTGTCCGGAATTCCTCATAGCTTTCTCTCTTCTTCTCTTGCCGCTCTGTTACACTTAACTTCCGTTGCCCTGGTTTAACCGTTTATCTCTCCGGCGATAGAACATCGCTCGAGTCAGACGACATCTCTGCTGGTTAGAACGTTATTCTCACGGCGGAGCTGTATTTCCCACTAATTCTACCAGGTGTTCAGGGCTACCAACATGAAAATTTTGACAAACAAAATTTACCACGTGATTTAGAATCCCATTTAAATTGTTATTCCACTAAAACCTTGATTTTGAAAAAAGTGTCAGTTAGAACGTTATACGTAGGACCCATTCAATTGTTAAACAAGAGTTTATAATGATTTGCTGACTTTTTAAGTTCTTGACAAAATAGTATATGTCAAAATGAAATTTTATTGTTACCTTATATACTTCAGTCTCAGCTGCCCGATCTCAGATGAATAGAAGGAATGCCACTATGGAGTAAACTTGTAGACCTTGTAGAGCTAACACAAGAAAATATAAGGAATATTACTAGTGTCAAGGACGTGAACTAACTGACAGCAGGCAAGAATGTCTTGCAACATCGACTACAACAACAAAGTGCTAGGTCCAGTGTTTCCACTTTGATAGTTCATTTCCCTTTCAAGAAAATTAAGGAAAATCAAACTAAGAAAGGAATTTGAGAAGGAAAGATTAAAAATTTCAAAAATAAAGTGGAAACATTAGAATAGAATATAAGTGGGAAGAAGCAACTAGCTGATCATTTGTTTTCAAGCAGAGTTTCTGTTGGGGAGAAGGAATAACTGAAAGGAACACAAACTTAATGGTTTGATGAACAGGATTCTCCAATTTTTGGAGGGTAGATAAGGAAATGAGAAGAGACGAAAAGGAGAGAGTTGAGGAGAGTGGACAGTGTGGGGTAGCAGACAGCAGCTGTTTGTAGTCCCTTGCTTATCGGTTTTGACAAACTGATTACTTCACTGGTTGCTAGGTAACCTAAAGGGACTGGTACAAATGTCATGATATTGTCACAGTCGCTACTGTGTGAGTCTACTATTGTGGAGGAAGTCTATTTATCGTCGCCAACAGCTACAATTGTCTTGATTTTGTCACAAACGGTAACGGGATAGTAGATATTGCTGCTATTGCCCACAAATTAAATATAAAGTTATATGTGTATAAATAAAGAAATATAAAATGTATTTGTTGATACCCATGTTAGTGCATCTTTTTAGTGCATATAGTCAAAACCTTTGAGATCAGATGGCGGGATTTTCTATTGTCATGCACATTTTCAACAGAAACAATAAGCAGAGTAAAAGCTTAACAGACTTGGATGCACGCTATGACAGATGGATAGACACTGAGAGTAGGCATTTACTGTCACGGAGCATTTGCTGGTTCTAGCCCTGCCCACTTCTCTGCTACTTTCTGAATAGCCTTCATAGTACGTATTAATTTCTGAAATAATTTTTGCTACTGGATTCCTTAGAAAGTGTTGGGACTTGACTATCTTTATGCCATTTACATGAGTCAATACAATTTGGTTGAAATCAAGAAAATAGTTTATACTTTAAAAAATACTTTCAAGGAAAAAAAGTTGGCTGATTTCCACAAATAAATGTTGATTTCCATTCCAATGATTGAGTCATACTACAGGAACACTTGCTCACTAACACACACAAACAAAAAACGTTCATCCAAAGGACAGGTTCTTGCTTGGTGCTCATCCAATAAAGCAAGATCACATTTTGTTAATGACTTCTGTCAGATTGAAGTAATGGAGAGAGTAGGAATGTCACAATGTATTCACAACACTGTCTAACACAGTTTTAATGTTTGTCAACAATGTTTAAAAACACTAATTTGATTAGTATTTAAATTATTTTTCAAAATAACATCAACAAAAAATGAATTTAACATTTATTACCATTTTGATAGCTACAAGTTGTAACTTTTGTGCAGTTAAAGAGAGAAAAAGAAGTTGAGGAAGTTAATGATAATTGGACACAAGAGGATGAACTGGCTTCCTCCGAAGACTTGTTCACTGCCGTCATGACGGCTACTGACGATGCCAACCGTCCACTTCATCTAGTGTTTCAACTGCTTCCCTCTAAGAAAGTAAGCATGCCCAATAGACATCTCATTTCAGATATAGATTTTTTCACTCTAATAATGGTATTAACAAAACAAATATTTGAAAAATATCAATTTAAATGGTAATTTTTCTTGGGACTAACAGCCTTAAAATGTATTCTGTACACATAGAGACAGTGGTGTATTGCTATGATTTGCAGATGGCCCGGGTCCAATTCCCAGGTTTTACCATAGTAGGTTTGTCATAGAGTTAAGATGTTACATTTGAGCCGTTGTCCAAATCATTAAAAAGCATAAAATACACAAGGTTTTAATTTAAAGACAAAGACTGTCTAAAAACCATTAAATTCTGTTCTTGAACCAAGATTTAAAACAAAGTATAAAAGAGGTTTAATCCCTTTTCTCAGAGTTTGCAAATAATTTACTTTTGATTTTCTAGCGTTACCCAAAGTACTATGAAGTTATTGACAACCCAATAGATCTGAGAGCAATCGCTCGTAAAATTCAAGACTCGAAATACACCACCCTGAATGAAATGGAGAAAGATCTGCTGCAAATGACAAAGAACGCTTGTGCTTTCAATGAACCTGGCTCTCAAATTTACAAGGATGCTAAAGCATTGAGAAAAATTGTTCTCAGTAAAAAAACTGAAATTGAACATTCCAACAAAAACTCTGCAAAGACTAGTGAGCGAATCAGGTTTGTAGTTGTATTAACTATATATTTCTGCACTCAAAGAGTTGAAGATAAGTTTGAAAAACAATTAATAAGATAAAGTTAGTATGTGGAAAAGCTAATTTAGTAAACAAATTTCACTAAAAAGAAGTTTTTACTTTAAGTTCAAGTGCCTGATTCAAGCAACATTAAGTAGATATTTTAATTAGGGGTTTTTAATTACAAATCCTTAAAAAAGGTCTATTGTCTTCCATACTTCAACTTACAAAGATTTGATTTTCTGAATTTGTGGAAAATTATCTTGCCCATCTTAAGTGTTTGTTAGTGTCTTATTAATGGTAAAGTTTGTGAGTGTGTAAACTTGTGTTGTGCTGTATGTTTTGAAATCCTTTGTTCCTAGTTTATACATGTATTGGTTTTTCTATTGTCTGTCTAGCCTAGCATTTGGCATGAGAGTAGTGAATTTTCAGTTTAAGTCAACTCAAGTTTTTATCTTTGATTTTTTAATCAAGTTTAATTTATGATTTTTATCGTCTCCAACTTCTCTGATGTTATTGTGTTTTTTTATAGTTTAATGAAATAAAACAATAAATCTCTAATAAACAATGGACAAAACTTGATCCTTGTGACTTTATGAAAAAAATTTGTTTCAAGTTAAAATTAGTAGTGTTGAGTCAATTCCAATTCTCGATTCTACCGAAAATTTGAGGTGGGGAATTGGTATCAAAATCGGTCAGGAAAGTCAATTCGGGTACCGCAGAAACAAATTAAAATTAAATTAATTGTGGATTTTTTAAACATTTTTAAAGCTACACGGAGGTTAGTTCTTTACACTTTAATAAAGTTTGCTGTACATATACTAATATCATTTGAACCTTTTTATCTTAAATATCCAAAGAAGTGTAAGAGGGTGATAGCAAAGTTCACATAGAAAATAATAGTCTTAGAAGTATTTTTTTGAGTTATAATTGGTACTTCTTACTAGCTAATTTGTATTTTTGTGGTACAGGAGTACTGAGTTCTTCTCCAAAATGGTTTAAATTATTATGTTACATGTTATGGTTATTGTCTTGGGTTTGTGTTCTGTCTGTGTCGTCCCGTGTCGCACGTTTGTCTCAATTGCTGTGTTTTGGCTTTATCAGTAAGAGGCGAGACCCTGTTTCTAGAAACAAGCGTCTCCGCGGAGCACAGTCATTGTCTGCTGTGACGGCCGCGTTGAAGGATGACGAGGATGATTCTGAGGAGGAAATGGTGGAGGTGACAGGAGAGGACCAAGACAACCCCAAAGTCCAGTTGTACTTGGCGGTCAAAACAGCCAGCAATGCATCAGGTTTGAGAAGACGTTAATTATTTCTCTGCAGTCAAAATGTAAATCAGAGTTTTCAAGAGGGATGATAAAAACTTGAATAAGCTGTAAATTTCTGTCAGAGCGGTCACACACTGGACAATTTTGAGGAAGCGATTACCGAAAATCATTGTAAAAGAAACATGAAAATCAGCACACTGACCTGTAATAAACTAAACTTTATCGGCGGTATTCCGGAACAATGAAGGTGTAATTATTACTGCGTAAATGTAGTTGTTTCACTTTAGAATAAAGATGTCACAGTCCCACAATGTTGAAGGGTTTTTCAGAAAATTCCATTTTTCAGCAGGCTGGCTAGAAAATATGCAGTACAGTAGACGCCGTCAACGACCGCCGACGGATTCGGGATGGTCCGACCAGTAAAAAAAAATAAAATTTAAATAAACAAAAACATATTTTTGTTACATACAGTATTTTTTAACATCAACCTTAAACGCTTAGTAAACAATATTTAATGACAATATAGTACACTAACGCCACGCTGACAATATTGAGCTACGCAGAAACGCAACTGAGTTCTGAGTTTGAGAATCGATGCTGGGGTTGTCAGTATACACCGCAGACTGGAGCAGGGAGTGGATCGATAATGTCAGGCTATCTACTGCGACCGAGTCACCCTCCCCGCTTCCTGACTGTCACAAATGTAAACAACAGTGAGTTACTGCAGCTGATTTGTGATGTGATATCTGTATTGTGACAACTTGTTAGTGTGTCGAAAGTGATTAAATTGTGTTATTACGATGGAGGACAAAATTCGAAGAGAGTGTTCATTCATGGAGGAATTTTTATTAAAATTAGAAACCTTTTACTGTAAATATGAATTGTACATAAATCGCGGAAAATACAGTATTTTGAACGAAATAAATACATTGTTGAACGTTAAATGTGTTTTATTTCTCGTAAGACCTTCAGTGTGAGTACTGCCTACAGAGTGAGGTTTGAAGGTGTTCAGCCAAATACATGTAACCGATCTGAATCAAATTACGCCATCTGAGTCATTTTTATCGATCCTAATGCACCAGGATATGCTTATCGGTATCCCCGACGTCTGATTTTTTCAAGACCACCCTTCCGCCACATTAGTCCTTCTATCGAGGGTCTACTGTATGTTAAAACTTACATGTTAAAGATTGTGATTCAGCTGCATAGTCTAACAAATGGGATAAAGGATAAATCTATCTATTTAAATTTGGCTTTGTAAGTGATAAATAGATACATTGATCGTTAAGTTTGAAAAATATTACGGTTAATTTTTACTGTTTCGTTAAAAAAATATGTTGTTTTATTGTTTAAAGGTCAAGAACTAAGTGAACCATTCTGGAGCCTGCCTTCAAAACGTTACTATCCTGATTATTACAAAGAAATAAAAAATCCTATCTCTCTAAATCAAATCGGAAAGAAACTGAAGGTAAGTTAGTTTAAAACTTTTTAACAATACTTGTTATTTTTTTGAATCACACAAAATATTTTACATTTGTCTACAGTTAGGTTTTACTTAAAATTTACACTGTGGGTAAATAATTATGTGTTTTCTATGCCTTTGTAGATAGGTGACTACGGAACTGTGAGTGAGGTTGCTGGAGACATGAATATAATGTTCGAGAATGCTAAGAAGTATAACCGAGCTGATTCAAGACTTTACAAAGATGCCGTTAAACTTCAAAAACTTATGCAAGCCAAAGTACAGGAACTGCTAGAGCTTGATCACCAGGTAAAGGAGAAAGAGATCATGTTATAAGATTGTATCCCATAAATATAAAATTTTCCCAAAATGAGGACCTTTAAACTGCTTCTTTTCACTATGCAGTAGTTTTAACCTGAGGCACTGTTAATGACATTGCGCTTCAAAAGTTACAATCCTATTTTACTTTCAAATCAATTTTAAAGGTATTGGATAGGGATGGGTCGGTTCGGTTATCGGTTCCACCGGTTCTTGCCGGAACCGATAACCGATCACCAACACAACAAAACATCCGATGATTCGCTTGATATTTTTAGGTGCAGGTTTTAATCAATTCAAGATTTTTCGATCCGAAAGCGGTACTCAAAAGTCGAGTGGACCTTTGCTGATACACGAAGACACGGGCAGATATTGAATCTCATCAATCCCAGTAAAATAAACCGTGATTTGAATAACACATAGCAACAAAATGTTGTTGATGTAGCCTATGTTTAGGCTATTTTGTGTGAATTCAACGGCCGGACTTTGTGACGCCCGAACGAAGCGAGGCCAAACAAGAGGAAATCTACTGTTTTAAATTCTGTCAATAAGTTTACTTTTTATTAAAAAAACAATCAAAATAAGTGTTATTTTTAATTAAGGTGGATGCAGGAATGGATCCCATCTGTTGTTACTTTATAGTGTAGACAGTGCAAGTAGTGGATGTGGTTACACAGTTTCACCTGCACTGTAGAGAGCCAGTACCTCTAATCACATTGTGTTGCAGTACTCGGACAGTGAGGACGACAGTGGAGATGAGCCTCCGATACCCAAGAACCTGGTAACCAGTCGTGGCAGCACTCGGTGTCTGACTCGGGGCAAGTACCTAGACAACATACCTCTGAAGCGCAGGCTCTACTCACTCTGCAAGTGTCTCATCGATCACGTTGTAAGTAATTTGACTATTTAGTGTAGTTCTCTGAAGACGGGTGGAGTTTTTACCTGCCCAAAACGTTAGGAGTAGTTTTTCTCCGGAAGTGGCAGGAAAAGTCCGTTTCTTTCCTTTACTGAATTGCTCTCCGCCACTATTATGAATTTTCAAACTAAAATAATTTGACTACGTCACAACTTAGGAAATGAAGTAAACAACAGTGTACAATACAAAACAGTTAAATTAATGTAATAGAAAGGGAGGCCACACATTGGTAATTATGCATACATTTTATAAACTGGGGTGTATGTCTGAATTCTCAGTGAAACCAGGAAAAATTATGATTTATGCTTACCATATGAGAGCCTTAGTTACTTTGCCTGCAAAAATTATGCGCGAAAACCAATTTGTGGAGGGTGCGTTGAAAGTGCTACACAACAACGGGTGGGAGTAAAATTATGTTACAAACATATCACAAGTTTATGTCATCAATTATCTACATCTTAGATCTGATGATTTACTTATTTCTATGTACTGGAATAAAGTCACTTTTAATCATAGGTAATCTCATAAAAGATAGATAAACTGCCCCTGTCTTTTATTTGATTAAAACTATGCATTTTGAATTGCTTTTGCAACTAGGTATAGTGATGGTTAAAGTTTTCACCCTCATCAAATAAGATTTTTAGCAAATCCAACTGAATCATTTTAAGGTAGGCCAACCCATATAGTAATGATATTACTAATAATTAGAACTTTAAACGAGAAATTGAAGAATTGATAATCTTTGAAATGCAAATCACTACCATTTGTACTGCAAGAAACCTGTTCAAATCTGTAGTTTTGTCTTGTTCTTTATTACAGTGTGAAGATGGTCGACAACCAATGTTAATGTTCATGGAGAAGCCTAGTAAAAAACTGTATCCAGATTACTACAAAGTTATAGAACACCCGATAGATATGATGACAATCGAAAACAACATTAAGGCTGAGAAGTACCAAAGTGAGGAGGAAATATTAAATGATTTTAAGGTGAGATTTGATTATTTTATGTTAACATCTTTATGGGTTATTCTCTCAGCTCGTGTGATGTTTACCTATTGCCCAGCACTAAATCCTAAAATGATTGCCAATTTGGCTTTTTCATCTTGTCCCTTATCAAACAGTTCAATTAGAGGAGATTAGATGACATAGACTTATGGAATCATTAATACTCATGAAATCTAACAAGTCTGATTTTGACTTGGCGCATACCTCAGGGCATATGTATATTTTTCTCAGGAAGAAAGTTCATTATTCATCAGTTGCTCCGACCTAACTATCTGCTATTTACTGATGCAAATAATAACCAAAACACATAAAATTACGCATTGTTAAACATGTTTCCAAATATTGTGTTATTTGAACTTAAACCTTAAGCAGAATATAATCATAAAACTGTTGGAATGTTTAGCTGATGTTCAGCAACTGTAAGAAGTACAATGAAGAGGGTAGTATGATCCACGATGATGCTATAAAACTGCAGAAAATACTGATGGATAAAGTGAAAGAACTGGGTCCTCTAAATGGTGGTGGTGAAAACACTACTCCAGCAAGAAAAACACCAAAAACGTAAGTAAATAAAACTTTTGGCACGTTTATAAATATACAAAAGAACATTAACTTTACATAGTGTTTAAAGAATTATATTCAAAAGTTGAAAAAACTCTTTTAGAAAAGAATTTTACTTTAACCACTTGACGGTCGAGATAAATTTTCAGTCGGCACTGATAAGACCGGGATTTTATCTTGATTGAAGGTTTACATAATTAGAAAACCAACTGTAACATTCAAAACTATTACAAACAAATAATTTACCATAAAATTTTGTTCTTAAAATCCGTTAAAATATTTGCCCGAGTTAACTGTTGCCTATCTACTGCGGTTTTCATCTCTAAAACTGTTTGTTCACATTATAGCATTGTCAAAAGATGATATATACAACAAAAGAACCCATATGAAACCTTTATAGCCAAATAACTATAAAAGAAATAATAAAACCGTATATGTACCATCGAGTTAACTTGCATTTTTTTTTTTGGTCTTCTTTGCCCTAATCTGTTCAGTAATGGCCAGATTGTCAAAGTATCATAAGTAAAATATAACACCTGTTTTTTGCATTGATACTTCATAAATTTTCAATACAGCCTAAGCTTTGTATGTGCTTTCCAAAAATGGGGTTCATAGCCACTCTAGCTTCTTCATCACTTGTATCTGATTAAGTAATGCTATATTCTAAATCACTTTCTCGACTCGCTACCACCTTCACTATCATAGTCACTTTCACTATCACTCATTGTGCAAATCAACACGCTGTATTATCAACAGGTGGGTGTGTGCACAAGGTCAACAACACAACTCCAAAAATGGATCGAGCGAGTATACTTCGCAAAACTGATCAAGTGGTTAAGTGGTTAGTAAATAAGAAGATAGAATCAAATGGACTCGACCTGAAAAATCACTAATGATCATGAAATTTAACAATATGATTTTGGTTTGGCACATTGTTTAACCATTAACAATGATGCAGTCAGTTCTGTTGTCAGTTGTGTAGAGTTATACATATATGTATAAAGAAAATGCATTACATAAATCAATTAACATTCTTAAACAATGTAAACTGCATATAACAAATAATACTTTTACTCTATTTTATATAAAAATTGTCATCATCAGTTTTGCTAAATTTTTAATATTGATAATGGATTTTTCCAGGTTGACACCAAAACCAAGGAAGTTAAATCCTACTCCAGGACATTACGGCAAAGACTTTCCCAAAATGAGAACTTTCTTTAACACAATTAAAGATTATAAGGAACCTAAAAGTAACCGTCAACTGAGTGTCATATTCAACAGACTACCATCTAAAATTGTAAGTAGTTATAATATTGTTTCACTGATCAGAAAAAGAATGGTTATATAATATAGGCAAAGTGACTTTCAAACCAAATTTACCACTAAAACCTAAATAATTTCATGCTGTTGGTTTGCTAAAAAACTATTGATTTTTTTCAGGAATATCCAGATTATTACGAAGTAATTAAAAAGTTAATATGGAACAAATTGCTCAGAAGTTGAAAATCGGACTCTACTACAACCTGGATGAACTTGTCTCTGATTTTGTTCTCATGTTTGACAATGCTTGCAAGTATAATGAACCGGATTCTCAAATATACAAGGTACCTTTTATTTTATCATATCCATTTTACATGTAAGGTTACAGACAAATATTTGCCATATTCAAATGACACACAGATGCTAAATATTTGTTTATTTTAAAAATATCAAGAGGCTTATGGGTTTCAAATTAAAATGCTCAAATTAAATTGCTGGTGAACTATTAGTGAACCCTATTGACCTAGAACACATGTTTGCAGGATGCTCTTATCCTGCAAAGGGTGGCACTGCAGACCAAGCTGCAGTTGAAGGCAAGCGAGGATGCAGTCCCCGACGTGACAGCTGCAGTGCAGGAACTGCTCACGTCTCTGTTCACAGCAGTGTACAACCACCAGGACGAGGAGGGCAGGTGCTTCTCTGACTCCATGCAAGAACTGCCCGAACATGATGACGTCAGTGGCAAAAAGTGAGTTACCTTAAGGTGGCATACGCAGTATTTGATTAGCACTTACTCTTGTAGTAAATGCAGTTTACCCAAGAAGTAGACACTTATTTGGTGAGCACAGGTGCAGATAAAGAATTCTTTTGTGGTTAGTTTTGATGTTTTGTATTTCCAAGGGAGTAAAACAAAATGTTAATACCGTATATACTCGAATCTAAGGTGCACTTTATTTACCATATTTTAGGCTCTAAAATAAGGGTGCTTATCATGGGTGCCCTTAGACAGGCACAATAGGATGAAAATATTGTTCATTTGAAGAGTTACAAACACCAAAAATCTACAAAACATTCAGGTAGACCACAGAGAGAAGTAGGAAACACAGGAACCACAACAGAGTTGCGTATTGCATTGCCTGTTTTGAAGAGTGGAATGGAAGTGTTGAAAAACAGAGGAAGTGACTCAGAATTGCTTCTTATTACATTCGTGTTCTCCTTCCTTCACTCCCACCTTCCTTGTCTGCAGGTTGGTTAAGGAGAAGAAAGTAGAGAAGGGATGTAGTAGCATATTAGAAGGGTATGCGCGTCTATTGCAAATCAAACACTAGCGCTTGGAAATATGGGTAAACCACCAGTGGCAAAAACATGAACTAACTGACTACAAAGAATAGTCCCTTGCCAGACCCCAGCTCTCAGGTGGTCCTTTATCTCTCTACCTGCCTTCCTTATCTCCTCACTGGCTGCTGACCCTTGTACGCTTGTAAGCAATTTGATAATGATTTCAAAATTCAAACCCAACATTTTTTGTGCTGCAGGAGGGGCGTATTGGTGGACGTAGCAGGGCGGGGGTTGGGGGATGGGAGAGGGAAGGCAAACGTGATGCATTCTTTGTTCTGCTTTTATCTCTTGACAGCTGCAGCTGGAAATTACGTCACTGGTTGCTAAGGAGGGGTCAGGGGCTGACAAATCATAGCCCTCTAACTGTTGGCGTTATAAAAAATGAAGTGCGCTTATCTGGGTGTAGAGTTTTACCATATATTCTGGGGAAATTATGGGTGTGTCTTAGATTAAGCATGTGGCTTAGACTCAGTATATGTAATCTTTTAATAACAAATTCAATTATTTTTTATCTAAACATTGTTGTACATGGTGTTTGTTTTTTCAGAGTTAGAGGTTTGTCATTGGACTTGATCAAGCGCCGTCTTGATGGAAACCAATACCGCAGATTGGATCAGTTCCAAGAAGACCTTTTTGCTTGTATGGACCGAGCTCGCAAGCTTTCCCGCACTGACTCGCAAGTCTTTGAGACTCTGTGGAAATGCAATCTTATTTCATCAGACAAAGGTTAGCTAGTCAACTGTTTATCACTTTTTCAGAGCAGGAACACATATTAATCTTAACGCTGAAATTCTAGACAATTTTGGTCACTACGCCTACTAGTTCAGTTTTCACTCATAGAATATTGTTTTTGACTTAGGTCTAATTATTCTAGACATCTTGAGTAAATAGCCAAAAAGTTGTTGAGATCTAGACTACAGCTGTTTCTTGTGACAGGGATGAGTTATGTCTCAACGGGGATCTGCTGCACTCGCCAGCACTTAACTTTACTCTGCTGGATCTTTCTGCTGCTGTGGACGCAATGAGGCAGCAGAAGCTTCTGCAGGAGCAACCAGAACAACCCGAGGAAGAGGAGCAAACCAGATCTTCCGAAGACAACACCAGTAGGGTGAGTTTTATTTTATTTTCTGTTTTTCCTTAATTGAATTATTCTGAACGTTTATAAAAAAACATAAAACCAAATATTAATTTTATATAGTTTTTTTTTTCTAATCTAATCTAATCTAGTTTTTTGTTGGCATACTAGAAGAACAAAGAAAGACCAGAAACAAGTCTATTGAACTACTATGGTCTTCATTATGAACAGATTTGAGCCTTCATATATGTTTGATCTGACCTTGTGTTGCAGGATGGAAGCAGTCACTCCAGCAGCCTGACTCTAGGCCAATCTGACAATGCTCTCAGTTACAACCAGCAAGTTTACCGCATCGGAGACTTTGTGCCTGAGAACCAGAGGAATGGATCCAATCTACTCAACATTCAACGTCTCTGGACCAATCAGGAGGGTCAACAGATGTTGTCGCGGAACCAGTACTATAGACCAAGAGATACCTATCATGTTACTACCAGGAAATTTTTTGAAAAGGTTTGTGCTCTTGTTGTTTGCTGTATGTTTTTTATCGTATGTGGACTTTGGTAAACTTCTATTACAATCAAGTGTATGATTTGAGGTGTAAAAGCTTAATACAGTAAACAATTTACAGTCTAAGGCGCACTTTATTTACCATATTTTCGGCTCTAAAATAAGGGTCGTCTTGGGCCTAGATAAAATATTGAGTTAATTTGAAGAGTTACAAAACCCTCAAAACATCGACAAAACATTCAGATAGGCCACGAGAGGTAGGAAACACAACAGGGTTGTATTGCCTGTTTTGAAGAGTGGAATGAAACCATTTTTTGTGACTAGGGACTCAAATTGCTTCTTGTTGCATTAGGTGGTGTTCTCCATCCTTCTTCCCCTCCCTCTCTTGGTCAGTTGGGTTGGATGCACGTATTCAAAAGCAAACACTAGCGGCTTAAATATGGGGCAATCACCAGTGGCAAAAACATGAACTAACTGACTACAAAAATAGTCCTCGCCAGACCCTAGGTGGCCTTTATCTCTACACCTTTCTTATCTGCTGCTGCTGACCCTTGTTTACAACATTTTTTTTTGTGCTGTGTGGAGGGGCGCAGTAGATAGAGGCCAAGGTTAGTAGAGGTTATTACTTCATGAAAATCAGTTTGTCTCGACGTCACTGCAGACCTCTCGAAAATTGCCACGACATCAACTTTGACAGCGTTAAATACTACTCACTCGGCGACGTAACCAGAATTTTTAGTACTTATATATTTGTATATTTCTCTTCAGAAAGCGGGGCTTTCAGATACCATATCAAGTATATTCTAATAGTGTGGTTATAAAGTAAAAAAAATGTAAACCTTTTTTAGTTCAAAAAATTAAGACATCAAAAAAAGTAAGTGATCTGGAAAATTTTTATTTTTATTATTTTTAGGTTTAAAGTATTTGTTTTAAAAGGAAACTTCAAATTTTCATTTAAAACAAGTTTAGTAATTTAGCTCAAGTGGTTTATTTGCAATCCACTTTAAAGTTGAAAATTAGATTTAAATATCGCATGTTAGACTTCAAAAAACCCAAATTTCTTGAACTTTACTGAGTTTATTACATATTTTTTTTTAAAATTTATTTTTATGAATAATGCAGCATTAAACTAATAACTAAACTAATGTTGTTGAGATCTAGACCACAGCTGTTTCTTGTGACAGGGATGAGTTATGTCTCAACGGGATCTGCTGCACCACCAGCACTTAACTTTACTCTGCTGGATCTCTGCTGCTGTGGATCTAATGAGGCAGCAGAAGCTTCTGCAGGAGCAACCAGAACAACCCGAGGAAGAGGAGCAAACCAGATCTTCCGAAGACAACACCAGTAGGGTGAGTTTTATTTTCATTTTCTGTTTTACCTGAAATTAATTATTCTGAACTTTTACAGTAAGAACATCATACAAATTAAATATTAATTTCACTATAGTTTTTTGTTGGCATGCTAGAAAACAAAGAAAGACAAGAAACAAGCCTATTGAACTACTATGGTTTTCATTATGAACAGATTTGAGCCTTCATATATGTTTGATCCGGACCTTTCTTGCAGGATGGAAGCAGTCACTCCAGCAGCCTGACTCTAGGCCAAGCTGACAATGCTCTCAGTTACAACCAGCAAGTTTACCGCATCGGAGACTTTGTGTACGCAGAACCAAAGGAGAAGGGAATGGATCCAATCCTACTCAACATTCAACGTCTCTGGACCAATCAGGAGGGTCAACAGATGTTGTACGGGAACCAGTACTATAGACCAAGAGATACCTATCATGTTACTACCAGGAAATTTTTGGAAAAGGTTTGTGCTCTTGTTGTTTGTAGCTGTGTGTTTTATCGTATATATTGGACTTTGGTAAACTTCTATTACAATCAAGTGTATGATTTGAGGGTGTAAAAGCTTAATTACAGTAAACAAGATTTACCGTATTTACTCGAATCTAAGACACACTTTATTTACCATATTTCGGCTCTAAAATAAGGGTGCGTCTTATATGGGTGCCTTAGACTCGCACAATAATGATAAAAATATTGAGTTAATTTGAAGAGTTACAAAACCCTCAAAACATCGATAAAAACATTCAGATAGCCACGAAAGAGGTAGGAAACTTAACAGGGTTGTATTGCCTGTTTTGAAGAGTGGAATGAAAGAATTTTTTGACTAGAGGGGACTCAGAATTGCTTCTTGTTGCATTTCGGTGGTGTTCTCCATCCTTCTTCCTCCTTGTCTGTAGGTTGGTGGGGAAAAGAAGGAAGAGAAAGGAAGCAGTAGCATACAAAAGGTGATGACGATCTATTCAAAGCAAACACTAGCGCTTGGAAATATGGGGCAATCACCAGTGGTAAAACATGAACTAACTGACTACAAAAATAGTCCCCGCCAGACCCTAGGTGGCTCTTTATCTCTACCTGCCTTTCTTATCTGCTGCTGCTGACCCTTGTTTACAACATTTTTTGTGCTGTGGGAGGGGCTAGTGGTGAGTAGGGCGGTTTGGGATGGGAAAGGGAAGGCAATCGTGATGCATTCTTTGTTCTGTTTTTCTCTTGACAGCTGCAGCTGGCAATTACGTCACTAGTTGCTAAGGAGGGGTCAGGGGCCTGACAAATCATAGCCCGTTAGAGGGTGTAGAGTTTTTAACCGCATATTCAGGGAAAATTGCGGCTTAGACTCGAGTATATACGGTATAAAAGGAAATAGACCATTGGGTTCATAAGATAGTGAGCCTTACATCATGGATTAGTGAATATTTTTTTATTTGCAGCAGTAAATTACACCATGAAGGTTCTATTCTTGAACCTTGCTCAAAACGATGAACTTAATTTTAAATTCAATGAAAAGAGAATAAACTGCCATGACACCAAGGACTAGGACTCTAATAACTCTTAAGTTATAAGAAATTAACTGAGGTCTGTAAGAATATTTGAACTATTTATTTAATTGAAATTGAGTACATTTGTGTGTGTATTAATGTGTTTTAAGAAGTATTCAAGAGTGATCAACACATAGCGATACCGCTGAATCAGGTGCTGGGTCGTTGCTGTGTTCTCAGCGTCAAAGACTACTTCCGTTCCCGACCTGAAAACTTTGAAGAAAAAGATGTGTATGTCTGTGAGTCACGTTATTCTTCAAAAGCCAGAGCATTCAAGAAGATTAAGGTAAGCAGACTTCAATTTTGGTATTCTCTCCGTTACTTAAAACTGTGAATTTCAGTAACTTTGGACCTAGAAAATTTAAAACCCCCATTAATTTGATTTTTAGAAACAAGTGGGAACCCTGATTTGAAACGTATCATCATTTCTTAAATACATAAAAACAGCATAAGACAAATATTTTTATAGAATGTTTGTAACGTGTTACAATAACTATGTTATTGTTTTTGTAGATTTCTCAATTAGTATTTTTGATTTCAGAATTGGCCACCAAGTTTGAACATGGGCTACAAGCTGGTGACCAGAGATGAAGCTTTGGAGCCGAAACGTGTGATGTCTGTGTTCAGGGAACGGGTTGAGAAACACAAAGAAGAAATTGCTGAATTAGAAGAGAGAGAAAAATTAGTTGAGAAAGAAAAGCCGGTGAGTTATTATGAAAAAACTGTTACAGAGCATGGGGCCTCTGTAGCTATTTCAGGGTGGCTACAGGCCTGAAAAAATCGGCCCTCATATGGTATTGAGGGCATAGTTAGGTCCTAGGAGCGTACCGTGGCACTAAAACGACCATCAAACCTACAGCCCGCAAAATGGCGATGGGAACATATCGCAGGTCAGAAACTGATTCTCTTAACTTATCGCAAACCTAACATGACAATCGTAATGCACCATCCGTGGCTCTGAAACGGTTCATAGAACGTATCGCGGTCGTAAAATGGCGGTTGGAACTTATTGCAGGATTTAAACGGCTCTCGTTATGAACCCAAATGTAAAATGGCGATCGTAACATACTGTGGATCTAACACGCCTAACGGAAATTATATTATATTTCACAAGAGGCGCTATATAAAAGGGCCCTAAAGAACTACCAAAGCTAAAGTTACCAATATCTCTAGTCCCAGTCTTGGGAAAATTAGAGATCATAGTAAATGACCAACTTGTTAAATATTTTGATTCTAATAATATTTTTAGAATCCAATATGGATTTAGAAGAGGTCCACCATTGACGCTTATGGATTATCTGGTTAGACAGATCCTTCAGTCTTTCGGGAGATAAAGCCTATGCTCAGGCTACCTCTGTGATGGAAGTAAATTGATAAAAAAACTAGGATACTATGGTCTCAGGGTCCCCCTTACAGTTCATCAAATCATATTTAAGTAATAGACTATAGTCTCAGTGAATGGTTGTTGTTCAGATGAGGCTTTAGTGGGGTGGGTGTTCCACAGGGTTCTGTCCTAGCCACTTCTTTTCTAATCAATATAAATGATCTACCATTAGCTGTCAAATCAAAAATTTTTCTTATGCCGGCGACACTACATTCTTAACATAAGTCCAAACTTAGAACATCTTAACACTGTTTAGTAATACTTTGAAGGGGCTTCAACATGGTTCTCTGCCAACGGTTCTGCTTAATCAAGATAAAACACAAAACTTGGTTTTAGTTTAAAGCTGCACAGCACAACTCTCTACTAACAACTATATCAATTCAACAAAGTTTAGGTCTGCATGTTGACACTGAACTGACGGTCAAGTCACATAGATACGCCAGTTCAAGACTGTCTAGGGTAGTATTTCTGATGAATCGCTAATACATTTAGTTCCAAAACAATATGTAAGAACATCATATTTTGCCTATTTTGAGTCAATATTTAGATATGGGTTAATTTTGTGGGTAATAGTAGAAGGGTTGAGGAAATTTTAATTTTACAAAAAAAAAGTAATTAGAGCAATGGCCCAGCAGAGTTCTTGGAACACTGTAAACCACTTTACAACAAGAATTCAAACCATTATAAATGATATATATATATATATATATATATATATATATATATATATATATATAATGAATAAATAAAATAAACGAAAATTCCCTGTTAATAGATTTGTATATATTTAACGTTCTCGACTATGAAGTCATCATATTCAAATGAAGTAACAACAAACAAATATTATTTTCTAAGTATAAAATAAAGGAGGTATAATCCATATGGTAAAATAAAATAAAAGCTAGTATTTAAATTGTAGAGTAAAATAGCTAAAACATTTCCAATTTCATGTAAATGTAAAATCTTGTTTCATGATGAACCGTTTTATTTTTATTTTGTATATTTCCGTCAAAAATTTGGGTTTCTTATGTTTACATGGGTAGAATTTAGTATATATCCCGGATCTTAAATTATTCAGGTAAATGTGCAAGTCTTCCTTACAGTTCATTAGTTTGCCTTTCTTCAAAAAATCTAAAATTTCTAAGTTGTCTTCTGCCTTGTAAGAATGGGTTTCATTCAGGATGTGTTCAGCAAAGTTTGATTTCATTGTTGTGGACGCTTGTTAGATTTTACAGCTTGTATGTGTTCACGAAATCTTGATTTAAAGCTCGCCTGTTTGGCCAACGTAAAGCTTGGACAGTCTGAACATTTGATTCTGTAAATCCTTGATTGGTCATAATTATGTCGATCTTGAAATATATTACTTTTACTTTGATCATCTGGAACGATTATTTCGGTTTGTAGGTCAGTCTAAATTTAGAGTTTGAAAATTTAGAGTTTGATCCGGGATATATACTAAATTCACCCATGTAAACATAAGAAACCCAATTTTCTAATTTAAATATACAAAATAAAAAATAAGAACGGTTCATCATGAAGCAAGATTTTACATTTACATGTAACAAAGCCAATGTTTTAGCAGGTTTACTCTACAATTTAAATACCAGCTTTTATTTTATTTTACCATATGGATTATACCTTATGTTTATAATTAGAAAATAATGGTTGTTTGTTGTTAATCGCCGAGACTTCATAGTCTAAACCGTCGCTCCAATATACAAATCTATTAACAGGTACTCGCTTATTTTATTTATTCATTATATAAACAGTATTTACTCATTTTAATGGTATTGCAAGTGTAATAGAAATGATTTTGTTATTGTTGTTTGTGTAAGTTGTTGTTCTTTAATACATTGGTCAAGGCATTTGTCGGTTTAGGTCGACCGACTGAAATTGCTGAAAATGATGTGTACATTGTGGAATCACAATACGATGAAGCTAGACGAGCAATCAAAGAACTTCCAAGAGAAGGATTGAAGAAATACACTCACACTCCTGCTGTTACTCAAGACGAAATCTACTTTTTTAGAAGACTGATAAACCCACAAAAGGTAAAAACACATTTGCAAGTAACTTTAGTTTTACACATCCAGCTTATTATACAATGGGGAAAAATCACAAATACCAGTTATGAAAGAATAGACTGCATGATGCAATAGTTGTAAAGGCTGAAAAATGAATTGTACCAATAATAACTACACTCTTACTTATAGTTTAACATTGAATTAAATTTTTGAATGTACAGTAGACCCTCGATAGAACGGACTAATGTGGCGGAAGGGTGGTCCGGATTTCGAAAAATCACGATACCGATAAGCATATCCTGGTGCATTAGGATCGATAAAAATAGACTCAAGATGATGTAATTGAGGTCCAGATCGGTTACTGGCGTGTTAGGCTGAGCCACACCTTAAAACTCACTCACTCCGTGAGGCAGTACACACTGAAGGTCTTACAATAAAACATATTTAACGTTCAACAATGCATTTATTTTGTTCAAAATACTGTACTTTCACAATTTTATTCAATTCATATTTACAGTAGAAAAGGTTTCTAATTTTAATAAAATTCCTCCATCTGAATGAACACTTTCTTGTTTTTGTCCGCCATTAATCACACACTTTAATCACCGACACACTAACACAAGTTATCACAATACAGATATCACATCTGAATCTGTCAGCTGCAGGTGACTCACTGTTGTTTACATTTGTGACAGTGCAGGGGAGGAGGAATGCGAGCGATGATAGCCTGACATTGTCGATCCACTTCCCTGCTCAGTCTGCGCGTTTATCTGCAACCCGTGGTTCAAGTCCAAAGCCGTTGGTCCATTCCATTGCTGTCAATGCCAATCAACTGGCCCTAGTTTGCTAACAAGATATACACCTCATCATCCATCAAAACACTCATCACTCACCTGCATCCATATTCACCTTAAATCCCTCTAAGAGTGTCGGTCATCTAAAATCAAAGTATCAAAGTAACCCCAGCATCAAGTCGCAAACTCAGAACTCAGTTAGCGTTTCTCGTAGCTCCAGTATTGTCAGCGTGGCGTTAGTCATTAAATATTGTTTAAATTACTAGCATTTAATGGTTGATGTTAAAAATACTGTATGTAACAAAATATGTTTTGTTTATTTAAATTTATTTTATTTTATTAAAATTTTTTATTGAGGGTGGTCGGACCATCGAATCGGTCCGAGGTTCGTTGAGCGGCGTCTACTGTATAGGGTTTATTAGAAAGTTAATTTTACTAATTAGGAATAAATTGGCATTGGACTTTACAGGCTGTTTATTTTAAACGGGCCACCATTAATATCTTGTATTCAATGCACTTTACCGAATTGATTAGGCAAGGAACTTTACCTTACTTTTTCCACAATCAAAAATATGAATTTTAAAATCGACCGCTGTTTTCCAGTGTTTGGAATACCATTTAGAATCCCATATAGGAATCCCCAAATGTTATGGTGCTTTGGATTTTAAGCATAATTTAATGACTATTACCCTTCACATTTTTTGTTAAATCAAATAGTCCTAAGAGTTGCAACCTACCATAGTTCTCAATAAGAAGTAAATTAAGTTGTGCTTAGAATTCAAGAACAGCACTATAATTTTGGGGGTTTTCATACATTCAAGACATTTGCATGTTGGCTACCGAAAAGTGGAAACCGATTTTAAAATGTTCAAGTTTATATTTCTAATTGTTGGGAAAGTAAGATAAAGTCCCTTACCTAAACATTTTTGTAACAAGCATTGTCTACTAGACCAATGCTGGCCCGTTTTAAATGAACCGTATTTTGTATTTAAGCATACGACCTATAAGCTTAACCAACTTTTGATAGTTAGTTGCTTGACCTGGTTCAGAAATGAACTATTAATTTGGAATGTTTAAAGTAGCCTTAATGTCATTATTAAAAAAACACATAATTAAAAATTTTGAATGATTGTAGGTTGGGGCCAACCAAGGTGAACAAGAATCTAAACCAAACTTCTATCTTCAAAACTTCAATGAAAATTCAGTAAGGACTATTAGTTTTATCGAAAATCTATTTCATAAAACTAGGTATATGATGAGTTTACTTTTTAAGATTTGAGTGTGCACTTGCTGGTTGATTGAACCATATGGGTACAGAAAAACTCCTTGGGTGCTAATGAGTCGGCAATCTAGTAGTGAAATTTATTAAAATGTTTGAAAAGGTTAATGTAAAAAAGTCTTAAACCAATCAATTAAAAGAAGGTCTGATACTTGACAAAGTAACTTGAGTCTGTACTAGGTATTTATGATTTTGTAAGTACCACACGTGCAAGGTTCCTTTTTGTAGAAAAAGCGAATGTAGTTTACTAATGTTAGAATTTTCCTAAACATAAAAAAACTCTTTTATTTTAGATAATCTGTTCAACACAATTTTGTCATTAGCTTTTCATTTTTCAAAATTTAATTTTGAAATTAAATTTGGCCTTTAGGCTTAGGCACTTAAGATGAGCTTGTTTTAATTAATATCTTTCTTTCGCTAAGGGTTTGCTCACAGGAGCGCTTGGCTTTTGGCTTGACGTGTGTTTGGCCATTCTCCTAGCGCATTGGTAATTTGGGTTTTATTATGTAACTGAAACTTACAAATAGGGTTGAATAAAATTAACAATTATTAAATATATATTTATTTATGTTTTTAATTTTATATCATAACTGTAAAACTATTAATACTTAAGTTTAGTGTTTCAGGGAGACCTAGGTAAATCAACTTGTTAATTTGACTTGCAACTTATTAGGCTATGCTGCTGTAGCCTGGCCTCCAGCTCAGGCCTAGCTTGCTGCAGCTTAACAATAATACTGAGCATATTATGTCCAACCTATTAAACAAATGTCGAACCTCTTAGACCTAGTTGCAATTGAGACTTCATCTGCAGCAATTGTCTGGTTTTATTTAGCAAAGAACTGAAGGAATTAGTAGAACTGATCAATGATGACCAAAATAGCTAGAGAAACGATAAGCAAACATTTGAAACCGACCCTTCCTTGCATCATGATGGCATAACTGTCCAAAACTTATTGGTTGCTTTAAGTTAAAGTGCAGTTTGCTAATGGGTACTTGTTCTTAATTTTACTCTTTAACGTTTCAACACATTTTTGTAACATAACAAAAATTTACGACTACAGAAATTTTTAAATGTAGACATTTAGCCTTGAGTTTTAAAGATATTGATACGCTTGTTTGTTTTAATGCTATCCTGAGCGTATATTTTGGTAAGTGATTATCAATTTTTTTAATTTTTTAAAGTGTATCTGTAGCCTCTGTGTTTTGTAGTTTGTGCAGTTGTTGGTTTCCTATTTTTGTAGTATAAAGTTCTGAGCTTAATGAAACTCATATGATTAAATAGTCCGTAACTTTTGAGTCAAGTTAAAGTCAAGCTTTTATTTTGTTCTCTAGTTCGAACAGAATTTCCTTTTTTAACTGTAAACATAATTGTTTTAAAACTTAAGTAAAGTTACTGTTTCCTAAATAAAAACTGGTCAAGCAGTATCATTTCTGTAATTTTATCCATTAGGGACTGACTATAATTGTTTCCAAGGTAGCCAGCTTGACTTGAAGTATTGGCATAAAGTATATAAACGTATGGTTTTTATGCTTGAGTACTTGCACATACCTAATTTCCATTTAAATATTTTTAATAGAAATATATGTAGAATCTGTTGTGCTCTTGCTGAAGATTGGCCATGAAACTGTTAATTGCAGTGAATTGTTTTGTTACAGTGTTCGGGAATGTCTCCGGCCACCAATATCAAGCTGGAGGATATGTTGTGTGAGGACTCGATGGATGGAGGACCTCCGTCTGTCGGTTCCTTCCATGTCGGAGACAACAGCAACATGAGCACTCCGCTCACTAGCAAGAAGGCGAGCACACTCACCAGCGTTCACGTTTACGCAACGGCTATATTATGCTTTCTTCCTGTGTGCTCCTACTGATTAAATTCTTCCAAAAGCTAGGAGCTTTGTTTTTTATGATTTAATAAATGACAAGTGAACACCTAAAATTACTTATGTAACTGGTCATTTTTAAATTTGTGTTTAATTTTCTGTGAACTTTTAAATTGTCTTTTTTTTGGTTTTGAAGTTTTTACAGTACATCAATTTAGAATTGAAAATGACATTTAGCAAAATATATTTTTGGAATAGTTAAACACATTAAATGATTAGGTGGTGTATAAATTAGCAAGTGCATTCTTTAATTACAACTAGTCAACTAGCATTTAAAAATCAGTTTTGTTTTGTTTTTATTAACATTTCTTTTAATTTATTCCTGAACCAGTGACTGAAACTAACCATGGGAGGGTAATTTTTCAGAAGAGAGATTCAAAGAAGCTCGTGACTGGCTACATCCTGTATTCAGGAGACGTGAGGAAAAACATTGCTGCTGACAATCCTTCTAGTTCTTTCGGCGAAGTGAGCCGCTTGGTAGGCAACGAGGTATTATATTTTGTTTTTGTTTATTTCTCCATTATTATTATTTTCAGTGTTGTGATTCCTCTAGATGGCTTTTTATTTTAAAGTATTGTGGATGCATGGCATTTTCTTAATTTCACCCTACTCCTGGTCTTTTGAAATTGTCAATCATCGTGGCATCATGGCTACAAAGAAGATAATGCAGTGTAGCGTTACAATACATTATATAGAAAGATACCTAATTGACTTCTGTCCAGAACAACGTTTTTAATCAAAAGTAAAGAACACCCTAATTGAATAAAATTTGAATGGCTGGTTTCATTAGCCAGCTGTGATGATAACACTATTGTATTGCTAGTATGAAATACAACTAGGCAATAATTGGTTTGAGAATGGTAGTTTTATTATTTATTGATGATGACAGTGGCGCAACCTACCTACGGCTGAGAAGATCTGTTGGGAGGAGAAAGCGGCGCGAGTGAACGAAGAGACGGCAGCTAAGTTAGCGGAAGCTGAGAACTGTCCTTCGCCGTCACCGTTGCCCGCCAATGCCAACAACCCGCAACACCCGGACTTGGTGTACGAGTGTTGCTGGGACAACTGTGACTGGCAGTTTGAGGATATGCAAGACTGCATTGAACACGCGGTCACCGAGGGCTGTGGCCATGTACACATGTTCTTCGCAGCAATACCTCCTAATGGTAAGCACTTGGTCAGTGATCAGCAGATACGAGGGCTATTTTTTAATGAATCTGTCGTAAAGCTAGTAGAATGAAACCATATGTACAAATTATAAGCCATTGGATAGGCTAGATAGCTCATTGTGAAGCTGACAGTATGCTTTTATGATCTCTAAACGTCAAAACAAAATATTTGATAGATGGTTAAAAACAGCCATATTAACTTTTTTTTAAATTATTTAATCCAGTTTTTTGCAAAATAGTTTTTAAGAGCCTTTGTTTAGTCAAACGGATTTGAGTTTAGACTTCAACTTTAAAAGTTGCATGAATTCCAGCGTGCAAACTCAAGCAGGTTAAAGAGGTGTGAATTGCATCCGTTTTTGGTTATGGAACCTGGTGGCGGAATGCTTTTTAATAGCTGTGATTGGCCAAACAACCCCACCCTCTGTGGTTGCAATCAATGACTTCATAGCCATCTACTAAGACAACAAGCAACACACCTGCCTTCTTCTCTTAATATCCTTCCTTTCTAAAGAGTACAAGTCTGATGATCCATTAGCCAGTTGCTTCTTCCCAACATTCATCCCATTAGTCTCTCCACTGTGAAATCAGAAACTTATGATGTATCTTTCATTCTGTCTTACCGTTTTAAAATTATTTCTTTACATTTTAAAAATAAACATTTGTTTGTCAAGATCTGGAGTTTCAATGCCAATGGAGAGGATGCACTCGCATGCGCAAGAATATTGCTCCCTTCCCCAGTCTACAACGTTTGGCCAGGCATGTCAAGGAAGTTCACATTCTGAAGTCTCAGGGTCGTGTTGTTCACCCAGACCACAGAAGCAAGTATGTATTTTTCGATGTCAAATTAAATATAATATAGCTGATGAAGGTAAAAAAAAATGTTCAAGCCCATTTAGGTAATGTTGATTATACCTACCACTCAAAAATGTTATAGAAGTTTTTCCAATGAAATGTTTTAAATTTCATACGTGAATTGAAACATTGAAACAACAACAAGTTACGTTATGTTAGTATCATAATGTAACAATAAAAAGTGTATTTTATTTTGTAGACTGAATAAAACCATACACAGTTCTGTTATAACTAAGACATATGAACTTCTAAGCAACCTAATTAGTAATTTCACTGGTCCAAAAGTTCTCACCAAATCACAGTTATTTTTAACTTCAACTACTAAGCTAAAATACTATTGAGATAGTGGCTTAAAAAAGTCGTTTTCAGGAACTTTATGCCGTCAGTCGGCCGCCCCCTCCCCCACCTGTATCTACCCCCCCTACTATCAGCGAAACTGCAGCCGGTTCGTTTAATCATTTTGCTGAAGTGATTTTCAGTGTTTGCTTTGGTTTTCAGTAGACCATGATTTCCTCTAGTGTTCATGTTAGTATTAATCCTGTTTTGCTACTGCCAATTTGAAAATATAAGTTCATCATTTTGTGCTGCCCAGACTGATTTCTATTTTAGATGCAAATAGAAAAGAAGCATGGCTATGGTTTTCATCTCTTTCAGTGCCAACATGAATTTTAATAGATAAATCTTGAGAATATATGTATTCTTTTTTCTACATCTCTATTTGGAAAGTATATGGGATTTTTTAAGTGAGCACATAAAGTATAAAATCAAACAAAAACTAATGTTCCAACATATTTGCTATGTAAAAGAAAGATAATAGTAAAGTTAGTCTTGTTTAACGAGGTGAAGTTAGGACAGCAAAGTCATGTCTACCTCTCAACCTCGACCTTTACCTAGCGTTACCGTATAGGGACATTACAAATGTAAGTGGTGACAGCGGGGATCGGGCCCTCGCCAGCAGAGTGATCAGCTCCGGAGCCGTGCACGATTCCAACCCGGCATAGGTTCGCTATGTGTATTAAACAACAGAATGAAAGAATAGAGTTTAAGAAAGATGACCTGAGGTACCTTTTCAACGGTTTTACCCAATATAATTAATTAATTACATTATTTGTATCTTAAAAAATTGTAGCAAACGCACGGGAAGATAGTTTTAGGAATGATTGCAAGAATTTATCGATTACTTTAGCTGTATTTGTTTTTATCACACATTGCAGTTATAGGTAACTCTGTGTAAATGACTAAATGTTCATTGTGTCAAGAGCATAAATAAATTTAATCCACTTTAAATCTTACTACAATTTGTAGTATAATTTTGCCTAAAGAACAACAATACATCTTATTTATATAAATGAGTTTTTAACACAAAAATAAGTGCCTAAAATAAAGTAGTATGTTAAATATTAAAACCAAAATAGTGGTTTGGTTGAATTTCACTTAGATTTCTCTTAGATGCAATAATTAACTTTTGAATCTGAGAGCATGGTTTTAATTTCGATTTAATTATTTAAGTACAAGTAAAACTTATTGTTAATTAAGCTGTGGTGTTAAACATGTCCTTAAAAATGTTCTACCAGATATTGTATAGCTAAAAACTAGCCCTGTTCAGTTGTTTATCACTAGAGGATATATATGCCAAGACAAACTTGGAATGATAATTCTACCAACTGCTTTATCATTTTGACAAAAAATATCTAAAACTCTCACACAATGAAAGAGGTTAAATTATCTTGATAAATTATACATAGAAATAGTTTTGAATCAATCTTACTCATGAATTTAGTTTCATAGCTCCAGATCCTAGATACACAGTGTTATCAATGTTTGGCGAGATATGCATGGGGAGTGTTTGACACCAGTTGACTAGTGTAGGTTAGACTAGTGTTTTTGTTGTTGTGTGATATCGTGAGCATGTGCATGCAGACACTTCCTGCCATCTACCCGGTCGAAGCCGGTCACCAAGCCGCTCCCTCACGGAACCCTGCCTGGCATCGGTCTGCACACGGCTTGTGAGTATCCCTTCGCCCGCTCTATACAAACGTACTTATAGTTTATATTTTTATTCCAATTCTGGTTACAATTTCCAATTTATTAAATTAGTTTATAGTATAAAAGTATTGTTAATTTGACTAACAGTTTGCCTATGCTATTGGCAAATTATAAAAACTCCGAGTAATAAAGAAAAAATTAGTTACAAGCATAACAAATTATTGTAGCATGCTAATGAACCAAGAATAAAGAATTACAGTTTGAGGAACAATTACTTTCCAGAGATACTTGTAAAATTGGATCACCTAATTTCTGTTCTAAATAAGTGCTCAACATTCAATAATGTACTTAAAGTTGATTCACATTTCACAAACAATTTATAATAACTAGATGTGAAATGCCTCAAATATTAGACAATCCTACTTAAAAAAATAACTTTAAAAGCATTGGACATACAGTACAGTCTCTATAATCCGGCCATTCACCACTCCGATACGTCCAGTGATCCGGCGCTGTGACCGCATCATTTAGTTTTCAAGTCTCTACTTGAAGCGTGTGTTGTTTATTGCGAATCGGTGCTTCCGTTCAGTACAAGCCGTAAGATGTCTCAGAAATGTAATCATGTTACTTTGACATAGATAACAAGTATGTGATTTTTAAATGATTAGAAGGTGGGGATAAGTTAACATCGGCAGATCAAAAATTCACAGACATTAGGAAGAATAAGAATGAAATTGAATCATTCTTTAAGAGTTGTGAACCATCCTCCAACGTAAAAAAGATTATTCCTGGAAAATTGTGTCTTTTTAGTGAACCACCACTAATTCGGCATTTCCGCTAATCCAGCGCTTCTGAACCCGATATAGGGCCGGATTAGTGAGATGTACTGTACTTCAAATAACAATAGTCGAACAATCAATTGAAATAATAACTGTGATGCTTGTTTAGCCATGGCTCCTGGTCTCCTGAATTACTCCAGAAACACTCCCTCGCCGTTATCACAAAATGGTGGAGGTAAGTGCTATTTCAATGAAGTTCTATCCATTATTTCATGCATTTAATTTCTGACAAGTATTTCTTATTACATTATATTGCTTCTAAGTGTTTGACCGACATACAATGTAAATGTGTACTGTACAGGTTCAGTGGGGGGTCGTCATGTCGAGCCCTTGTTCGTGACAGTTCCACCAAGACCGCAAAGGCTTCTGCACTCAGAGGCTTACATCAAGTGAGTTTCACGTTTACTACTATTGATTTTTTTCAGTAATTAATATTCAACTAAGTCAAAATATATCAATACCTTGATACAACTGTGACTGAGCTAATTTAAAATTCTCAATGTAAAAATGCAACCTCCTTTTTAACCCTTTGAGGTCTCGTGTCGACTATAGGTCGACAAACGCTATTTCCTTTTGAACGATTGGATGTCCAGTATAGTTGCGGTTGAAACAGTCTCTGATATGCAAGGACTACGCTACACTAAAGGCACCTAGCGAGAACACGAAACTACCACTCCCTCCTCCGACGCCAACTCACGTGTGAGTTTGACAGCCCACGACAAACAGCCGGTGGTTTAGTGGTTATAGTGACGGACAGTTGGTCCCTGTCTGTCTGGCGTGGGTTCGAATCCCACCGGTGCTCTGGTGCGGTGCAATGCTAGTCATTGGATCAATCCGGTCGCGGGGGCCACAATGACCGCTCAGGATCACTGAAGAAAATGGCTCATCAAATCCAGTCAGGCGGAGAGTGGCACTTTTGAGCTTAGGGAGCTAAATCCTGGCTTAGAGGAGTGGTTCAATGACTGGTAATGCACCCATTACCAGAGCGGTTTTGCCAAAATTTTGCTTACAGGGGACTTGGAAAACCCATACAGGAGGCTTTTTAAAAATAAAATGAGACCGCAAAGGGTTAAACAAATCATTTTTTTGCTATTAAAAAATTATAACATTACTTAAAAATTTATGTTTATTGCTTGAACACTTTTAGCCAGTGCTTTAAAGTTTGGCAAAGATGTTAAAACACCATCCTAAAATAATGAAGTATTAATAGTTCCATATTCCTTGCAAATAAAAAAGTACAATATTTTTCAAAATTTTTTCAAATCAATATTTTTTTATTTGTCTGTACTTTCACATTTATTTTAATCTGGAATAGACTCTGGACCAATAATACTAAAAAATTAATGCTCAGATGTTAAATAGTATCAAGGAGTTCATTATCGTTGGGATTTGTGATGGATGGACAGAGGAAGAGGCGCTGCTAACATAAGTAGGCCAACACTCCTTGTGTGCCCTGTAGCCTCTTTCAAAACGAGACTTTCAGGGAAAAACGCTGCAGTGCTCTATAATTGGCTGGAAGCAGCCAGGAAGAGTCCACTGTAATAACTCTTTTGAATAGTTTGAGCAATACATAATATCAGGATTCGATTGAACAAAGCTTCAACCTGTTTCGGTTTTGCAGATACATTGAAGGACTGCACTCAGATTCTCGCACTATATCAAACTGGGACAAGCAACTGAAGGGTTCGGTAGAAACAATAGAACCTCCAGATCTGTCTAGACTACCGGCTCACTGGCTGGGCAATGGTGTCGGCAACCACGGAAACATTCTAAACGCTCTGTGGACACTTCGAGACTTTATGTTTCGGGATGCACTGGGGATCTCAAAACTTGTTTAGGCAGAAATACCACTTTGATATTTGCCATGCAAATCTACTTAGACTATTTAACCTAGTGTGTTTTGATTGTTAAGGTGGTTGTGTGTATGTGTGGTACTTTTGTGTGTAAAGCCAGAGATCGTCCCAATTTACACAACTTTGAAAAACTTATTGAATTATTGTTTACGTTAAGGAAGTCCTTTTTCATAAAAAGAAAGTCATCTGTTCGGGAGAATTATGTTGGGACACTTAAACGTTGGAGACAAGTTAGGACGATATAGTTAACTTGGGACTATAGTTAACTTAAGATATCTTAACAAATGCTTTGTGAATACTTAAATAATCGGGAAAAATCTGTTGCACTTTCTCTTAATCCGCTTAGTTATTCACAAAACAACTATTTCAACAGCCTAAATTGACTATTACCGGTAAATGGGGACGTTGATTATCAACCGTGGGGAAGTAATTGTTAGATGATATGGAGAGTGTGTTAGATTGTATGACATATCCTAATAAATCCTTCATTTGTTAATCTAGGCCAACATACAAATAATCCTTTTCTAATCTAGTGCTGATCCTCAAACAATGGGTTGATGCGTTGTAAACAAAAGCAAATACAAATTATGTAACAATCACAAAAAGCACACAATTAAAAATGTTGATTAGGACGAGGTTTTTGAAAGGGAATGCCATTATCGTCACTTTTATACAAAATAACAAAAGTAGATAATTAGTAAATGAAAAGCTGTGTTTTACGTTTTTGTTGTTTCCTACAGATAATGGCATTGCCTTAAGATAAGGGTCTCATCCTAAATCAACGTTAATATAAATAAATTCCTCATATTGTTAAATTATTAACCTGCCTGAGTACCTTTTTTTCATCCTAAGGTGACAGAAAAGTGGATAAAAAAATTTCTGTTCTCTAGCAATGTAAGGCCGAGTTACATTAGATAACCATAACTTCTTTTTTCTTCAAAAACTGTGTTTTAAAGAATATATTGAATGTTATTACGATCTACACTCCTTGAGGTCATGAACTCGGCTCACTATTCCAGTTTGCCAGTTCAGCGGAACAAGGCAATTTAAACAATAATTTATCCTGAGTGCTTGCAATCACCTAATTTCTGTTGTTCTAATAATTAACTTTCTGGTTAGCATTTTTGTTATAGATTATTCTAATTTAAAATATATTTAATTTTTTAACAGCCAAAACAATTTTGAAATAAGAATCTTGTATTATAACAAAATGTAGTTGGCCAAAAAACTTCAGTAAAATCAAAATGTTTATTCCAAAACATGCATATGTAAGAGTAGTAAAACAAGGTTATAGTTGAGGTAGTAGAGGCATAGCTTTACATCTACAAAGAACAATTATTGTATAAGTTGAAGTTTTGTATTGAATTGAATGTTTGTATTTTGTTAGTTGTGTTGTAAGTCATAGATTTTAAGAAAGAAGACTTAATCAAACCATTATAGAAAATAAAAAGCAATAAAACAATAATTTCAATACTCCAAATTTATTTAACCTTTTTGAAATGCTCAGAGACTACTATTGTAGTAGTATTGTAATTTTACTGCTACTGAGGCCCAGTAAGACCAAATTGATTTGGTGTTTCATAAACCAGAATCATCCTTTCCAAGCAGTTCTTTAGTCAAGTGAATGTTATGGTCCAACTTATTATGTTGAACTTTAATGGCTTGATCCCAATCTACCAATACTTTTACATCATACATTCAGTTAGAGTTACTCTAAGCAACTCCAAGAGCCAGTTTCACTGCCAGTGATTTACAGAAAACTCGTGAGCTCAAACCGGTTTCAGTCAAGGACTTATAAAGTCGGCTTTTGCAGCCAGGAGTTTAGTTAAGACTCGAGGGTTTACATCCGGCCCTAAACTCCGTAGTTTACAATTTTGCTTTTAGAGTCAGGGGCTCAAATATCTCAATCCATGAGGTAGGAAAAATTAGGGTTCACAGCCACAGATATCTGTGAAAGCCTGGCGTCCAACTAAAACTGGGGTCTGAAATTAGCTTAAAACAAGCAGTTTTAAACCTAGGCCTGAGCCTGGGTCAGAACTAAAAGTTAAGGTTTAGAAGTTCTTTTCCACTAAAAAGGCATATACCGGTATTGTAATTTGTTTTACTTTTTATCATTATAAGGAATTTGTGAACAAATCATATTTTCAAACATTTTATTTATTTTAACATTTTTTTGTACCTGCTCAGTTATAGTTTTCTCTTTTTCACAACTAGTTTTTAGCATAAAATAAAAAATTATATGGAACACTGATTTATTACCATGCTAATACAGACCACAACAAATAATTTCAATTAGTTTCATTATGGGCTGAACCTACCCAATCCTATTACATAGTTAACAGTGTCGTTGGTTTGAATTGTTGTACTTATCCTGAAGTCTACACCATGCTATTTGTAACTCTTCAGCCAATATTAATTTGGCTCAATGCCTTAGTCTTAGAATGATGATTTTCGGGAATTTTTTACACATATATTTTTTTATTGTGTTCCAGTGTTAGCTATCAAACATCAATATAAATGGTTATAAACATCCGTTGACCCATTCTCAACAGACGGCTAAAAAACATATTACCAACAACATAACAATGTTCATGAAATGATTAAAGTCAAAGTATCTTATTATCAAATCTTATAAATCAACAGTTTTCCCTCATAAGACTACGCAGACGTAAAGGATCAAGTAGTTGCTCTGCACGAGGATTGACTCCGGCTGAAGCCCTGTGCACGCGATTCTCACCTCCGCTTTGATCAGTTAGCATACCAGAGGAATTCGCCCCTTCTGTGTACTATGAGTGTTTAAGTATAATAGTTTATATATTTGTTATTCTACGCATCTTTCCTAACGTTGCAGCAGTCGTTTGGAACACTGTCGGTTAAATTTAACTAGTTCTAGTAAACAATTTTATTCTTTATTAGACAGTTTGTTTTTTAAATTTCTAAATGATCTAATAAGATCCAGCTCTTGAAGATATGTAGTTCTAGTATGTTAATGTAAATATTTCCTGTGTGATAGACTTATATGTATGTGAAAATCAAAATTATTTAGTAAGAATTTTACCAGTCTAAAATAAAAGTTACAATACAGTAGAGTCTCGATTATCCTACCTAAACTGGCCGCCAGATAAGAGCAAGGTTGGATAAGCGAAAAGGTCGAATAACACAGAAATTGGTAAAAACAACGTTGAAAATATGTTAAAGTAATTTTATTTACACATAAGAATCTTTTAAAATACATGTAGCGTTCTAAAACAATGCTTACAGTCGGGAAGGAAAGTGCGGTCACCGATCTGTCACCTAGCACGCGAATACAATGCGTACAGTCGAGTAGGAAAGGGGCTGCATTGTGCGGGAATCTGCTGCGTACAGTCTGATGTGATGAAAGTGGCTGTTTCGCGCAACAGCTTTCTGCCAAAACTTGTGATAAATTACCGATAATAAATTGCCCCGGTGGGCCGGATAACTCGGAAGGTCGGATGACCGAGACTCTACTGTATTGGTTTTGATATGATTATTTCTCATTACTATTTCCAATATTGAGCACTTTCTGCCTTCAGTGTTCCCTCATTTCAGGCTATTCAGGCACACAGACCGCCACTGGCCTGCTTATGTGGTCATAAAAAGAAAACCAAGTAAAATCTTTCTTTACTAATTTTGATTTAACTATCTAGGCCCATACAATAAATTTTTGCCTACGGGCTAGAGTTTACCCTACTTCAGGTCTGTAGGCTAACTATCTTGTTGAGGGCACGTGCTGTGGTAGTATCCAGGACGTGGTAATCGGTATGAAGCATGTTATTATTACTACCTATAATACTTAAATTTAAAATGAAAATTGTCAAATATTAAAAAGATTTGAACATTACTTAATAAATAGACATTTTACTAACTAAGATATTTTAAAAGGTTTACCATTTCCATTAGTATAGTTCACTACTAGAACCGAAAGTGGCCTTTTTCTATGCATGATTAAAGTTCATGTGTGAGGCGGAGCGTCACACAAAAACAGCCAGTTTTTATGGGAGGCAAAGCCGAACATGGAAATGCAATCATACACTGGAAAAGGAAACTTGTTTTACACTGCTGTGGGAACGGTAAATGTTGATTTAATCGTGTAATAGTGACTTGAATACAAAAACACTGGTGCTCATATTGTGAAGACAAACTTAAAGGAATCCAGAAAATGTCTTTTGCTCTTTTCATTTTTGGTGCACATACAACTGCACCACAATCAACTGTTTAGAGATTGTTTATTTATGTTGAAAATGTGCTATTTGGGAGCAGTATGATGGAAAATTTATTAACATGAACAAAAGCTATAATATTATGATGAATTATCTGATTCTCAAGCCACTTCATATTTTCTTACTGAGGATTTTCTCATTTAGACTGTGCAACTGAATGATCAATCTTGCTCAGCTGACAAATTAACCAGTCGACTGGCCCAGCTGTTCCCTTCTGACAACTTAAGTCTTTTCAGCTGTAGGAATGCTAACGTTTCTCTTCATATTAATGAGATAATCTGGATTATTTGTCTTGGATGCCTTTTACAATTCACCTAAATGACTGAAATAAATGTACCTTTACTGTAAAGTACTATGAGTACCTCCAAAAGATATTTCATAAACCTCGATTGTGGGAAAACCTATGTGTATTGCATTAAAATTAGGGTGCTACTGTACTGGCATACCTGAGAGAGGAAGTGACAATTAGGCCCGAGGACCTGAAAATTAGGAAAATAAAGTCATGCTAATCAAAGATAATTAAAAATGGAGCTTTTTTTACATTTCTGAAAATTTGGATTGAATAGAAATGTACAACCATAGATAAACTACAAACTTTTATGTAGTTTATCTATGGTACCGTACAACTAACTAGATTACATAAGGAAAATGAAAATATACCAAAATGAATAAACCTAATGTTACTTTTCAAGAGTTAGAGACAAGTGACTCCTGGTCATTCTATGATGCTTGTATACAACATACGACACTCTTAAGTTGGATTTGTAAGTTCAGCTTGTTTCAACATTGAAGGCAGTTCTTTATGTAAGCTTGTTCAAACTTCTTGTTTGGATCAGCCAACAGTTTAAATTACTGGATATTGGTTTTATTGTATGCATACTGGAACAAAAACACAGTCATAAAGAGGAATCACCATTCTTTGATTTCTTTCTATTTAAAATTCACAATTAAAGAACTTAGTTTGCAATAATTTAAAAAAGTAAGTCTCAAATAAAAATAGATTAATTATGTACTTTTAAATTATTACTGAAGAAAATAGTCATTAAAATAAGCTCAAGAAAATTTTCACTTCTAATAAAATCTTTTACATTGGTTCTGCATTTGACTATTTGGTTGTGTCATCTGGAATTAAAATTGGGCTTTAGTCTAAAATTAAATCAGAAAAGACATAATAAAACTATGGTAATACTTAAAAATAAGATTTTAGGGATATAAGGAGTGGTTTAGTTACCAGAGGGATAAAAAGGTTTAAAATAACATAATGTTCAAGATTTTTGACCTTGTATTGCAACAAATATCATGGGGTTTAAAGTATTTCTTTATTTCATTTTTGCTTATCTTTACTAGTTTATTTGTTTGATATATAAAATATTATTATTATTATCTTGCTAAAACAGTTTATTTCCAATGTGAGTAGATTCAGCGGATATGCCCCACAGAGAACTGCTAGAAGAGAGGCAATTCCCTACAAACTGGGGATTAATTGACACCATCGGCGGCCACAATGTTTGTTTAATTGTCTCGTCAATCACACATTCTCTGCCCTTGACAATCCACTTACAAAGTGAAATCAGAAATCTGTCTGCTCTCTTCTCTGTACCTGGTAACTAACGTATTGTCATGTTAACACTTTAGAATATTTTGAGTCAACATAGTTTATAGACTTTTCAAATTGATTTTAGACAGTCGTTTAATACAAAAAAATTATATAATAAAGGTGGAACCTTTGAAACATTATAGACTTTCAAAAATTAATTGGAAACACTTAAAAGTCTAACGGGGTCAGACTAAATTCAGAGATTATGGATTAGTATAAGATTTTATTTGTATAACTGTCATGTTAACTTATTCTTTTGACTTCCTTATATCTAAGTCAATGTATTCTTTAAATATACGTGAGTTGTTACTTGTTGGTTGTGAAAATATAGACTTGAAACCACTTTAAATCCAACCTTAAAAGTCTTTAAATCAGAAAGCATTTTTTAGTGTTGGTAACTTTATGTATAATATTAATAAACACTAATGGTAAATTGATTTACATAATACATTCATTGGTTTACATTCACATTAATCTTGGGTTTAAAGTTAGCTACTTAAGAGGCTGCCAGATAGAGCACGAGCAGCCTCTATCTGGGATAGGAAATTTAACAAGGGATGATTTGCAAACGATGTTTTTAAGTAGATTAACATACCAAAATGGGAAAAGTGTTTCAATAGAAGCATAAAGCTATTAATGCTACAGCATATAAAAGGAAAAAGTAAAACTTGCTAGACAAAATATTTATTACAATTATTCAAGTTTTAATAAATGTAATCAATAATTTATTGTTTGACAAAAGTACTCGTTTTAGAATTCATATACAGCAGCCTCAACAGCTTTATGCTTCTGTTGAAACTGAATTTTTATTTAAATATGTTAACCAATTAAAAACATCGTTTGCAGTTTTTACTCCATGCTATAAGCGGTCCAGCGGCCTCTTAATAATAATATATTTATTGGAGAATAATACTCCAACAATAATTTTGATAGGTCTCCCCTATACAATCATTGGTAGTTGTAAACAAACTATTAGTTTACTTGAAAATTAACTTAATAATATAATTGATCAAAAGCACTGAATAGCCAATACTAAAAGCCTATCCAATTGATTGTCCAAATACAGTTGTAATCATCATGCCTTATGCTAGAAGTCCTAGAACAAAATATACTGTATCAATATTACCACTCAAACTAATGTTATCTTATATTTTATGAAGTGAATATACTACTTCATATTTGTTTACAACTACGCAGAACATAACGCATTTCTGAGGTAAGATCCCAGACTCTTGAGTGTCTGCTGCAGCTGCTGATGCTGTGACAGAACCAGAAGTTAAACTCTCATCAATCTAATTATTTCATTCAGGTCTAACTCAGAAACCCTGCATCATTTACAACTTCAACCTGTAATAATTGATTAACCTCAACTTTGAACACTCGGATCTGAGGGGATGAATGGTTTGCAGATGTAGTTAGTAAATGATGTACTAACAACAAACTTTACATGTAAGTATCTTGCAAAACCTGTATTAAATGCACACATTTTGTACTACCAAAGTAACAATTTTGCTTAAAAACTTATAGACAAATAAATAAGACAAATAAGATCTTTATTTTCTTTCAACAATTTACAAAAATTGCAATGGACATCGTCGTTAGAGTTCAGTTCATAAAATAGCAAACAAATTAACATTCAAATATTCAATAGTTTACTTTCACTCATTTACTAAGCACATTAAAAACTACATTAACATTATTATAGAATATGCCGCTTAACTTTATTTTGTCTTTGTACAATTGTTTAGTTAATGTATAAGTAAAGAAAAACACATACAGTACAGTACCTAGATTGCCACTGGTAAGAAGTATTCAAGTCAACGGATGGTTCATAAACACTCTTCCGTAAAAGAAAATTATTAATTATTATTAAAAATGGTGTAATACTCTTATACAAGAGCTGTTTTTACATTAAGTTCCGATCAAACATTCTGAAACGCACACTGTTAGTGGAGACGTTACTTTATATTCATATTAAAGAACATTCATTTACATATAATTTGGTATATTCACGATGAAGATCTGAGCTACACCAGAGTCCATAACGAGAAGTGGACGCAATTCACTCTTAAATCTGCTTAGTTCACAAAATGCTGGATCACACACAACTTAAAAGTTAAAGAAAAATTCAAATGTGTTTGGCTAAAGTAATGTTCTAGAAAAATGATGCCAAATATATTTTTATAAGCTATTAGGGCTATTATTTTACCGGCAGGAATATTACAAGTATAAAACATTTTGTTTCACGCACCGTAATAGAAATGGCAAAAGAAAATGTCAAGCTTACTGTTGGAGTCACAATGAGTCACGTCAGTGGCGTAACTAAGCCATCGAGCGCCCCCCGCCAGCTGACAGGGTGCGCCCCTCCCCTCATCCAAGATACAAACCAACAAAAACTCAGTTAAGTGGCCTCTGTTTTGTTTTTACGTGTTAATTTATGGTGATAATACGATGAGCTACACAGTAGCATCTCTTTGTCGTGGTTATAGATCAAATGAGCGTAGACCTACTTTAACTACTGCAGTATAACCTGAGGAAATAAAAGTTAATTTTAAGTTTGGCATGTAGTTTAATATTGTTAAATGATATTGTTATTAGTTGTTCTATAATATATTGTACAAAACTAAAAGTTACACCCGATTTCGAACGAATTGTTTAAGCTTGTTGATGCGTACGCCTCGTCAACACACTCACTAATCGGTAGTTTCTACACCTTCACTTTTACGGGCTTATTTGAAACGTCGGCAGTAACCGACTAAACTGTAGTTGTAAAAGGAACTTATTTTAAAACATTTTGTAACTTTTTCTTGTTTTTCTTTCTTGTTTTGAGCGCCAATTAGTTTCCTAGACATCAAATCTGAACGCTGCATCTACAGACTACAGTAACTGTTACAAACACACGTGAAACAAAGTAAGAAATAGGTTAGGTCCACAGTGTCGCAGTGACAGTAGGTATTGCACAACTGACGTGGCGTTAGGGCAGGGTGGCGTGTGTGTCCCTGCGCAGTGCGCCCTGCGGTTGGTGGTTGAATGACTCTTCAGTGACCAGTGGTTGTGATCATCCGCGCCTTAAAAGCAGCTGTACAGTACAGGGCTGAGGAGAGAGGTGATGCCTGACGGGCGATGGACTAATCTATGCCAGTCCAGAGCCACCATCATTCAAACCCAGCCCTAGGTTAATTATTTTGACTTACTATCCAACACACAAATATGGATTGCAAATATAATTTTTTTTTTTTTTCCTAAAGCATACTTTTTATTCTGACGCTGATGATTGGCAAGCAACATAGCAAAGGCTACGCGCCCTCCAGCGCCCCCAGGACTGATGCGCACCTGCGGCGGGCTGGGGTGTTATTTACACCACTGACATTATCCAACAAAGTAGTAAAGTTTTCACATATGGCTTCAATTGCCTACGAGCTATACACAAACAAAAATTAATTTTTAAACAGCCATTGTATAAATTATTGTAAATACTTCAAATGTCTCCTTTACTATTGATGTTTCCATAATCTCTGGTAATAAAAACACATATTTCCCTCCATGAAAATAATATTTATTATCATTCACATATGTGTAAGGCCCAGCCAAACTTGCAAAGCACATTAATGCCATCTTGAAAAGTTGGCTTTTTTTAGCCCAGACTAGAACCTTCAACCTCTAGAATTGAGTTACTTTTTCATGAGTCCATGTTACTCCTCTCCTTTTAGTAACTTCCCTCTGACCAACTTACCAATGAAACAATTTTTGTGTAAATATAAAACTGTTACTGCTTTACATATTATATTAAAACCAAGTTTTAATATGATCATTATGAACTAATTATTGCTGAGGCTCAGAGGCTGTTACTTAACAGTAAGTGACAAACGAGTCAAACATTTACAAAACCATTACCACAAAGATAAATTTAACATATTCTGCGCAATGTCACAACGTGAATATGTCACTTATGCGTGAGGGACTGACGGTGATGATTTCAATTTAGTGAATCACAATATGGCTCCTGCACATCAAGATAATGGACAATCAACATTAGACATGCTCGCAATCTCCATATCATCAACTTGATCAGCTGATGGCTTAGTGACATGTACAATGTACAAGCTAATCAATCACCAAACTTTCTACACTACTGCAGCGCTTTCCAACCCAAATTATAAAACGTAATGTATGTGCCAAAGTTCAAAAGAATTACAGTGAGGTTTATGTATTGAAAAATATATACAACCACTGATGTAAACTTATTATAGAAACTAATAATGATAACACTTAATGGTACTGCTGATGATACAATATAAAATTTGAATCTTAGAACAAAGTTATACTTATAACACTTTTTATATGTAATTTTTTAATTAAGTGCATACACACTTTTATGCATTTAAGCTATATTAAAATTTAAAAAACAAAATAGATGCACATTTTGGGATAACTATTTTTAGCCAAAACAAAAATAATAATTTTTATGTTATAGTTTTTGCTGAAAACGGGTAATCCCATAATATACTTCAATTTTGTTTTTAAAAAAAATATGAATAATTTTAAATAAAATAATAATTTTTCCAAAGTATGTTAACATTTTGAAATAGTCATTGTTAAGAGTTTCATTTTATCCAGCTGACGCATTTCTTATGTTCTGTGTAATATTTGTTTCTAAAATGCTGGAATGTTAGAGTGAAGCTGAAAAAGGAATTGTAATTAATGCTTAAAAAACATAAAGTCAAAGGAAAGATCAAAAGTAAAACTGTGAAAATTCCAACTTTGCTTATCAAAGCAAGAATGTTACCCTCAAAGGAAAACTGTGACGCTCTCATGTTAAAGAAGTTTGTACCTGTCGCCTGGAGAAAGAGTAAATTATATTTTTTTTCTAACTCAAGTTAATATTAAAGTTTGAGTAAAATAGTTTGACTTTGTAAAATACGCTTAAGTGGAAAATATAACATTTAATAATACAGGGTGACACACAGAAACCTGACGGTTTTGACTAGCACAGTACTTTGTTTGTGGTGGGGGTAGAGAAATGAATTATGCGTCTCTGAACTCGTCATATGATGCCATTTTAGTGTACATGGAAGAGTGAACCGTTGAACATCACATCTTTGCGTATGTTATGTTTGTTAAATAAAAAACGAATCTTTGGTAACAATGCAGCGACCTTTTGGGTGCACCATTAATTTAAATTTAATGGTCATTGAAGGAAGCAATCAAAGAAGAAAACGTAGCAACGCTTTGTTGTCCGATGAAAACGACTTTTAGGCAAAACTTGAAAAACGCATTACGGAGTAACATATGCTAAAAGTGATTTTTTTACACATGAACTTTTCTGGAATTGCATCAGATTTCCAACGTTTTCATATATTGAAAGTTGGCTTTAGTCTAAAAACAACCTTGCACTGTTCATTTGTAAACCGTCAGGTTCCCGTCGGTAATCTTGTATAAAAAACCAAGCAGAAATTAAGACATGATTGAATCACAAAATATGAAAAGAAGTAACCATTTAGAAGAACTTAATATTTATTCAAGTTGAATTTGAAACAATTTTAGAAAATGTCTGAAAAATCCAATTCTACAACAGTTTTTAACAAGTGAAATTCTTTGAATTGTTGAAAATAATTAAATGATTTGAAGTTTAAACAGTAAATCAAAGGACGCTCTGCTACAGACAGGGCATAACTAAACTAATTGTTCTCTCTAAATGTTGCTAATTGATAGTCCTGAGTCAGCAGCTGCCAGTCTTTGGTCTCAATGAAATATGAACATGATATGTTTCTGACAATGCAAGTTACGAGAGAGCCATCCCACTCATTGCAAATATTTTGTTGTTAGATTAATTTAACTTTCGCATTGCTTGAAAACCATTGTTAGTACTATTTTTATTTGTAAACTACTAAATTAAAAATAATACATTTGCTATCTTTATAGTTTTTAGTGTGTCTTTTAGGACGTGTGGAATAAGCAAGCAAAAAAAGTTGGTGAAAACAGTCATCAAGACTAATTTAAAATACTGCAAATTTAATAGGTAGTACAAAATCCAAACTTCTCCTTACCAAACGTTTAATCACAATACCGAAAGGCCCATATTATAGTGACATATAACTCACAATATGAGGTAGTTAACATAACTATACCTCTAATGTTAACGGTTGATAGTTTTGAAACATGCTTAGTAGGGATACTAAATCAACTGTACTATTTAAATGTTTAGAATTTTCTTCGTTAGGTTCTTGATAAAACTTAAAGGATTCAAATAATTATTCATTAAAAAAAAGTTTCATATAATTTTAAAGCAAGAGCGCTTTTGCCGGTCAAGGCATCATCAGTTATAAACATAAGACATCTGTATGAAAATAACAAATAGACTTAAAACACACAAATACAATTTTGAATAAGTTCAGCCGAAAATAGTTATAAAAACCCTTAAATACTATAATGAATAACATATTATGATTTTAATTGAAGATTTGTGTTGAATTTTGAACCTTTTTCTTGATTTCGTCTTCTATTAGTGAAATAAAAATATTACTAAAATTTAGAGAAGGCTGCAAAATGCAATTGTCTTTATAAATGGCACTTTCAATTTTGTTTCGTTTAGTCCAAGATGGTTCTTTACAAATTAGGGAGGATGATTCAAATTTTATTGTATGACTTTCACTAACAGTATGTTCCACTAATTTTGATTTTCTGAATTTTTGATCTTATAATTATATATATGTTCCTTGATCCTTGTCTCAACCGGCCTAGAAGTCTGTCCAAAATAAACCTTATTGCACTCACAGTCAATTTTGTATACCGATTCTTTAGTGTCTTGATTTTGTTTTTAGGTTTAAGTTTTGTTAATTGACTTCTTAAACTATTTTCTGTTTTAAAAGCAGTTCTAACATTGAATTTATAATTGATTTTCCGAATATTCTCTGATAGCCCTCTTACATATGGGATTACAACTGTTCCAATTGGCTTAACTTCTTCCTGATTATTGTTTGGTTTTCTTCTGATTGTTTTTCGTTTGGCTTCGTTTATTAATTTTGTGGGATATTGATTAGATTTGAGATATTTAATAGTTTTAGTTTCTTCTTGCATTGCATGATTTGGGTCTGATTCTATAGTTTGTATTTTTTGAAATAAATTTTGAGCTACACCTAATTTTACATGCAGAGGATGGTTAGAATTAAAGTTCAAGAACTGACCACTAAACGTTTCTTTGTGATATACTGATGTTTGAATATTGTTGTTCCCTGACTTATATTTAAATGTTGTTTAAAAAACTCACAATATCCTTTTTAACAATGTTGGCCAAAACATCAACAAAACTACAGAAAAATGGTTTTTGTCTTTGGTTTCTAAATTTAAAAAATAACTTATTATATGCAGATTTTGTTCACAAGTTAAAATGATGTGCTATTCCAGAGGATTTTCTTATGTTGAAATACCATCTATAATAGGATTTGCTCACATCTCAAAAGCGTTCTCAACCAATAAACTGGCGGCAGCAGCCTCCGTGGCTAGTGACTTACCTTCCTGTGCAGGCACCCATTCATTCAAACTTTGTAACAGCCATAAAAACTAGGTTGAGACCCAAAAGCAAAATACAACAGGGATAAACCTTAAAAAGATATCAAAATACTGTTGTCTCACCCATGTTTCAATTTACCGCAATTCAGATACAGTACTAACTGTTATGAACACCAGAGTGTACAACAATACAATGAAACAAGAGTTACAGATAGTCATGTAGTTTAACAAAGTGTTCAGTTTGTTCATATATTCACCTGTCCTGTTTCTTATTCAAGATACTATACACCTCTTTATGATGGATAGTGACTTTTGGAACACCCTGTATATAAGGAAAGGCTGAATATTGACAGACGTTGGAGAAATGCAGATGACGCCACACAGTGTACCCTACATGCTCGGTGCGACAACTCCCGTAAGTCATGAAGTATTGACACTTGTAAACTTGTTATGTGACGTCACTCAAAGCCCTGACCATGCCTGACACTCAGGTCCATGGGGAACTTAAGTTATTCATCAGATAGATACTAACTGTGGGTTGTCGTCTATGGTTTTACATTTCCATGCCTTGTTGTAAATTGCATGTGTCCACAAATTGTCATCAGGCGCATTGTTTTCACAGCTAGCCAACTCAATTTATATAATAAAAATGTTTTTTGATCTCAACATTGGAGTGTATGGTATGTGTGTGAGAAAGATATTGAGATAATTTATATTATTTTGTCTTTTAAAACATCTCTTTTAGTTTAAATTAGCCTGATCAAATCCTGTCAGTTTTTTTATGGATACAGTACCAGTAATGTGACTGGTAGTTGTCACTGCATTAAAGTGCAGTTAAAAACTTACTAATTTGATAAAAATAAGCTAAAAATATTTACACTCTCTCAATTAATATGGGCATTTCTAATTTTTGCTTTTACAACATGTGAAAACATTAAAAAGAAGTATTAAATACTGGCATGGACGTACATTTGGACAGAGAAATGTCAGTGCACGTCTAGTGAATCTATTGAATCTAAGAATGCCCAATCGTACAGAAGGGTTGTGCTCTGAAGACAGAAACCCTCCGGGAGATTTATGTGTGAAGGGACAAGGAGATCCTGTAAGCCTAACTTATTTATGCAGAGTGATATAAATGGCAGAGTGGAAAGATTTGTACACCAGTTAGAGTTCCCCAGTCTCGTACTGTTTCGTGACGTGTAACACACTTCTTCCACAAAAAATGTTACACAGTTTATCCCTGGCTTTGTACTTTTCATTGTAACTTAGTTTAGTACTGTTTACATTAACTTCAACTAGTTTAAAACTGGAAAAAGAAACATATTTTAAATTGTCTTTGTACTTGGAAGTTATAGGCCTACTATTTTGCTCTATAATCTGTGTTTTGAATTATTATTTAAAAGAGTTTGGGTGAAAATTATAAGCAGTTTGATCTTTAATACATTTATTTTAGGTACTTACATTTATTAACAAACTATGGAAAACTAGTAATGGGAATCATTTACTTCTTGGGGAAAACTAGAGTGTAAGCAAGGTATAAAGATGACCCAACTCCAACACAGCACAGACCCACAGTAAATCTGTAGAGGATTCCATCAAAAGCTCCTGGAACAACAAATATTACGTCATGTATTCACTTGTATTTTTGACATGGTATGGAAGTTCTGTGAATTGAAAAAGAAAAGACATTTTTAGAGTTGATCACTTACTAGGCACAAATTATTGAAACTGGTTTTCTCGTTCTATGACGCTATTAAGGTGTTATAACCCTCTTGTGTATACAAGAACTTCAACGCTCTTTGCATGTAATGCTACATAAAAAACTATTATCGCTAAGTTTTTGTAACCTTACAGTAGCCATTTCCATATTATTGCGTAATAAGTAAAATTCACTATTATATTATAATAGTAAAAAACAGTCAGTCACCACTTTTCTAGGAGACCATAGTTTTAGAGACATGAAAAAACTATACAACAGTAATTAAAAACTCTAAAAATAATAATTTAAAACTGCTGAAGACTCCTCTATAGCACTATAAAGTTTAAGTGTCTCAAACTTCATGTATAGTAGTTAGATTTCAAACAACAAATGATGTGATCATGTGAATACCTCCTTTCAAATGGACAGGAATGCCGTTGGGCTCCTGGAAATGTGCCTGCTTGGCTCGCAGCTAAGCGTAGCCGGGATGCACTTCATCAGCGGCTCTACGCGCAGACGTGCTCAGTCCTCGACTCACAAGCTGCAGCACCTGCCTTGACATCATCTGCCAAAACATTACAAACAGAGCTTAGACGATTGGTTTTAACACAATTTTCCTATCACAGCTTTAACAAATCGAGCAAAGCAAAATCCAAGAATCAACTTGACTATTTGGCATTTGGTGTGTGTATGTTGTCCCATTTGTAGACCAATTTGCGAAAAATTTGGTACAAGTGTGCTTTTTGCCAAGTAATAACAACCGGATTTTTGTGTAAGGATTTTCAAGTTTTACTTTGGTTTCACAACTAGTCCTTTTTAAGTTAGTTGATATAAAATATAGCTATTGAGAATCCCAGCAAATCTCCTAAACGGAGTAAAACTTACACCAGAAATGCCCTTTCCATTTCTGTGACTTATCTCCAGGTCACATTTCTCCCAATCATCTAAAAATACTTCAAGTTAAATCACTACAGTATTACATTTTGTTTCAGATCTAAAATTCAACCAAATAAAATAAAAGGTTTTCATTAGTATTTTTCAAATGAGATAAAACATTTCTGTATACTATTAATCATAGTTTGCAATTTATTTTAAATTTGTAATTTATTTTTACAGGTTATTCTTGAGGAATGTAAAACAACACACTTTAAATCAACATCTTCTTAAACACTCAGAGATAAAGAACGAGCTATAAAAGCATCAGATACAGGCACACGAAATGTTAAACTGTAGCTAACAACATTGAGACGTAGATAATGTCAAGTGAAGAGGAAGTATACTGTCAGTTGCAGGTAAAGCAGAAACTGATGTGATAGCTTGCTGCAAACTTCAGTCAACAACGTTGCGCCACTCTTCAGTTCAGCTATTACATATCATGAGTTGTTGCTGTGTCACTGATGAGTTGTTACTGAGATGATATTATCAGTGTTGAAAAGTTTCAGAATTGATGATTAGTGTAAGCAAAAGAAATCTCTAGGTGCACCTTTGGCCCCAGATCTGCTAGTACAGTAGACTCTCCCTTAAAAATACTAATGTAGCTGAAGAGTCAGGGTTTTTGTCCAGATTTCAGATTTTTTTGAAATCTGGACGAGTGCAAGTTTAATGATTACTCGCTTCCTTTATCACTAGAAACAATAAAAAGAGACTTAGGTTTAAGATAGTGCAATTTTATTTTGAAACCATAATTATGTGCAAATTATACACTGTTATGGACCCTCATAGAACCAATCCCAATTGACCAAAACCTTTTGTTTTCTGTTACTTATACAAGATTTAAAGAGATCCAATTGTGTACTGTGGATTCAGTAGTAATTTAGTATAACTATAAGATCTGCATGGCTCATTATAGATTTTAATTTGTATAAACGCTAAATAGCTAATTTATTACTAAAGAAATTTGAAGACAAAAAAGTTTGGACCGAACCGGGATTTGAACCCGGGTCTCTTGCTTGCCGGGTGATTATGCTCACCACTACACCATCCGGCTCAACTGTTTATGCCTTCAAATTTAGTACTTAAAATCAAATTGGATTGTGTAGTGGTGAGCATAATCGTCTGGCAAGCGAGAGACCCAGGTTCAAATCCCAGTTGGGTCCAAACTTTGTTGTCTTCAAATTCTTTAGTAATATAAGGTCTGCATGATTCACACAATCGAATGCTTTGCTGAGGTCACAAAGAGCTGACTGAACAAAGAGATTATTTTCAAAAGCTGATAGAATTTAAATACTACTTTATCAATGGCATTAGCAGTTGATCTTCCTCTTCTAAATCCTAGTTGTAATATACCTCAGATTTTTTAATTGACCAAAGACCAATAGTTCAATCAATTTAAATAATACTGGTAATCTTGATATTGGTCAGAAGATTTCTAAACGGTTTTTATAAATACATCTGAAAAATACTTTCTAAAGACAAAAGTTGAATAACTATGTTACAAGCTCAACAATTTTGCCAATAACATTTCCAAGCAAATGACTAGACAATCAATATTGTGTCATTGCTATCAGAAGTTTCTAGACGTTAGGTGAATTAATTACATCTTCAAGTGTAAAAGAACTCCAGATGAGTTGTTTAGATAGTGTCCTTAATGAGAGAGATTTTATTAGGTCTACCTGAAGACATGATACCTATCTAGTTTTTTTATGTCAATTGAACCAAAAATGAAACTGTTAAAGAAGTCAGGAGGTATATTTCAACTTATAGCAACAGAGAAATAAAACACACTACCATTCGTTTTGCTTTATAACATACCAGACACCCTTACAATTATTAAAATTAACCCATGGTTGGGGCTTACAATTATTACTTTTCTCTAGCTAATTTGTATCATGTTTTCTTTTGACTCATTGATAAATTTTGTATGATTATATTTCAGATCTTTAAAGTCATGTTTTTAATGCACAAAAGTGTACACTATTTTAAATGTATCTATCTAAATAAATCCACTTATCTTTAGTATCAGACAACCTTTTGTCACACCAGTCATTGTTAATTTTACAATTATTAGTAATCGTTCAAGGCAAGCCTCTAGTGCCATCCATCGAATAATGCGTAACATTTTTAGGTAGAGGGGAAGGGATTAGCGAAACGTTACTGAGCATTATGTAGTTGATGAAGGAGAGAATTTCACAAATGAGAAAAAGGTGCATGCCGTCTAAAATAATAAAGTGCCTGTGCAGTTACCTTTCCTTGAAGCGTAAACAACTGAGTCCCTAGTCTTCAAAACAGTAAGGAACCCTCGGTCTGAGAGATCCTATATATAAATTGAACTGAATTTCAGTAGTTGCACTAACCAACAACTTCAGTCTTAAAAACCTTTATAAGCTTAGGCCAGTGATTCCTATGTTCGCAACATGCATAGCCTCATGAGATCGTTCAACTCGGTCACAAAAATTACTTGAACTAAACACAAATTTAATCTCTAGGTAGTATTAGAGGTAGGAAGAAGGTAAACAGTGAGGCTGGGCAAATACGAGCACGACAGTGTAACATTATTTTTCGTAAAAGTTTCTGGCGGTCTGTGACACCAGGGGTTTAGGTTAAAGTGTCAATATTGTATAATAGTCGCCATAATCAGAGCTAAATTATTACAATATTATAGGGAAACATTGCCTATTTCCCGTTTGCCACTCTAAAAAGTAATCCGAGCTCTATGAACACTATTGAGTTAGCTTTTATCATATAATTTTATGGGTTTGAGTTGTACTGCAGTCGAAAACACTGTAGGCAACTGATGATCTGTTCTCGGTGACACTAAATCGAGTTAGACTCAGGCGATAGGCATTGACACTCACTTTAGTTGATCATTGTGCAAATAACAAATATTTTTAAGATTAACTAGCCTATTTTTTTCTTTATTAGCGTAGTGTGTGTGTGTGTTTATATCACAAAATGTTGCTTTGGATTAACTTATTCAAGGGTTTATAGGTTGGCAGTTGTCAATTAAAAACCAAGGGCATAGAGGTTGATTGCAGCCTTAACAACCGTATTGTTTCGGATTTGAATATTTTAGGCATATCTGCCTTTGGGTGATTGAGAACATTTTCTAAAATTCAAAGATGCCGGTCAAGACTTTGCAAAAAGTAAATTATTCCTTCCATTTGAGAACTGCATGAACACTCATTGTAAAGGGGAAGGGTTCAGAAAACTAGGCATATGCTATAGCTAAGGTATGATATGTGTAAAGCTCGCCTAGCCTAACCAGGAACAAGGAGGTCACATTTTTCAATGTTGTAGGAGTAATCAAAACTGCATAGCGAGAATAAATCTTTGCAAAAAAGGTTACGTTGTAAAATGTGCAGTTAGTATTACTGCAGAAAACACCCCAAACAGGTCAGTTCATACAATTTATTAAAAAATATTACATTATCCAACTCACCTTGGAAAATTTCAATCAACACGGACGATAGGACGTGCAGAAATAAAGTAAAAGGAAAAAAACGTTGTCTGCAGAAGTCAGCTGAAATATTGCCTAAGAAAAGAAAACAAGATTTCATCAAAGTGTTAGAGTCGCAAGCGTATACTATGTTAAAACCTTTGACGTTAAAAATAAAATTGAGCTGTTGAGCCCATATTCTTAAGTTTAAGTTCACGGCATGCCTTTAGTGCCATCCATAAAATATTGCATAACATTTTTAGGTAGCGGGAGGGGCTCAGCGGAACGTTACTGAGCATTATATATTTGATAAGTGAGAGTATTTTCAAAATAGTTATCCATATAACTGAAATAACACAGGACTTTTAGTTTACTCGAGTTTCGTAAAGCCCGGATATTCTCTCCTCAATCCTAATAAATCATCAGCATTTCCTGGACCAGGAAATCCTGGTAATGGTTGATAAATTTCCAAACTTCAAAGTTAGAAAATGTACAGACATAAGGTCGACTTAGAAAACGCGTCATAGATTAGTCACTAGACCATTAGTTGGGATTGATATATATTTTTTAAATTTAGAATATCATGTATTTTTCAAGGCATATAGAAAAGTCAAACGGTGTATGCAGCCACAATCGTATGCACTAACAAAGGTCTTGTAAGGTAATAAATTAATAATTGATATCCCAGTGTTTTTTAAGTGTTTACATAATTCAGTATTGTCTAATGCTATATGGTTTAAGAGAAATGGTTTCAGACCCGAAACTAGAATTGTGCAAATAAACACATTTCAGGGTAGGGCCTACTGTACTTCAAGGTTTCCTTGCGCTTCCGTTTTACGGTAAGTAGCTCAGAAAACTAAATTTGTAAAACATTTACAAATAAATAGCCAAGAGGCTACTAATTCTTTTATGAATTACGGCAGTTATTTATACTTTCTCTTACACACACTATGAATATAGAGAAAGTATAGTGTATTTATGAACACATTTCCAAAACCTTTTGTTAAAAACCATCTTTTGGTCTTCCAATGTCAGAAGTTTTCAACAAATACTGAAGACTTTTCCGGCTACTTCGTCCTCAGGAGAGACTGAAAATGCATATGAAAAATAGTGTTCTTGTATAAATGGAGTTTTGAGCCGTGCGTAGGCACACGCGCGCTCGGTATACTCATAGTTAAGAACGTATACAAGGGTGTCCAGTAATTAGGGGATCAAACTTCACCCGGTGGCTTATCAGTTCATAATAAACAAAAAATTTCCTATAACACATAGGCCTATATCGCTTAGTTGTCCGTCTGTCGGTCTATCTGTGTTTTTCACTAAATAATTTTTCTTCTCCGAGGTAAATTAAGTTATAAATTAAAAACTTTGTAAACTTGTTTAGTATATAGTTAAAATCAATATTAAAAAATAAATTTGACTAATTTTCATTTTTGGTTTTATAATAATGGCCATATGAAATTTTTAAAGCTTAATAACTCAAAACCCTTAAATCTTTATGGTAGATACACAATTCTACCAATATGTGGCAAATTTGTTTACAAACATTTTAAAACCAAGTTTGTTGTTCTGAAACAGTTATTAACGGAGAAATTTAAGTTTTACTGAGCGCACTTTTTTTTACAATTAGGACAAATAATATGTAAATACAGGAGTGCGCTCAGGATAACTTAAATTTCTCTTTTAATAACTGTTTCAGAACAACAAACTTGGTTTTAAAATGTTTGTGAACATATTTGCCACATATTGGAATTCTTGTAAATTTACCATAAAGTTTAACGGTTTTGAGTTATTGAGCTTCAACAATTTAATATGGCCACCATTTATTATGAGCTGATAAACCACCGGGTGAAGTTTGATCCCATAATTACTATTTACTGGACACCCTGTATGTTTATGATATTTGGCATGGAAGTTTATTTAGCAAATATAAACACCTTCTTTTTATTCTAAAATTACATGTAAGAAAATTACGAAAAATGAGTTTAAGAAGAAACTGTTTGACGATTTTTATTAGTATCATTCATATGAGCAAAGTCAGCACTCAAAAGTTGAATGTTTAATTGTCATTTTCATTGGTGATCAAAGCGTTTTTATATCACTGGTTATGTGTTATACAAACAAACCTAGTTTGAACTATACAACATAATGTTTCCGAAGATGGACTCACCACAGCGGGGCAATCAATCTTCATTAGGTTATTTATCAGACATGTGCACTTTGGTCAATAATGTTCGGAAGTCACGTTAAGCCGTTGGTCCTTGTATTTCCATTGGTCATTGGGCTATTAATTAATGACCCATTCTAAGGAAGATCGGCCTTAGTTTGTAACAAGATTACACCTTATAATGAGTATACTACCACTCATCACACTCATCCCTCACCACATGTTTGCCTTAAAATACCCTCATGAGAGTGGTCGGCATCTCAAATAGTGATTTAGTGTATGCAATATATCGTCATCATTTCACGTACAAATGATGTTTTGCAAGTTTTCATCACGTAATTTCATGATAGCAAGCATTGATGAATTTTAACCTGTGAACTAGTTGTAAGTACTAAACTGAACAGGTTGGCTGATAACAATAATATGACTGTGCTAGGTGTCAATAACCAATTGCAATTACAATTGTAAAGCGGTTGTTCAAGTTCTCTGGAAGTTCGCAAAAGAAATTGAGAATATTGGGTATGTTAGTATAACAGTTGAGTCAAGGGTTTTGAAACAGGTTATGAGAAAGGCAAAACCCTCATAATTATTTTCTTAAGTTGTATTGTCACAATAGGAATGTATTGAACTTACTCGTACCCATCAATATCAGATGTGCACGATGAGTTTCTCTCAGTATAGTAACCACGTAGAACAATGGAAGAGCAGGTAAGGTACTGTGAAGGATGATCCTGTTGAAGAGCGGATTCCAGTTTAAGAGGATTCTACGTGCCGAGCACTGTAGTTGGTACAAAACTTGTAAGGAGCTTGATTGTTGAGAATCTTTCTTTGTCTTTAGACAGAAGAGATTACATCATTCTTCTAGAATTTAGTTGTTGCCGAAGTAATCTAACTTCTTTGTTAGTTTTGTTGATGAACCGTAGGACACTAAATCACTATTTGAGATGCCGACCACTCTCATGAGGGTATTTAAAGGCAAATATGTGGTGAAGGATGAGTGTGATGAGTGTTAGTAATGAGTTATGAGGTGTAGTCTTGTTACAAATTAAGGCCGACTCTTCCTTAGAATGGGTCATTAATTAATAGCCCAATGACCAATGAAATACAAGGACCAACGGCTTAACGTGACTTCCGAACCACGCAGGTGATGGTCTGATATGTCTAAACGATATGACAAACTTCAAAGTAATGGAACTTTTAGATTTTTACCCGTAGATTTTACAAATATTCGGTTCATTAAAGCTACTTATTGTAGTGGTGCCTACAATACATATAAACTATGAACAGTTGTAGTAATATGAACATTATAAATGAGTTACGACTAGTAGCTTTGATGCAGTGTTTTGGTAGGGGATATGTTATAGTTAGTTGTAGTAAGTTAGGAGAGGATGGTTGAACACGGATGGGTAAAGGTAGTTTATTTTAACAGAGAATAAATGCATTGTATGGCAGAGTCACTGAACGATGAAATGTAAAGCGACTGAGTGAAGAAAGTAGGGGTTTGTGTGTATTATTTAGGAACACGGGGTAATTAGTATAAGTGCAACGTTAGTTTACAAAATTAATGTTGTGTTACATTTAAAATGGTATTCCATTATGAATTTTACCCGTAGCAAAACACGGGTAACGGTTTTATAATAAAACAACAAAACAAATTGGATACATATTTAAATACACTATTAGTTATAAAGTATTTGAGCTTGCATTTCACAGAGAGCCGAACTAGATGAAAAAGAGGAAGAACAGAGCACAAGTATTAAACACTAAAATCCTCTTAAAGCAGAGGACGGTATTAGAGGATGTTAAGGGTTGAGAGATTGTCCTGTGTCTTGTTCAGTTGTAGGTAACAAGAAACTGTAAGAGGATTGTGTTTCCTTCGGATGCAGTTACACATCTAAATTTAAAGCTAGAAGATTATACACCTTTTGTTCATACATTAGTTGTTTGGTAGGTAATATCTTACTTTTATGTTTTGAGTTGTTGTTATGCTTGGGTGAATAAAATTGGGGGTTTGTACATCTTTGATCTAAAACCCAGTTTTGACGCATGTAGTGTCGTGCGTAAGTTGCATTTTTGAATAAAGGTTTGTTTTGATAATATTTTACCCCTAGGGAGAAAAAAAAAAATTTTGGTGTTGAGCGGACCCGTGGCGGGTTGGAATCGTGCGCGTCTCCGGAGCTCATCACTCCGCTGGCACTCGTTCGATCCCCGCAGTCACCACTTACGTTTGTAAAGTGACTAAGCGGTAACGCTAGGTAAAGGTCGAGGTTGAGTGGACATAGAGTAGAGAAGACTTTGTGGTCCTAACTTCGTCTCATTAAAAAGACTCATTAAAAACTTTACCTTTACCTTTTTTATGTGGCATCGACTGTTCCAACAGGAGAAACAAAACAGGACCGAATACAGACCCACGTGATGCACATCTGTTTAGTGCTTGAGAGTACATATTTTGCAGTCTTTTGCTCTCAGCTCATTTTGCATGTCTTTTGTTTCCATCCCCATTTTGGTTAGTTTAATTATACAAGGTTCACTCAGGGTTGTTTGTATTATTTGTAAAAATATCCGAATTTAAGTTTTGATTTTGCAAAATATTTTTGAATTGGTTTCGTGAGCAGCTGTAAAATGGGGACACTTTAAATTTATCGTATTTGGGGTTCTCCTGTTAAATTTTTAGGTGTGATTGTTTGTGCTGTGTGGTTTAATAGTCCGAAAAAACTACTGAAGTTTCTATTTGCTATAGATCCATGTTTTACATACCTAGTTTAATAATCTTTTTGTCTGAGGCGTGATTCTAGTGGGCGGGAGAGTCATTCGATTCACGAAAAAAGATGTAAGCAGCTCTTCGAGCTTTGTGATGTCGCTTTTCATCTTCCCCAAGGTTGTTTATGTGGACGTCGTTCACTATCAGTTTACTATAATCTCTCGTTCGTATGACAGGATGTCTACAGAATGGTTCAGGTTCAAGCTAGGAGGTACACTCCTACTTGAATAATTTCTTTGACGAGTTTTACTTCAAAGAGAGCAATTTTACATATCTACTAAGGATTTTCGAGGCATTTTAATTTAATAATTTAGTTAGGGGTAGTATGATTACCCATGCAATTTTTGGCTCAAGCGTTTAATTTAAAATGATTGTGTCTTTCGACTTAAAATATACTAGAGTTCTATAAGAGTGTTTTCTTGTTATTTATTAAAGAAGTGTGTTACCAAAAGTTCAAAACTATTATGAAGTGTAACACTTACCCTAAAAGTCCCTCAGTTATGTTGTTGCACTCCAAGTTCTCTAATATTGTGTCGATGTGATTCCACAAGCAAACCTAAACCTTGTTGTGTAGAGGAAAATATTTCCGACTCCGATGAAACTCCAATATCCAACATGTCAAGAACAAGAGTCTGCTTACGTATTTTCCTTCGGTCTTGAAATAGATTTTACTCAGTCTGTGCTTTCGAGTTGCTTTTGAATAAATCAAAATACTTTCTATGAGCTTTCTCTTTCACAAGTCAAACGAATTTACGCTGATAATTATATACGTTTGTACAGCAGTTAAAGGACAAAATGTTATTTACTTTATCTATTAGCTTCGTAGGTGCCCATATTATAAGTTTGAGTTTAACATATCTTCAGTAACTCCACGCCTTTAATATAGTATATTTTGTCGTAAGTATGAAATTCAATTTTCTGGTTATGATAGTTTACATATTATGTGCAGCATAGCTGGAAAGATCATAATATACATAGTTTTCTTAAGGATTGTTATTTCATCTATCATACTCTGATTTATGCTAAATTAAAATTTTTAAAAATCGAAATTGTAAGTTGTATGTTACATTTGGGTTACGGTAAATTACAAAACAGTTTTCAGAGAAAACTTTTAGTCTTAACTTTGCCTGTTGTAAGACATAGGCCTAATTAAATTTAGTTTAGTTTCATGGTTAAATGAAAACATTTTATGTCAATTATTTATTTTAATTTATAACTTCAAGGTAATGCTAACTGAACGTTAAACCACTCAAGCAGCTGAGTAGCACATAACCCGCCTGTGGTGACCTAATCAAGATGCAAGGCCATCATCAGCAGCCGTTATCTGCCAGAGATAACAGTATCTGATAAGGTTATTGCAGCGCCACACCGCCGTTATAACGTTGTGTCGCTTATCTTTATGCTAAAGTGGATAAATCTGTAACCTTTTATCTCGAATTACTCCCATGACTAGTTAACTACCAAGGTAGTTATTTTTGATTGTTTTGGCTATAGTACCTTGAATTACCTGAACCGTTGACTGGTGTTACCAGATAGACTGCGTCAAACTTATTAACTCCTAGAAGGCGGCTGGTTAGATGATTATTGTTTTTGTCAGCCGCAAAAAACTCTGACACTGACTAAAATGGGTGCGAAATTAGCCAGGTTGGGTGTTGAACATCCTTATACCAGCAATAGGAAAGCAAGAAGTAGAATCGATAGATAAAATAACTAGAAATTCAGTTTAATAACTAAAATACCATAAAACATACCATTCATTTTGAAACATTACATGCCAAGTTACATTGGTTTTTGTTACATTACATGTCTAGAACTACATAAGAAACATACATTAAAACATCAACTATTTCTGATATATACCGTCAACGAAGCTGTTGTATTGGACTAACAAATGGGTTTATTTAACAACATTGCCTTTTGAAAACACAAACACACCTTTATAAAACCACTAAAATCAACGTAATATACGGTGCATAATATTTTAAACACAGACGGAATAATTGGTTGATTATTGTTCAAAGTTAATTAAACACAAGTTGCATAGGCGAACAATATTGAGCTCAGGCTATACAGTAACAGCTGTGGGCCCCTCAAGTTTAATTATTTAACTTTCATATTTACGAACCAGTGTAAAACAGCTGGATAAACTAGGCACAACAAAACAGTTGCGCACATGCTGGTGTGTGTATGGTTTGACCTGCGAAGTTAGTTCATAAAGTTGAGGTTGCCTGAGCAAAACCCATGAGGAGGCTTTTATTAAATTTGACCTCTAGTGTAAGTTACAAAACTAATAATAATATTCATACAGTTTTATCTCTATTAATAATCACTTTCTTTTAATCAATAATTGTTGTTAAATACTAAAATGCATTTAACACGACAGACAGATTAGTTGTGTTGTAGATTTTAATTGAGAAAATATAATTGAGACTGAAAAGTAGAAATATAACTCATGTTCTTTCAAATACAAGTATTTCACAATCTTTTCTCGTTGGTACAATGCAGTTCTTTGAAATGCTTCCGCTTTGAAAAGGGCACTGAAAGACATGAGCCTCTTCTACTCGGCTACTTGGGTCAGATAAGCCGGAGAAACTGCAGCTTATGTTAGGGAAAATGTCTCAATTATTGGTTAGAAAAATATCCGACTTTGGGATTTTCTCAAACGCAAAACTTACTTTAGTAAAGAATTGTTTGTTTGATTGGGATTCATCAGCAATATGCAAAAGAAGAATATCAGTTTGTTTTTAGTGTGATTTAAAGGAGGGCAGTATTTCGTATATTAAGTCTTATATTTTACTATATTTTTAGAATCTAAAATGTAACTCTTAACAAAAATTACCAAGTTAAACTCATTCAGAAACTGTTTTAACACATTTTTTTAAAAGTTATTTGTGTTTCGAAAAAAAGAAATCGTTAAGTTTCCATACTAAGTGGAATTTTTAATACAATTTGTGGTTTGCATAAAAATAAAGTAGCTTTACGTAGTAAATCCTGTAAATACTTCATAACCTCATTTACAATAGTCACAATATGGTACTGTGTCTGTAAATTGGATCATGCATAAACATACAGCCAAGTGAACTTCATCTATGGAGTACAAATATGGTAGTTTTTATAATGTGCAGGAGCAGGACACGGGATCATTGTTATCAGAAGAGCTCAGGCCAGGCAGTGTCCACACATTGTAACTGTTATGGTTATGGTGGGACATGTTTGGCAATAGGTAGCGTTTGTCGCTCTGTCCCTAACCACGCTTATCAGTCAGCATACTAAACGTACCGACTATCTCGTTTTTCGGATAAGTACAATTCTAGATTAATATATAGGGTGATTCAGTATGAGGTTACATTTTTAAGTTGGTAGCCTAATTTATTTAGGGAGATAAACAATTGATATTTTAAAACTACTTTGTTTACCTTTGCCATTTATTGTAATCATGATAAATACTCTGTGGTTGTAATGGAGCGGTTTCAACTTAACAGCGAATTTCAATAGTAAATTTTAAACATTTTGTAGAAGTGGTGTGATTTTGACTATAACCGAACGTGCCTTACGGAATGACTTTGGTATTCATAATCACCAATCACATGCTGCAATCGCAAACTTAGTAAACAAATTCCATGCTACTGAATCAGTGTTGGACGTCAAAAGTCAAAATCTTCGTCAAAATCGGCCTCGTAATGGCCGATCGGCTGACAATATCACTGCAGTGATATCACTGGAGGTACCAGAACAGTAGTGAAAAACTTCATCAAAAGAGCCGAGGTCTATCGGGCTGATAAGGGTGGTAATCTCAATAGTATAATTTTTCTTATAAATGTTACACTATAACCAATTAGCTTTTATAAAACTATACACATTTTCTGTCAAAGCGGTAGTTTTATTTTAAATTGTTTTGGCTATAGTACCTTGAATTACCTGAACCGTTGACTGGTGTTACCAGATAGACTGCGTCAAACTTATTAACTCCTAGAAGGCGGCTGGTTAGATGATTATTGTTTTTGTCAGCCGCAAAAAACTCTGACACTGACTAAAATGGGTGCGAAATTAGCCAGGTTGGGTGTTGAACATCCTTATACCAGCAATAGGAAAGCAAGAAGTAGAATCGATAGATAAAATTACTAGAAATACAGTTTAATAACTAAAATACCATGAAACATACCATTCATTTTGAAACATTACATGCCAAGTTACATTGGTTTTGTTACATTACATGTCTAGAACTACATAGAAACATACATTAAAACATCAACTATTTCATATATACATCAACGATGATTATACTGATTTATACAACATTCAACGACATTAGCTGTTGTATTGGACTAACAAATGGGTTTATTTAACAACATTGCCTTTTGAAAACAAACACACCTTTATAAAACCACTAAAATCAATGTAATATACAACACATAGCGTAATCTTTTAAACACAGACGGAATAATTGGTTGATTATTGTTCAAAGTTAATTAAACACAAGTTGCATAGGCGAACAATATTGAGCTCAGGCTTTACAGTAACAGCTGTGGGAGCCTCTCAAAGTTTAATTATTTAACTTTCATATTTACGAACCAGTGTAAAACAGCTGGATAAACCAGGCACAACAAAACAGTTGCGCACATGCTGGTGTGTGTATGGTTTGACCTGCGAAGTTAGTTCATAAAGTTGAGGTTGCCTGAGCAAAAACCTATCAGAGGGGGCTTTTATTAAATTTGACCTCTAGTGTAAGTTACAAAACTAATAATAATATTCATACAGTTTTATCTCTATTAATAATCACTTTCTTTTAATCAATAACTTTTGTTAAATACTAAAATGCATTTAACACGACCGACAGATTAGTTGTGTTGTAGATTTTAATTGAGAAAATATAATTGAGACTGAAAAGTAGAAATATAACTCATGTTCTTTCAAATACAAGTATTTCACAATCTTTTCTCGTTGGTACAATGCAGTTCTTTGAAATGCTTCCGCTTTGAAAAGGGCACTGAAAGACATGAGCCTCTTCTACTCGGCTACTTGGGTCAGATAAGCCGGAGAAACTGCAGCTTATGTTAGGGAAAATGTCTCAATTATTGGTTAGAAAAATATCCGACTTTGGGATTTTCTCAAACGCAAAACTTACTTTAGTAAAGAATTGTTTGTTTGATTGGGATTCATCAAATATGCAAAAGAAGAATATCAGTTTGTTTTTTAGTGTGATTTAAAGGAGGGCAGTATTTCGTATATTAAGTCTAATATTTTTACTATATTTTTAGAATCTAAAATGTAACTCTTAACAAAATTACCAAGTTAAACTCATTCAGAAACTGTTTTAACACATTTTTTTAAAAAGTTATTTGTGTTTCGAAAAAAAAAGAAATCGGTTAAGTTTCCATACTAAGTGGAATTTTTTAATACAATTTGTGGTTTGCATAATAAATAAAGTAGCTTTACGTAGTAAATTCTGTATATACTTTATAACCTCATTTAAAATTCTCACACCATGGTACTGTGTCTGTAAATTGGACCATGCATAAACATACAGCCAAGAGAACTTCATCTATGGAGTACAAATATGGTAGTTTTTATAATGTGCAGGAGCAGGACACGGGATCATTGTTATCAGAAGAGCTCAGGCCAGGCAGTGTCCACACATTGTAACTGTTATGGTTATGGTGGGACATGTTTGGCAATAGGTAGCGTTTGTCGCTCTGTCCCTAACCACGCTTATCAGTCAGCATACTAAACGTACCGACTATCTCGTTTTTCGGATAAGTACAATTCTAGATTAATATATACGGTGATTCAGTATGAGGTTACATTTTTAAGTCGGTAGCCCTAATTTATTTAGGGAGATAAACAATTGATATTTTAAAACTACTTTGTTTACCTTTGCCATTTATTGTAATCATGATAAATAACTTTAAATAAATAAATGAATAACTTTATTTGCAGTGTACATTAAATGCGTTGCAAAAACAAAAATATAATAAAAAAAAACTAATTGTAATTCCATTCACATATGCACGCAGGCATGTCATGTCATTCATACACACTCTCACTCCTCCTGGAAAAAAAAAGGTAAAATTATTGCTTTTAAAATTTGATTGGTCCAGAAACTCTGCAATATTATAAAAGCATGGGATATACATATTTTTTTTAATTGAGATTTAAATTTCGGTTACTTTCAATTTTATATTTACTGGCAATAAATTAAAACATTTTGCTCAATTTGGGAAGGTAATTTACTGAACAATTTATCAGAGTATTTTTTTACAGAAGTTTTACAGAGTATTTATCATGATAAATACTCTGTGGTTAATATTAATTTGGTTTTCAACTTAACAGCGAATTTCAATAGTAAATTTTAAACATTTTGTAGAACTGTAGAAGTGGTGTGGTTTTGACTATAATCGAACGTGCCTTACGGAATGACTTTGGTATTCATAATCACCAATCACATGCTGCAATCGCAAACTTAGTAAACAAATTCCACGCTAAATAGCTAATTTATTACTGAAGAAATTTGAAGAAAAATGTGTGAACCAAACCGGTACTCGAACCAGGGTCCCTCACTTGCCGGGTGATTGTGCTGACCACTACACCATCCGGCCCAACTATTTGTGCCTTCAAATTTAGAGGCAAATGAGAGAATCGTGTTCATGTGCCGATTCAGTTCACACATTTTGTCTTCAAATTTCTTTAGTAATAAGTAGCCAATATATATATAGCCCATATATTTGACATTTCTCTGTATTCTCGGTGCAATAGGAGCAGATCACGTGCTTCAAGTTGGAATTGTCTGATTGAGGAGAAGTCTCGTGAATGTGTCAAGTGCTAATTCACACTTTTTTCATGATAGACTACAGAAACATCGCAGACTGTCAACTCCTCACTTTGGCCAATATATTGGTACTGGACTAAGTTTTCTCTGTGCTAGGGGCAGATCACGTCTAGCAATTTGGTATTACTGATTGAGACAGAAGTCTCGTGGCATGTTGATGTAGAAAGAACGTGTCAAGAGCTGATTCACAGTTGTCTTTCTCGGCAGTATTTAGAAACGTCGCAGACTGCAAACTCCTCTGACCCAGGCCCGGATTACCCATAAGGCCAACCTAGGCCATGGCCTAGAGCGCAAGCTTGCGGGGGGTGCAGTCGCGGGGAAAACGACAAATGCTGCACTGTACTTAGTTAAGAGTAATGAGTGTCCAGGCACTAACCTTGAGTCTTGACATTGACACTGGTTAAGCTACGACCGATGTCTAACTAACTTCGTCTTCTGGTTCACACCGTGTCAAAGTAGTACTATTTGTATTCCGGTGTGAACTAGATTAACAGAAGACTTAGAAGATAGTGGAAGGAAGTTCAAGAGGGCTGAGCAGGGTAGCGCGCCGGTGGTCGTCAGCGAATGACTCATGTCAAGATCACGCCACTTCCGACATTGATGTCGATCACTGTTATTGTGTTCAGTATTTTGACAATCTAAATCTTAAAACCAATTTGGGCAAAACATCGTACATAAACTTCAGTCTCAGTCATTTTACAACCGACAAAAAAGCGTCAGTAATGTTAGGAGACCAACTTATCAATGGGATTGATTGCTCAAAGTTTTTAGAAATCTACATCGATAAATCTTTATGCTGGGATAATCATATCGACCACGTATGTAAAAAGGTATCTTCAGGGATTTTTTATTAAGAAATAGCTAAAAGGTTTATGTTCTACAAATTCTTCTAAAATAATCTATTTTGGATTAATATAGCCTCATATCTCCTGTGGCATAATATTCTGGGGTAGCTGTGCTGAAACTAAATTACTAAGAGCATTTATTCTCCAAAAAACAGCCGTTCGTATCATTTACAAATTACTCTCTGGCGTGTCATGTAGAAACATTTTTTTAAGAGTTTGAAATTTGACATTGCCGGCATTATACATTTATGAGACAATTGTATTTTGTGTTTCAAAATGTAAGTTATTGCAGGGTTAAGATGTACATTCACACAATACTCGATCTAGTGAAGTGTACAGGCAAATTAGCCACCGATTAAATATACATAACAAATTACCTATGCAAGCTGGTGTAACATTATTGAACAAACTCCCTTTAGAAGTTAAAGCTACACTGTCAAATATTGCTCTTTTCAAAAGAAACGTAAAAAACTTAAAAGAAACTTAAAAGAAAATTAAATTAAATTATTACCATGATTTAAAAAATGGCCTGATTGAAAGTGAAGACCTTACACTCACAATCAATTTTTTTATTAGTTTTTGGTCAGTCTGAATACTAAAACCAGGCCGACACGCAGCTATGCGCTGGCGTGAGTGAAACAAATTTCCTTCGCAATATGTCACTCCAATTCGCTCTGTTCACAACCTTGTTTCGGACGTTCGACGTTCCATTACCAATGGTGTTACAAGGCTCTTCGCTACGCTCACAGCCTGGTTCCCGGCCTCAGATTACGTGTTCTTTTAATGCAAGTTTCATTACATATCTTGAAGGGTTAACACATTTCAAATTTCATTGAAATATGACTACTTATTTTGCTGTTGTAGCAAAAATTAACTTTTTTGCCGCCATTTTGAAACGACTCAATGGATTTTCATAATGTTTAATAGGCCTATATTCGTGTATGACAACAAAATTCATATTTATTTCAAATTTCATCAAAATCAGACGAGAACCTCTTTTTTTGAAATCTCAGTTATACATTTGTCGTCAGATGTACAGGTAGCTTTAATGCCTTGGCTAGAGACGTTAGATTTCATATTAAATTTAACAATTCAACATATTATTTCCATAGTTACTCCATAATTTAACAAATTATTAACGATAACATTAAAAGTACAACGTATAATTTCTATGGCAACTCAAGCCAGATTGCTTGCGTATATCAATAAGGTAGCACTCCTCGACCCGCTGCGGTGTAACGTCCGCTAATAACACCCGATTAGGTCCCTTGGTTAAGGGAGGTTACACCGTGGTCACCCGTCTTGCTTCGCGCTCGGGTCTGCGTTCACTCTAAGTATGAAAAAGTGAAAATCGAGTCACTCTCTTTTCCCTCTTTCATATTAGAGTGTTGATAACACCCTATTAGGTCCCTTGGTCGGTGGAAACGGGCAACAAGCGGGTCGGGTTTGCACAGAGGATTGCTACCGGGCTTCCACGCCCCCGCCGCGGAGATGTGGGTTTTCACGGTTTTTACACATCTATAAAATAAACAAAAAACCTAATTTTTAACTCCGCTAAGCCGGTGGCAAGCCCGGGACTCGGCAACGAGGAGGAGGAGTCGGAGGAGTATCAACCTCGATAAAAAACCGGAGGTCATCTGGCCCGGATGACAGTTTCTCTGTAAGGGCTCCTTGCCAGGGTGACAGCAAAGTTCTCAACAGTGGAGCAGGTGGACAAATCATCTCCGGGGAGCTGCAACACTTGAACTTGCGGTGAGGAGTGGTGACCAGAGATCTGCAACGAATGATGTGACATGGGAGACTTGTCTCAGTGACTAGATATGAAAGAAGACCAGACAGGGAGGAAGGTGAAGATTAACGAAGATGAGGTGAGGGGCAGTGGGATTGTGTACGTATCAAAACTTACTCAACGAATTAATTAAATAATGAGTTCAACGGAAATAAAGTTGTGTTTACTTAATTGAATGTTTACAAAATTGTGTTACAAAACAAAACTAACATGTGATTAAACATAGATTAATGTTCACCACACTACCCCACAAATGAACAGCAAAAAACAAGAAATTTAACAAATTAACAATCATTGACCATACAATTTTTGGGGGACATTTTGTTCATCTTGAACGGCAGGTTCTTGTCTTTACCAAATTTTCCTCCACACCCTCCTTAAAGCGAACGTCTTATATCTATTCAAGTAAGTTCATTGATACCCGTGTTTCTATTCCGTTTGCTCCTAATATCTCTTGGAATATATTATTTAATTAATTAAAAATTAGTAAATGGCTAAAATAGTTCCAAATAGGCTCTAGAACGAGTGGCGGTGGTTCATGTCACGACTGAAGACCGAGACCAGAGACAGGTGACCGCAATCTATGTATTTGTCATCTAGCTTTGAACAGGCGCTAGTTCGCGCATGCGACAGAGACAGGGGACATACAGAAGACACCGAGGCACATGTTGGTCGCGGTCTCCTGTCTCTAGTCTTGGTCACTAGTCGCAGTGCAAACTGCCTTATGTACAGTTAAATATGGCAAAAAATTCCACACAAACCTCTCAGAACACAGAAGGGGCGCAATCTAGAACTTTGCCCTAGGGCGTAAATAATGGCTAATCCGGGCCTGCTCTGACCCCCTTACTAAGTACTCTTTGTCCTATAAATGTTTTACACAAACCTAAATACAACATGGTTGCAGAATAAGTGAGCTTTTGGAGTAGATGATCCAATATTTTCTCCACCATTTACGTTCATTAACTCGTATGTTGATTACAGTGTTTTGGATAGTTTTACGTACGTAGCATTTACTTTAGTAAAGGTTTAGCAACTTTAAAATTTATTGAAACCATGAACATATTATTTCTATTTTGATTTATTAAAGATGGAAAATTTTAGATTTGTTTACACTGAAACAGTTTGAAAGCAGAATTAAGTGCTTTAAAGAATTGTTTGAAAGTGGTTTGAAGAATACAATGAAATTTACAGTTATGTTTGAAACAACTGACCTAGACTGAAGTCGGATATTCTGTTAGAGCCTCTAGAGTCGAGTGTGATCAGGTCGGGGTCTCAAGAGTTAAGACAACAGGTGCAACATTTCACACTCTCAACCAGATAGAACTTTCAACTCCTATTATTATTAAACTGTTCAACAGATTAGTTTATTGGCCAACACTACTTTTAACCTAACTTACTACAACTTTTATTAGGTTTTCATTTCTGTATAAAATTCTAAACTATATAAGTGGTAAATTACCTCGTCAAACAGTTTCAAGTGAATGGGTTTCCACTACATGTTTCGGGACAACGGTCCCATCTTCAGGTGGTAGTACACATAAAAAACATAGAAGAACACTGATGGTAGCTCCAGCTAGGGATTGTTTAGAATGATGAAACATGAAGTAGTACCCCACTCACTTGAAACTGTTTGACGAGGTAATTTACCACTTATATAGTCTACAAACAGTTTCGTGGCTAAACACAATGAATTTCAAAATTCTAAAAGTTCTAGAATACAACTTACTGGCAAGAAGCGGATGTTGTTTGTTGCTTAAATCAGATTTAAACTACCTAACAGTAAGACAGTAAGAGTAACTGTAATAGTAAGAGTTTAAGCTATCCTTAGGATAATATATACGGTGAGGTTAGCCAACTACTCATTTTCCACTTACCCATATAAATTTTATGCTTGGTTTAGTTTATATCTTCTTGGCAACCCTGTTTGTATAATTTATCTTAAATGTTAAACAGACAGTTTTGTTGGTTGTAGAGCTTTTATATATGTTTTTACTTGGTTATGGTAGTCAATAATTTAGTAATAGCTTTTATTACACGTTATAGCACGTTAGTTTTCTTGTTTTGCAGATAAAATTAAGTACTGTAATAGAATCTATTCAACAACGATTATAATATAATGCTATTCAATACTAAGGACTTTCTCATTACTATAGCCTACTAATGAAAATGATAATAGCAAAAATGGAGAATGTTTAGTTAAATTTACGAGTATAATTGTTTGTCAAGAAACTTGCTAAACATAATGTTTTACATTAGTAAAAAGTAAATCGATTATTAGTTATTAGGCCTATTTGAGGGAAAGATAAGAGCCAAGTAAACAACGAACTTATAAAATTTTAATATAACTAACTTACTAAAGACATTTGAATTTGTCTTCAAATCTCTTTAGTTTCAAATTAGATGTTTAACATTTAAACAAATTTTGATCTAACTTACATTATTGAAATAGTTGTATAGTGCAATAATTAAAATAATCGTTGTGCTACATTGTCCTTTATAATGTTTTTAACAACTTAAAAGCCAACAAACTTTAAACTAATATAAACCGAAATAAACATATAACTATTTGGTTGGTATAAACTATAATATACAAATTACTTAGTTACGGGCACTTAAAAACATGGAACAGGATTCATAAATCTTCAGAAATTATAATGCTTACAATAATTAGTTGAGAAATGAAAATTGCAGATTGCTAACTGGCTAGAAAATGAATCGAATTTACTCGAAACCATATTTAAAAAAGGTCACTGACAGATGGGTGAGATAAGACAACCGATTCGCAGCCTCACTACGAATCTACGAGAGATTTGACGTGCTTTCGAGACATTCAACGCCGAATTTGGAACAAAAATATGGTTTCTTGCATATTTAAGCCGATAATCTCAAGTAATTCTTTCATATCTGAGACGTTCAATTTGTTATTACAACCCTAAGTCATCGATGAAGCCAAAGATGACCGTTGCCTCACCACTGGGTAGCTCATTGCGTCAGTTTCAACAAACGTAATCCTAGCAGCGAAAAAGCAAACCAGTTATCTACACAAGGTTGGTGAACGTTATCCTATTAACAGTACTCGCACACGAGTGTGCAATGGTTGCTTGCTTGAACAAACCACAAAGCTCCTCTCCCTTAGCAAAGGCGGCTCCTACTGTTGTTACAGCAGGTCTTTGTTTATCCATTGAATAACCTGAGTGGAACTGCAACTAAACTGTTTGAGTTTCAACTGTTATCTACACAAGGTTGGTGAACGTTATCCTATTAACAGTACTCGCACAAGTGTACGGGTTTAAGCTATGCTTGAACAAACCACAAAGCTCCTCTCCCTTAGCAAAGGCGGCTCCTACTGTTGTTACAGCAGGTCTTTGTTTATCCATTGAATAACCTGAGTGGAACTGTAACTAAACTGTTTGAGTTTCAATTATTACCTTTGAACGCTATCCACAGTGGTTGACCCACCTTTGCATGATGCAAAACCGGGCTTGAACTGAAACCTGTTGGTTAGTAACTTGAATATTTCATTACTATTTTATAATTTGTGCGCACAACAGTAATATGTGCTGTTAAAAGCTCTAATGATTGACTTTAAAACACTTCTTTGTTTAAAGTTTGTCGTTGACGAGATGGTAAGGCCATTTTCTGAATAAACAGTATTGCAGACTGTTTCATAGTTTTTGGTGATTAAGTGCCAGCACTGTTTGGATCTGGAGTTTGACCCCTGATATTTTTATATTTCACCTCAATATTTTAAGTACTGTGCACAAACATGTAGAACAAAACGTTCCCACCTATTAAATTATTGAATCACTGTGTCTCGTACATATTTTGACAAATCCTATAAAAAAACCATATTGCTACACATTTTTTACGCTATAATATTTGATTTACTACAATACAAGTTACAATGTTTGCTATTCATCACATTTACAGTGTGTTTGTTCATTTCATTTACAACTGTAAATGTCCGTACCGAAACATAATTTATTCGTAATTTTACAACATCAAACCTGAAGTTTTCCCCAAAGGAGCAATGTCATACACAACCTGCGTCACTAAAACCTGGTACCTGACTAACCCTGGCCATTAGTGGACTAATCTGGATGCAGGGCCATCAGCAGTGGTCGTTATCTGAATAGTTTGCTGTAACCCACGATACAAGCTGATAAGAAAACTGCAGCACTACTATATAAACGTGTGTTGTGTTACCGTAACCCTAGAGAGGAAAACTGGTTCGACAAGTTTGTTTTGAATTTTAACACTGACTTATAGTAAATCAGTGTAACATCTGTTTATTCAAAAAAACATTACAATTCAGACTGCTGAGTTCCGTAATATGACGGGTTTAGTTTTCAGTGCAACTACATGAGTGGTTTCCTAGAACGTGGACGAAAAGTAGCGGTGAAAACTAGTTAGGGTTTCTCGCCAGGTGACACATTTTGTTTTGTAACTAAAAATCTAGCTTGGCCATTACTATATACGTAAATAAACTTTGACAACTGAAATAAACAACATGTCAAAAGTTGATTTTTGTCTACATCTGTTTAAACATTGTGTTACATCCACCGTCACTGTTACGTTCGCCATCACTGTTACGTTCACCGTTACATACGGCCGCTACATTACGGCCGTAATATATCGGTGAACGTTTTTCTAGGAGACCATAGCTTTACTTAAGTTTATTCATAATATTAAAACCTGTATTGACATTAATAAAATAAAATCAAACTTTTGGGTCAACCACAATGTAGAACAATTCCACAATCATCATCAGTTGTATAAAGAATAAAGAAGAGAAAAAAAAAAAAATATATACATAAAAGAAAAGGAATTTGAAACAAATACTAATTTGAACTGTAAAAAAAGTCAAAACGTGTTGTGCTAATAAACATTTGTGGTTGACCCAAAGGTTTTATTTTGATTTATTCTGACAAACCACATAAGTTTAAAATCCAAAATGTATTGAAATTATTAAACATTATTATTTTCATCGTGACAAAAAGTATCGTTCATCACTCGGCCCAAAAGTGTCTTTTTGACCCTCGGTTAACTTGACCTCTTGTAAAAAAGTGTCTCATTTGGACTGAATGATGAAATATACTATTCTTGCTTAGTTAAGGTTCTTGTAGCATGAATAATAGTTTCACAGCCTTGTTTCATTGCAAACCTCAGTAATATATTATATATGTCTTGAACTGATTTATTTAACAACATATTTTTGGTGTTAATCTTCGGAATACACATCCAACAGCAATGGGTCGCAGAGCATCATCCTTCTTGTTCAACGCACAGAGATTTGCTCCAACTACTCCATTATTTACTTTTTCTTTGAGTATAACGTTTATGAGCTTTCGAACGTTTTCAAATAGCTCCCACTCTTGGTTATTAGCTGACTTAGAAATTAAATCTTTCAAACGTTGTGGAGATAATCCATCAATACCTGTAGCTGAGCCGTTTGGAAATGGTAAATTAACTTGTTGTACTCGATTCTCGTAAACCTCAAGAAACATCGATCATTTTAGAGGATCTGGCAGTTGAACATACTAACACTATATTTTATAGTAAAATTGATAAAAGTAAAAATATTTAGGATTAAAATATTTAGCAACAACATGGTAGAAACAAGATCAGCTGTTAATCATACACATCAACAAGACCATACCACCTTCACTTGTTTCTCACTTGGGAACTATTAGATAATATTTTCAAAATCTCCTCCTCTACAAATCTACCTCTTGAACTATCCTCTTAAATTCCTCAGTGTCTTGAATTTTCTTTGTGAACACTCTGTCTTTAAAGCCCCTTAAATTTAATAAAGTCACTTTTTTATAACTGCACTGTCTTGAGAGCTCAACAGTTAGCACATTAATGTCTTGGTCTATCCAATCAAATCATACCATAACTTTTCAAGGGTGGTTTATGCTATTCATTGTTGTGAAACACTAACGGTCCGTAGGATGTACTTACGAGTATAAGGGGTTATAATCTAGATATGAAGTTTGTACAGAACCCCAAAGTTGCTCTCTCTTTAGTGCACCACAAACTGGTGTACACACAAATTCTGACCCGCAAAACTGTATCAGAACTGCTCTTTTCTTTTATATATGAATAAAACTATAACAACACCATCAGTTACCTACCTTAAATTGTTGGGCAATAACACAAACACTAACAAAGAATTTTATTGACAATAATATACATTGTACAAAAGGCAAAGTTAGGAGTACAAAGCCCTTTCTACCACTTAACCTTAAGACGAACATATATAATAATATATATTAAAACAAATTTAAGTTAATATGGAAGAAAAGCATTGAAACAGAAAATTGAACACAAAAACGCACACAGCCCCAAGGATATCACTCCCTATGATCTCGATTGATGGACGTTTTAATTTCATTCCCAAACCGAGCACGGTTGTCAATTGCTCTAATTATCACTGATGTTATTCCAGCCGACAAGAGGTTTCAGGTAACAGTAAACGGTTTATTATAAACATTTGTTTTATGAGAAAGAATTTAATAATAATAATGATGCTCCATACCGAGTATTTTGGATTTTAGCGGTGTTAATGAGTTTGAAACGTTCATACAAATATACCGGAGTTATAGACAAAAGAATGGAATGTAAAATTCAAGAAGTATGTAATGTCCTGGGTTCTTTTAATTTTAAAGTTGATAAAACATCAAAATATTGACTTACATGTTCATCGTAGATTGAATTGAATATTAATCTAATACAATAATATTGAGCACGTTGAAGTTTATTGGAAAGCTCAACAGTCATAGACCCTATTATTTATGACAACAGCACAGTAGTTGAAGTGAGCAGTACAAGAGTTTTATCAAGAATTATTTTAACATGTTGTGGTAGACAAGTTGAAACCCGCTTAGTGTTGTGTATACAGGCAAATATTTGGTTACGTATACTTGTATCTTGATCGTTTCATTAAAGGGATTAATTTTGTTAATTATGAGCACAAGATTGTTTACCTTTTCCTTGCAATTAAGTTCACGATAGTTTCACTTTAATTTTGGACCATTGCTAATCATGTGAATGTTTGCTAAAATACGTGGGTTGGCTATAAGTATTGCTTACAAGTATTAGTTACTAAACCAGAAATATAGTTATTACCAAGTGAGATAAAATCGTGGTTTAATTTCAACTGAATTAAAAGGGAAAACCTTGTGTAAAGTAGTCAAGAAAGCTACACGAGTATTTGTCAACCTCAGACTTACTTACATTTACCTTAAACGGCTGAAACGTGTTATTATTTTGTAAACGCGTCATTTTTAAACGCAAGGGTGTCAATGTTTGGTGATTATGGACATAGATGGCTGCTTCAATGCATTAGCAACATAATAGTAATGGTTAAATATCCGAGCCTTCGACAGGGTTCGATTATGAATATTAAACAACCACTTTAGTTAAAACCACATTCGTGTTTTTAAAACAGTGCTTTCTAATTAAATCTGTTTAGTTATTGGTAATCGGGATAGTCGATTTTCGTTTCAATTAGTTTGCGTTGTGAGTAAAAATTATTCAAAACTTTGAACAAGCCTCAGAACAAGTCATTAGAATAATTTCTTTAGTATTTATTTAAATATAAAAGGCGACTAATTGGCTACTTAGTACTGAAAAAGCGATGAAATACAGATAAACCTGTACCACACATGCACTGCATTTTTATTGTTTTCTTATGCGAAACGTTAACTAGGTTATCTTTTATTTAGACTATTTACAACAGAGTCATTTTTGGAATATGGAAAACGCTTATTTGGAAAGCGGTTCAAATGGTACTTAAACCGGAAATCGAACCCGTAACCCTCCACATTGGAAACCCCAACTACCCTACTGAAATACGAACGCTGATTATATATATTAAAACATAACCGCATAGTTGTGGTTATACTATCTACATGGTCTTTCATATAACATTTCCAACGTTCATGATTATATACATACATAACTCAAAACTTAAAGCAACCTTGTGTGTAACTAACGTATGACTCTCGAGGGAGCTGTAACTTTGTCACGCCGCTCCAACTTAAGATAGCAAACATTGATGAATTTTCCCCGGTGAACTACCTGTCATCATTAAATACCAAACTCATGAGGTGATTTAACACAGTGCATTAGTTTCTTGGTGAAACGGGTTTAATATATTAGTGCTGTAACTTTCTATCCCACAGCATATTTAGAGTATATTATATGTCATAAAGCACATTTGACCCTTCGTCCTAAAAGTATTACGGTTAAAAGCTGGACTATGAGTTTCTCTCAGTATTAATAGTAAACTCCAGATGTAACCACGTAGAACAATGGAAGAGCAGGTGAGGTACTGTGAAGGGCATGTAGAGGATGATCCTGTTGAAGAGCGGATTCCAGTTTAAGAGGATTCTACGTGCCGAGCACTGCAGTTGGTACAAGAACTTGTAAGGAGCTTGATTGTTGAGAATCTTGCTTTGTCTTTAGACAGAAGAGATTACTGCATCATTCTTGTAGTAGGTTGTAGGTACTGTCTGGTTATTGTCAACGGTATATAACTGTCCATTATTATCGAATTTCCTTTGGAAAATAGGTATTTGAGCCGTCAGCAAGGTAAGAACCAGCTCGGAACCATGAAATAAGGCACCGATCGTGGACCCTCAGAATACGTTTTAAGAATTTTTTCAGAAACTGTATAAATATGTATATAAGTGTGTGTCATCACTACGGGTCGCATTTTTGTCAGATTTCATTAAATTTGGTACAAATATTCCAATTGTAAATATCTTGGTCGATTTCGTTAACCAGCAAAATCGAACTACTGGACTCTCCCCTTTGCGGGGGGGACTTTTCAACAAAAAAGATTTATTAATAATCTAAAACAGTGAATTTCGTCTGATTTCGATGAACATCAATATAACAATGGATTTTTACGTCAAGTTGTTTCAAAATGAAGGCCAAAAGTGATTGTTTGCTATAACAGCGGAAAGAATAGTCCGATTGTATTGAAATTTAAGGTGTGTTTTTATTTCATGATGACCTTCAGTAAATAACATCGCAAGTCTAGGGCCGAATGCCGAAGCAAGACTTTGAGCGTAGCGAACAGCCTCATAACGCCCGTGATCACACAGAAGGCCAAGCTGAGGCCAAAGGCTGAAGCGATGTTGTGAGTAGAGCGAATTATAGTAACACATTGCAGAGGAAATTCGATTCGCTCATGTCAGCGGCGTTTAGCGCTTAGCTGCGAGTCGGCCTGGTTTTTATAATTTAGGCAGCCAACGCTTTGTTCCGAATTCACAACAACTTTGTTATTTTTCCTGTAAAAGATCGTTTTTTGTCCTATCCACTAGTAGATGAAGCCTAAATATGCCTAGATTAGGTCGAGTATTTTACTTTTAACTAAAGAAAATAAAAAGCAAAGATAGACACATTTAAAAGTTCAACATTAATAATTGGCCAACGCTTACTATTACCGGTTAATTTTAATTAAGTATCATAGAAATTCTTTTCATTGTCGGTGTCTATTGATCAAAGCAGCTTAATTACTAAGTAAGTTCATACCTTATCATAGAATTATCGATTAAAGACAGCAAATATGAAATATTAAGTTCTACATTTTGAAGTTGAAAAGTATAAAGACGCTTGTATAAAGGGAGGAATAAATAGCATCAAAGTAAATGAGGGAGACTAGTGAATAAGTATTAAATACTTAACGTATTTAAAAAAATACTTAAACAGTCTTGAACCAGAGTATAGTGTAAGAGGATCATGCGAGGAGAAGGATTCACCTGTCCCTATTTCAGTTATAGGTAACAGGGCACCTTAAGAAGCTTATCGTTCCTGGTGATCTTGTTTCAATACAAATGTAAATTTAAAGCTTTTATAATAAACCAAGCCGACGCGTGTCACAAGCACTACCGTGAATCCTAGCGAATTCAGAATAAGAATTATTTACCCCAAAAGTACCATTTTGAGGGGGGCGATTCCTTAACACTTCCCACCGCCGTCTTAGTCAGGCGAACGAATGTTTTTGATTTTAAATAAATCTGTTGGTTACATTACCATGCAGGTTTATATAAATGTATATAAAGTATTGCTATTTGACTCAATATGTGCCGTTTTGTTCTATACATATGAGTGGGGAGGGAGGATAGTTATCTTTATTGCGAAAATTGGCTTACAATATTCTGTCTGGCTATTATGATTGAATAAAGAATCCTATTTACTTAGTTCAAAATGAATCATATGACATCCCGTATAAAAATTGACATAATGTAAACTATTTCAAGATTATTAGTTTAATCAACCTATTTGATGATTATTAGTTTTATAACTTCAAGCTAACGAGAAATCCACTCAAGCAGCTGAGTAGCACATAACCCGCCTGTGGTGACCTAATCAAGATGCAAGGCCATCATCAGCAGCCGTTATCTGCCAGAGATAACAGTATCTGATAAGGTTATTGCAGCGCCACACCGCCGTTATAACGTTGTGTCGCTTATCTTTATGCTGAAAATGATTAAACCTGACACTTATTATTTCGCACTGCTTCTATGCATAACACTACATTCAATGAACAATTCCATTTAAATTTGTGTTCCAGTTAAGTATTTTCCTGTTCCATCGCGTTTTTCTTCTTATTTGTTTAGACCATCTGAACAATATTTTAGTACAAAGGATTGTTAAAACATACCATTTTAAAATTATAACCTGAGACAGTATTCTATTTTAACTTGACACCTTCTTGTATGCAGAATTGCTAAGAGATAACCCCAAGTTTTATAGTTTTCGAATACGTTGACATTTAAGGTTTTAACCCAGCAACAAGGCTTTATTTTATCACCAATGTTTTTTATTAATTCTTATTGAACGTTTTACGTTAAACATGACAATGTGGTAGTTTATCCATTCAATTCTACTAGCAGCTGAGAAATCAACAGTGGTTTGCACAAAAATACAAGCTTTTCTTAAAAATAGCAAACAATTAATTTAGAAATTAATACGAGGAATTGGAACTTCTAAAATGCGTTTTTGTGTTACATTTGCCTTGTATGACAATCCCCCTATACACTTGACACCACTCTGTATTCTCGATAGAAGAGGAACAGATCACGTCTTAGTTGGGAGTGTCTGATTGCGACAGAAGTCCCGCGGCATGTTGATGTGGAAAGAACGTGTCAAGAACTGATTCACAGTCTTTCACGTTAGTCTTTCGAAAATTCACCGTCTGTAAACTCCTCACACAATCCTTCTTCTGTATTCTTCTGTGTGGCATTCTTTATATTCTTTCTCTGGTCCTTGGTTATTCATGTCTGGTACGGGTTGACACAAACTTGTTGAAGGCTGGAGCCCTGTGTTGGAGATGCGAGCTTGGATACCATACACCGAAACAATCTAAATTTATTACTATGTTTTTGTTTACTTATTAAGTTCAAATCTGTTAACTATTTGTGTATTTGCATTGATTTGTTGATTATTTGTTCAATGCAAATACATTTACAAGGTCAGTTTTAAATGCCCCCTTAACTTTTGAAAAGGAAATACTTTGAAAAACCAAAGTTTTATTATTCGGCAGTGATGCAGTACTGAAACATGTACAATTTACCTTTTAATTCCCTTTTTGGAAAGAATTAGTGCTGTTTTGTAGAGACAAGTTATTTTTCACCATTTACTAAGTTTTCTGAAGTTATCTAGTACTTTTACGTTTTACATATTTTTCTAAAAACTACATAAATGTTAAACACAGTTAGTCGTGTTTCCTAAAAGGTCGTGTTCAAGCTCTGTAATGTAATACGGTGGCCGCCAGCCACTGTGAAAGCGGGTAAATCCAGTTGAAACTCAAACAGTTTAGTTACAGTTCCACTCAGGTTATTCAATGGATAAACAAAGACCTGCTGTAACAACAGTAGGAGCCGCCTTTGCTAAGGGAGAGGAGCTTTGTGGTTTGTTCAAGCATAGCTTAAACCCGTACACTCGTGTGCGAGTACTGTTAATAGGATAACGTTCACCAACCTTGTGTAGATAACAGTTGAAACTCAAACAGTTTAGTTACAGTTCCACTCAGGTTATTCAATGGATTAACAAAGACCTGCTGTAACAACAGTCAGAGCCGCCTTTGCTAAGAGAAGGAGCTTTGTGGTTTGTTCAAGCATAGCTTAAACCCGTACACTCGTGTGCGAGTACTGTTAATAGGATAACGTTCCCCAACCTTGTGTAGATAACTGGTTTGCTTACAGTTTCCAAACATTAAATTGTTTAAAATATATCAAGTTGATAGTCTAGTACTATAAATACTATACATTGCGTGGTCAAAGTAAATTTGAAAACAGCTTATTTTGGTCTAATACATCCTTATATAAATTATGGAATTTCTTTATGGGGTGTTTGTTCAGATAATAGATTTTTTGAGGGTTTTATTTTGCAAAGAGAGCAGTCCGAATCGTTTTAAAATCAAGGTATCGAGAATCGTGTAAAATTGTTTAGTACACTAAATATTTTAACGCTTCCTTGCATGTACATTTGGAAACTATTTTTGTTTAACAAAATGTCATTTGGATACTGGAATAGCTATCATTCCCAAATACTAGGTACGTTAATCGTTTTCGTAATAATTTTCACAGGCTTCACATCTACGACCAACTTCCTTGTGTAGCTGGAGTAAAACTATATTATAAATTACCTGAAAGTATAAGATCAGAGACAAATTTTAATTCCTTCAAACGCAAACTAAAACAATATCTTTTAAACAACTCGTTTTATAGTGTGGATGAATTTATGGATGTATCCTAAACTAATTAGAAAATAATAAAAGCATACACATAATTATAAGTATAGTTTCAAATAGGTTTAGAATTTATTTTACAATTACCATTAATGTACTTTGGACTATTTGGCCTACTCCGGTACCGGAGATTTTATCATTTCTAAATTCTTTGTAAACTTAGTTTTAAGCATTATGTCAACACAATTAATTGTACACTGACAATAAATGTTATGTTATGTTAAATTTATTTTAAATTAGAACTAGCCTCAGACCAGCTGGGGGCTTCGCCCCCAGACCTCCACTTCGGCCTACGGCCTCACTTCCGTTCGCTTCGCTCACGGTTCTGCTTCGGCCTCTCGGTTTGGGTATTCACTTTGCTAATGACTATATTTTTTAAAGTTAAGGTATTTCCGTGAGAGTTTCGTTGAAACTTATAAACTGTTACTGTTATTATTTGTTGATGTTTACATTTACAGCAGCTGGGAATTTTAAATGCTTTGCCCATATGTTTTATATCAAGCAAATCTAAATTTTAGAACAGAGCCAAAAAATCCTTTGTCTACGCATAACTCCTCTTGGATGTAACTGAATTCTTCGAATGATATCTCTAATGAAAGAGCATGATTCACTGAGTGTTCTTAGACCAAAACGAACAACTCAATTAGAGCCTGAGATATGACAGGACAAAGCTAAGAAAACATGGGAAAAAGCCTTTCTTGAGTATAACTTGAGAAGGGCGAAAGTTAAGCGATTCTTGTCGTTTGATGACAAATACATGCATAAATACCTTTCATTCAAAACAAAAATGAAGAAAATCGGCCTGATAGAACGGTCATACTGACTGCCATTAGATTTTCATCAATTCTTTTTATAAATAGATAACTAAAACCGAAGAAAGTCCGTTGGTTTGTTTAACTGCTTTTCAAAATAAATATAGGATATTAATCAGATTGAATAGAGGTTCCAAGGAAATGTTGATAATCAAAGTGGTCCAATATCTGAGCTTAGGTCTAAAATAGCAAACAGCTAGAAAGAAACACATGTAAGAGATTAATTGCTCAGCAAGATACCATATTTCAACATTGCAAAATTCGAGCTACCAGATGGCCTCCATGTGAATATATTTTCACGAGTGCCCTTATTTTTACACCAATAAACTGTATATTTTCGAAAATTACAGAAACGTTCTATCTATACGCACAGTCTAATTTTCTATAGTTGTTTCAATAGTTTATACACGTAGGAACACTTCTGAGATTTCGTGTTTCGACTGCAGTTACTTCAAAAAGCCATTCTGCACTCGTGTAAATTCTGTTTGTGTGTTTTTCATTTAAATATTTAAAACAAATACATATTTTAACTGTTTTGAATTTGTGTTTATATTATAAAGATGAGCATTGAAAATCCTCTGAATAAAATTGGATTCATTAGAAAATTGTCTATAATGTAACAGACCCCTTTTAGTATTACACCATTCGGACGTCACCGTGGAGCTAAAGCGGACCATCGGGGAGATTGGAAAACCAATAAATTGACATAGGAAAATACTGTTTTGAAGATAGCTTTACGGCAAATTCATAACTAATATCTGAGGTTTTCATTGGCAACTAACAAAAATTCAAGCACACTTAATTCTTGTTCACATCGATCAGATATATAAAAAGTAATTTTGTTTTTGCATATTTTAAAACAACAGTGGGCCTAAATGTGTTTAAACTAAAGGGAGATAACAATGGAACAAAGTTACTGTGTGATCACAGGTAGGACAACATTGCAGTATTGGACACTGCGGCTTGAAACCTGACCTGGGTTCTGTATTGTCCGTGACTGCGTCATTTCAACCAACAGCCAACTCTGGTTTTAACTTCAATGTAAACTTAAATAACAATATTTTTAACGACTCTAAAGAGTGAAAATTATAGCAGGGTTAACGAGTAATAATATATAACAACATAACATTTAAAAAATCGTCTACTATAAATAAACTATTTCATCACTAGGCCCTAAAACATTTTTGTAATTTTGTTTTAAAACAGCTGCTTTAGACACATCTATTGACATGCTAAAGTGTCACTTTTAAACCCAGGTTAATAAAGTATTGTTTTGATGTTTTTTCTCTCTAAGGAGAAAGGATAATTTTAATGACCTTTTGTGGCTGAATAAAAGAGTTTGTTTTGAATTTTAATACTGACTTATAGTAAATAAGTGTAAAAACTGTTTCTTTCAAGTAATATTATTCAGACTATTGAGTTCAAAACAATTTTCACTTAAAGTTTCTTTATACTCGTAGTATTAAAACATCTATTTCTCATTATTACGAGTATTTGCATCATGACAAAAAGTATCGTTTACCACCCGGCCCTAAAGTGTCTTTTTAACCGTTAACCATTTAACGTCCTCGGCTGCGCCGAAAGATGGTACGCTACTTAAGTGATAAATTAATTCAGAACTACTTGTAAATTGTAGGTTGCAGGCCGAAACGTCATCATGAGCGATGCAAACCATATTTATTACACCATGAGGCAAACGGTCCCTTTACTCGCAAGACCAAGTACCGAAACTATATCGAGAGAAAGGAACGGCCTAGTCTTGCGATAACTCGTGAAGCCAAAGGCCTAACCACTACCCTGATCCAATTGGATGTTTCGAAATTGTCCGGCTAAAGCGTCACCGAGAGTGAAGCAAGCGCCTTTCTTTGAGCTTGCCACGAGTAAAGCGAACAGCCTATGTTCTGTGATCTTGACATTCGCAAAGCCCTCGAGACCACTGGGCGAATTGCCACTCTGATCCAAGTAATCGCCCCAGTGTAACAGAATCGTTATTGTGGGCGCAGTACTTGGACTATATACCTGAAAGCTTACAAATAGCGAAGAGAATAACGCTAAATCCACGAGGCCGAAGGCCAATGGCTTGAGGCCAGAGGCAAACAAGTGGGTATGTTAAGGTGGCTAAAGGATTCATGTATCAAGAACCATTGCTTTACTAAGTAAAGATAATTTCATAATGTTCTAATTACGAAACAAGTTTAATCTTTTTGCTTATTTTCTAAAATACACTATTAATACATATCTGTCCTCTTTTTTTAACAATTTTATCTCAATTTGAGTAGGATTGACTTTCTTTTATTTTGGGTACAACTATTTCTCAAATAGCTGATGTGTAAGAGTGTGTAACAGAAACGTAAAAGGTAAACCGTTTCAAAAGTTCATAAGAAACGTACTGTATTGTTGATTAATTATTTCATTAGGTTCAGATCCACGTTTTCATTCATTACATTCGCGTTATCTACTGAGACTCTTCAGTTATCATAGGAACACTCACAATATGTTTGGGTCATATCTGATTGAAACTACTGCTAAAGAAGTTACAATGCATAAGGTGCAGATAACACTTATGATGTTTGACGTTCAGTAATAAAAGTGTAACGCAGGAACATTGGAACAATTTCTGATCTAAATAAACGTTAAAAGGTCTCAAGCTCTGTCTGGTCGAGAACGTGAAATGCTGCACCTGTTAACTAAACTCTTGAGACAACCGGCCGAACAACACTCTACTCTAGAAGCTCTAACAGAATATTGAACATCAAACTACTTACGTTAAGCATCTCAAACATTTCTGCTAACTTTAAGCATTGGCCAAAGTTCAAAGTCCATGAACAATTAACCTTACCCCATCCTTCTACCGACAGGAGTTTATGGGTAAAGTAGAGAATCTCCATCACTCGAGAGAGACACTAATTATTTTAAATATTAAATAAAGACTCGAATAACGACTCAACCTGAATTAACGTTTGAAATTATTTCGAAATCATTTTTGTTTGGTAGTACAGTTTAAAATATTTGGCTTATTATGGTCCTCCTTACTCTCAACAATAATATAGTATGTAAAATGAAAGCACCTTGTCTTCTTGTTTGCGTTTAAAGTTCTTTTTTCCGTTTAGATCTTGTTTGATACAATCTCAGCTGATAGTTGTCAAGCAACGTAACGTAGTTAAATAACGCAACGTTGAAATGATGAAATAGTCTTAGCCTTGCCCTAGAGTCATCCAGTCTTGAATCGAGATATGACATCGTCGTTATGTCTTAAATCTTTGTGGCAGGGTAATTCATTTAGAATTCGTGATGTTTGTTCCTCCTCCTGCTTCAATGGAACTGGACACTTAAGTGTCAACTCAGTTCGCTGTAGTACAGTGGCAGCTGCAATCTGCTGTCTGTCTGTACGTACCTGATGAGACAAAAACGCCGAAGCAGCTTTCCAACCCAGGCATCTGCCCGGTTTTTGCCAGTGCAAGCTTTCGCAAGGCGGCAGGCCGCATAGGATTGCAGTGGTACAGTGTTGTAAACTGCTAACCCCTTAGCAACGCCAGGACGGCGCATTTGCTTTTGATAAGTGGAGCAACCCGAGTGCACTACGCAACTTCGGAAAACCGCAGTGGAGAAAGAAAAACAAACAGCCGACCATGACTGGTGGTTCGTCCACCCCAGGTAGGAGTGAAGGATGCCAGGTCCGTGAAAAGGCAAGTCTCTTCTCTGAGCAGAGTTCGAGAATTGAGAAAAACCATTTCAACCAGCCTTCATGAACAAACAGACAGCAGATTACAGCTGTCACTGTACTACAGTGAACTGAGTTGACACATAAGTGTCCAGTTCCATTGAAGCAGGAGGAGGAACAAACCTCACGAATTCTAAATCCTAGTCTTCTTTGGTTATTCGTTGTTCTAGAGGAAGGTGGGCAGGTGTTTGCATTCAGAAGATTTGATAATTTAGCTTGTCAACTGTATTGTTAGTCTTGTGTATATTTTAGGTTTTTTTGAACGGAAAAGTAGTAAACATAGTTTTGTCATTATATCACAATTCTTGGCAGTTGGATTATTTATAGGTTTGCGTTCTATGGACAATTCTAAAATAAACAAAATATTCTAGTTAGTGCTTTGTTGAAGAGTCAATCTTAGTCAGTAGAAGATAAGACACTGGATAAACCACTTCCATAAACCTCCATTACAAATGTTCATGACTAATTGATTTTTCTCATCAATGGTGATTGAGTGAACACTGTATGTGCCAAACATTCCATTGAAATTGGAGCATGGTTACTTAATTTGTATTAATTTATACTAGCTTTAAAATGTCTCAGACTGACAACTTTGATGCTCATAAAAATGTATTTAGTACTTAACTCTTCATTGGGACTCGTAGGTAATTTTGTACGTAAAAACGTGGAATTATTATTAATCATACTGCATTAATATTGAATTTCTGTACTTCCCTCCTTTTTTATTTCCTTCAATCCTTTTTTCAGGGTAATGCATAAATATAGTTACACGACGATTTAGATAATCGGTACGTTTAGTATGCTGGCTGATAAGCGTGGTTAGGGACAGAGCGACAAACGCTACCTATTGCCAAACATGTCCCACCATAACCATAACAGTTACAATGTGTGGACACTGCCTGGCCTGGGCTCTTCTGATAACAATGATCCCGTGTCCTGCTCCTGCACATGATAAAAACAACCATATTTGTACTCCATAGATGAATAAAAATAATTTTAAACGTCAAAAAACCAATATTTAAAGACTTTTATTTTGGACGAGGCCTTTTAAAGGCAATGTCTTTATCGTCAAGTCCGTTTAAAAGTGACATAAACTGACCTAACGATAAAGGCACTGCCTTTGAAAGGCCTCGTCCAAAATAAAAGTTTTTAAATATTGGTTTTTTGACGTTTAAAATTATTTCTATTACTCTTTCCAATATTGAGCACCTTCTTCTTCCATAGATGAAGTTTACTTGTATGTTTCTCTATCCCCTATGTTTATGCGGAATATAATAGATTTTTTTAGAAATATACACAATTAAACCATGCCGACACGCAGCTAAGCCCTTAACCGCCGCATATGTGAAGGGGAATTTTCTTTTCAATTTGTCACTATAATTCATTGATTGTAACTAGTTCGTTATGCTCACCGCCTCGTTTCGACCTTCGGCCTCAGCTTGCTTGAGTCCTCTAAAACTACCACGGGCGTTACTTAATTTTATGATATTGGACAGAAAATGCTACCTGTAGGAGTACACACATATTTACATATAATCCTACATATGTGTATATGTATATATAACATATACATATGTGTATAACGAGTTGTAAAATTACTCAAACCTTGTTCTGGGGGTCAGGATATGTGTTCATGGTCCCGGTTCTTGGTCTAATCATGCTAACAGCATGAACATCTCATTTTTCCAAAGATGTTTAGATTTGGTGACATAACTTGGCCAGCTCGATCACCGGACTTAAGTTGCCTTTTCTTATAGAGATACTTTAAATTTAAGGTTTACGAAACTTACCAAGAAATTTACACGAACAAAATAAATAATCACGGAGGAAATCCGGGTGATACCTCAAGAAGTATGAGAAGTGTTTGTAAGCTTTTTCAAGCGAATAAAGAAGTATCAGCTTGTTCAAGGTCGCCACTTAATTGTAGTATGACCAAAACCCTAACTGGCATACAATAGTCTATTGCTCTGTACAATACTTAGTTGTCTAGGATTAAAAATTAGGTATTTATATTTTATAGCATCTTTAAATTGTATGTTCTTGTTGTGTAAACATTTGTATTAATTTACGTAGGCCTATGTTTAATAATGAGTTAGATTGTTTATGTTGATGTGAAGAATAGTTTTTACTAAAAACAAGTTACAATTCTTTTCGATCAAACTTAATTAAATACTGTAGAATAAAACAGTTCCAATTTGGTTGACAATTGGTCTTGTACAAGTTACATTATTATTATTTTTATGGCTTCTATGACCAAGCTATAGCCGAGTAGAAGTAGCTCGCTATTCTTTCACTGAGTGTCCCTCTCAAAGCGACAACCTTTCAAAGCACTTTGTATTGTACTCTTGAGAAGATATTGTGAAATACGGCTGTTTGCAAGAGATTTGGACTGTACAAATATTTCTTCTTTCATATTCTCTTTCAAACTAATAATATACCCAAACCCCATATTTTGCCATCATAATACATTTATTATTATGGCAGTACAAATAATGTAAAAAAGATTTAAAAGTAAAACACAACAAACTCGCCCTGACCAGAAATACCATCCTAGGGTTCCTCTCAACGTATCTAAAACAAATAAATAAGTAATTAAGAATACACATTTATGACGATTATTTTACTTGTGGTTTTATTTCAAGAAACAAAACCATACAAATTTACCTTTGTGAGTTTCAGTGAGTAGGCCAACGGTGAGAGAGACGAGTAATGTTGGTAAAAGACGAAGAAATTCTAACCCACAGAAGCTGTTTGACTTTATTAGGCAGAGGTGCATTTTAACAAAGTCTATACCAAAGCTGTGCAAGATTAATCTAAAATAAGCAAAGTAAGTTCGTTTATTTTACAGCATCTCCCAGAGGAATAATAAATTTAGCGGCCATTGTAAGAAGCGAGTTAACTTTCATAATTAAGATTTTCTCTCGATAGCTAAACTTTGGATTGTTGAAAACCTTTTACGAAACTTCTCAACTTTTGCTCAACAATTATTTCACAACTTCTTGCGTGGTAACCATTGCATAATATTAATAAAATTAAAAATATAATTGATGTAATTATTATTATTTTATAAAACGGTTAATATATGTGGGCGTGAGAACTGAAAGGTTGCACAGGCAGGCGCCTCGAGGTAATTATAAGAACCCTTGGTACCCACGGACCCTTAAGATTGAAACTCTTGCATCATTATTATCGTTAGACATTGCTTTTGTGTAAATAAAGATACATATAGCACTATAGGACTACATATAGGTGAGCGTAGCGAACAGCCTCGTAACACTCGTCGTAATAGAACACTAAGGCCCAAGGTCCAGAAAACTGAGGCCGAAGGCCGAAACGAAACTGGAGTGGAGTGAATTAGAGTAACAAATTGCAAAGGAAATTCGATTCACTCATGCTAGCGGCGTTTTTACGCTTAGATACGTGCCTGACTGTTTTTTTTGGTTAGAGTGTTTGATAGGGTCTAACCTCCTGCTTCAATAGAATAAAGGGTTGTCAATCTATTTTAGTAGAGTTTGATATATATTATATTTACGATTATACTGTATATATACCCATATTTAATGGTGACCTGATTTTTACAATAACCCCTCCTAATACACGGCTTGGACACTACTAGCACATGAGTCTGACGGCATGAGTTCGATTTTAGTGCCAGGTGAGCACATTCCTGTGTTTGCTGTGTCAATATGATTTAATACAACTGGAACGTGGTTCAAATACATATGCGAGATTAAGGAGAAACAAATGTATAACGAAATACCCTTAGCGAAACAAATGTTGTATACAGAGTTTCAGTTACATGCTTTGTTACATATTTATTTGTAGGTATAAGGTTTCTAATTTAAGTTTTAAAAAATAAAATTATATATAAAAGAAAACGTATAAATTAACGAAGTCCAGATTCAAACACGAATATGTTACTTCTAACCCCATGGTGGTGTAAATTCTAAAATAATTCATTTTACCGATTAATATAAATTCATATAAAGTAATTTTACTTAGCTAAAACATAGACTGAAATTAAAATGGATCTTGTGGACAGAAAGAGTATACGTATTCAAACTCTTGTTCTCCAATGTTGTATATTGTAGCTTTATCGGAACTGGAAATATTTCCCTCTACACTCTACACAATAAGATGGAGGTTCGATTGTGAAACCAACTCAACACAATAATAGACAATGTTGTGCACCAACTCACAGATTATCTGTGGGAGTATTAAGGTTGGTACATAAAACACAGTATACAGATCCATTATTGTAAGTAATAAACTGACTGACCTCATTGTGTTGTTATCGTATTGTCAGGGTCGCACTGAAATAAACAAATTCGTAAACCTACTTAGACCTACGATCAGGTTTCGTGAGGCACCGTGTAGGCAATTTTCTAAAGTCGTTAATAGTTTTAATTCCATTGTTAGAAAACCTGATTCGTGTATCAAATTTCTAAACAATTTCGTTCCATTGGCATTAATAAATAAGTATGATTCGCCATGTAGGAATCTTTCTAACTGCAAGTTAGTCATTTTAAATGTTAACAAAACAAAACCAACCCAAAACAGAATATTTTGTTTACCAGTTTAAAAAAATGAGTAGTAATAATTAAAGGACGGTCAGCTTGCGCTGATTACTTTTTAGCTAGCTCATTTCCTAATGTTTGGTGGTATATTTTATGTCACTTTCCACCTTAAGACAGGATCGGATTTCAGATCCCAAGACGATCATATTGTGCAAACGTCTGTTGATTATAGTGCTTCAATATCTCTACATGGTCACGTACCTATCCTTGAGTGTACAGTGTTTTGTAGTGGTTATCAGTTATCTCAGCTGCTGTACAGGACGTGCAACTGTACCAAGCAGTTCTTCAATATCTCTACATGGTCACGTAGACTATCCTTGAGTGTACAGTGTGTGATTGTAGTGGTTATCAGTTGCGTCAGCTGCTGTACAGGACGTGCAACTGTACCAAGCAGTTCTTCAATATCTCTACATGGTCACGTAGACTATCTTGAGTGTACAGTGTGTGATTGTAGTGGTTATCAGTTGTCTCAGCTGCTGTACAGGACGTGCAACTGTACCAAGCAGTTCTTCAATATCTCTACATGGTCACGTAGACTATCCTTGAGTGTACAGTGTGTGATTGTAGTGGTTATCAGTTGCCTCAGCTGCTGTACAGGACGTGCAACTGTACCAAGCAGTTCTTCAATATCTCTACATGGTCACGTAGACTATCCTTGAGTGTACAGTGTGTGATTGTAGTGGTTATCAGTTATCTCAGCTGCTGTACAGGACGTGCAACTTACAAGCAGTTCTTCAATATCTCTACATGGTCACGAGCTATCCTTGAGTGTACAGTACAGTGTGATTGTAGTGGTTATCAGTTGCTCAGCTGCTGTACAGTACAGGACGCAACTGTACCAAGCAGTTCTTCAATATCTCTACATGGTCACGTAGACTATCCGAGTGTACAGTGTGTGATTGTAGTGGTTATCAGTTGCTCAGCTGCTGTACAGGACGTGCAACTGTACCAAGCAGTTCTTCAATATCTCTACATGGTC
>CM032062.1:38943032-38961896 GCA_018831715.1 Matsumurasca onukii
GTATCAATCCAGAAGCTCTAGGAAATGAAACCACATGATCCAGTTCTCTCAGTGACTACTACCGATCTCAGGACCTTCCTCCAAGACCAACTCTGTCCTTCCAAACCTTCTTCAAGACTCTGGGACGTCCATTCATTTTTGACCTGAGGACAGGTCAAGGGCGGCGGAATGTTGGATATTCATACATACAAATCTGTAAATATTGTTTATTAATTTCTGTTATGTTTACTAATGTCAAAGTAATCAGCTGTTGCAACAAATTAATATTATTGTCATGTAAACATTGTATTGTAAACAAACTTTCTTATTCTCTTGTTACCCTTTATAAAGTAAACACTGTTCCTCTAAACTTCCTTCTCTCATTCAATCCTATTTTACTTTAAATTACCTTCTCATTCTTAATTCTCTATTCCCCTACTCAACAGTCTTGCTTTGAGTCATTTCCTTGGAGATCAGTTGGCTTGACGAGGAACACACAAGGATCGTTGATCTTGTCAATGAGGACTTGCATCATCTGCTGGTGATCCTTCCACAGGTTGTACAGACTGCGCGGGATACAGATCTAAGCCTCTTAAACTCTCAGCTAGAATCTAGAGCGACATAAACAGTAAGATAAGTGACAACCTCAAGCTAGAATCTGCCAGGCGACATAAACAGTTAGATAAGTGACAACACTCAAAACCGTAAAAATATGTGTGTGCATTTTCGATTGGGTGAAGTACAATAGTAATTGGTGCAAGCATATGTTACTATTTTTATTTAAGACAAAAATTGTTTGTTATACGGGTGTACTAAATGTCGCTTTGCCAAGTGTAACAAAGGAAGGGAGCCTGCACAATTGTTTCGACTATTTATTTTACTTACTATGTTGGTACAGTGTTTATGTTTTGCCACTATAAAAGGTGTTCAAAATCCCTCTTGTTCATACACTTTTCATAACTAAGCATAATTTCATTGCTGCTTTTGATTGTTTCCACCAATATTCTAAGACCAAAATCGTTTTCTGTTGTAAGTTGTAACTCCCTTGTCCAAAGTCTCATGACAATGAACTTTACAAATACAACTGAACTGAAAAGAATGTGAAATACAACTGTTCAAAAGATGTATATTGTAGTAGTTTTATCGGAAAACACCAGTAACACTACGTATAATATAATTCCCTGATTCTAGTTGAGGGACCAGAAAGGTTGTGGACAACAGTTTGCTCCGAGAAGCTCAGGACAGGAACCAACAACTTTGTCAAGGAACTCCAACAGAGGGACAAAACAGGTTCAACGAAGGGTTGGCAACAGTCTTATAGCAGGGATACCGCTTGGAATATAAACAGCCCCCACCCACAAGTGAGCAATGACAAGGAAGATCAACCTATTGGCATCAGGAGCATCAAAAAGGTTAACAAGAAGGAAGCAGTTTGTCACTTTAAAAGTCTAAAAATGAAAATATGTACCTTGAATACATAATGGTACTTGGAGATAGCTGCAAGCGAATGACTGAAACTTTGGAGCCAAGGAAGAGAATTGTTTGCAGAAAACATCAATTTTTAATGGGTTGAAGCGAGAGTCTGGCAAAGTTTCATCATCTTCATGCGGGTTGGGCAGCTCCTTTAGCAAAGTGAGCACTTCCTCAGCAGTAGCTTTTGGCCTTGAGATAGCTATCAGCTGCTGAGCTGTCTCATGTTCCAGGCAAGGCTGCTGTAACACAAATTTTACATTCAACTTTATTTCCAAGGATTTGTGATTTGTGTAGATTACCCTCTTCAATCAATTCTGTGATGTTAGCAGTTCTGTGATCAGTAGTATTCTTTCAATTATCAAAATTAGCTCTTAAGGTCATAACATGTTCAAAAAGTTATATTTTTATTGAGATTGGACTGTATAATACTTAAATGAAAACCTACCGTATGTTAATTGTTAACCAGCAAAATCTGTCTACCGAAGTGGTCGTTTGGGGAGCATTTCCCAACTTATGTACAACAAATAATGTACAGCTAAATCAAAGTATTTTTGGCAAGATTTTGGTCTGGCTGATCCGATTTTTAAAATTTTGCTACACATGTTAGATATTGTACTATAAATGGTTATACCATTTTAAACAAACATCTTTAATCTGATCAGTTTTATAGCTTAAATCCCTAAAAGGTCACTTCCTGTGTACTGATTTTGATAGTAGGTAGCGATCATAACCTAGAGATTTACCAATAGAACATTTTTGCCACAATTTGTAAAATCGAGAACGAAACATGTGATCTGTGCGTGGTTACACATACACACCCACATATTAAGTTTTGCTATTTGACTCGGGAGGTGATTGGAAAGTTTAAAATGCAAACGGTTTGGTCTCCAGTGTTTTGTTTTCTCCGACAATAGAAATAAATACTGTAACTCTATTTCAGAAAATTTGCTAAACATGCTTAAAGTTCGGTTTATAGAAAGCATTTCTAGCGGCACAAGTAGAATAGCCAGCTCTTGTGTGGAGAGAACTGCCATTAACAATGAGCAATCAGTTATGGGTCAGTGCAATCCAGAGGGTGTGAAGCAGTTACTTTCCGGCAACCAACTAGAGAAGTTTCTTCCTTGTTTTCAAACCATAAGCGGAAACCAAGCTTGCTTTTAGAGTAAAAGAAGCGAATAGAACAGCTTCAAGATACTTTTCACCAAATTGATGATATTAGTTTCAGCTATTTTGTAGTGTAGGATCCACTTAGGATTACTTAAACCTTACTACCCTTTAAAATTGTATAACTTGTGAAATGTTTACACAGTATTTATTTTATAACTTTAAGTAAATTTTCAAAAATAAAAATAGCCATTACAGTTGTATTTATAGTAACAATAAAAACTTTCAATTGCATTTCAAATTACTTAATGTAATAATAACTATAAAATTTAATTACAAATATCAAATTTTGTGATTTGCAAAATGTTTTTGGTTTCCTAAATCAAAATTTAAATTGTACGCTTTAAATAAAATTTGTCACTAAATCACTATTTGAGATGCCGACCACTCTCATGAGGGTATTTTAAGGCAAATATGTGGTGAAGGATGAGTGGAAGTAACGAGTTATGAGGTGTAGTCTTGTTACAAACTAAGGCCGAATCTTCCTTAGAATGGTAATTAATTAATAGCCCAAATTACCAATAGAAATACAAGGACCAACGGCTTAACGTGACTTCCGAACCACAGGTGATGGTCTGATATGTCTAAACGATGGTGGGAGTTGATGCGGGTATCATCAGATGATCACTGAGAATGTCTGAGCCGCTTTAGACCTATATCATCCTCAAAACCTGACCTCGATGGAGCTGGACTACAGGACCACGCCACGAGTCCCAGTCCAGGTTTCAGACAAGGAAACACCATCCCAAGAGGAAGGTGGTGCTTGTCCGTCGTATTGCTGTAACGTTATCTTGGGCGCGCGCCCTTGGAGTGAGCAGGGCTAATTACTCTTGATAATTGGGCGGCGGTGGCAGTGGCGGGATGCTGAGCCTAGGGTCACTCTCAGGTGAGGCGGTGACCGTGACAGGTTGGTGTCTCTTCTACTCGAGCCGGGTTTGGAGTAGAGACGCCTTGACCCGCCCTCACGCAGGAAATCCACCGCGGCGCGTGCGCAATAACCACCGTCCGCCGTCACACACACACCGCAACACAAGTCTCGACGACTGACCAAAACATTCAAGATTTGTAGACAAATTTTATTTTGATAATAAATTAAAGGGTTGATTGAGTTTTTTTTTCAATTTGGTCATTTTAAAATAATTGTAAGCGTAGCGTTGTAATTATGAGTTGTTTTAATTGTTCGTTATGAAATATGCGTTAAAACTAAGGGGTACGAACACAAATAAACCAACAGCTCCTTTCCTCAGAGAAAGGCTAATTGAATGAATGAATGAATAACGTCCGCCCAAGGAACACACGACACCGCGCACGTAACAAATGGCTAAACAAAGGCTCTTCTTTCAACTGATGCGGCCAAACTGTCAAACCAATCAGCTGTTGGTCTATGCAATAAAACAAACAAGTGCAGGCTGAGTTACTATACTAAAGTTGTTATAAAAATCACGGAAGTGTTTTCAGCACGAGTGTAGAATTTTCGAAAAGGTGGTCAGCGAGGTCACTGCATTGTCATCTTTTAAATAAAACGTATTTCAAAATGATCATATGAAAATTGTAGGCGTGAGGTGTCCCAAGAAAATGCTTGAGTTTAAATGGACCTTATTGGGCAAAAACAAAATGGCCGACAGGTACTGTGGTGCACTCTTGACTCTTGAGTGATGAAATTATCGACCACAGAAAACCTAGAGGTATCACCTTTTTAAATGCAGTGTATATTAAAATATTCTGAATACCCCGTGTTTTCAAAGCTCTTGGTTGGCAGGCCCTCTTTAGGTGAAAGGAATTCTTTAATGAAACCTCTATGAACATAGCCTAAATGTACACATTTCGAAATTACTTGCACGCCATAAACTATGAATGTCAGCCAGTTAGCCAGAACCGGTAGTACCAAGCACCCCTAGTGCGCATGCGTACGTGTGAGGTGCGCGCGCACGCACACTCCGTACACGCTCGTGCTTTCACTCGCTTTTCCTCTCTAGTGGTCGCGACGAGTGCCGGACTCCACCGTGTCATTGTCACCGACCCCCCTCTGCTCTGCACTAAACAATGCACCGCTCTTCCTATTCCTCATAAACAAAGCGCTTTCTATGCTAGATTACCTTTCCGACGTGTCGGCGGCAGCACAGATCACACACTGACTCAATCAGTAGTTTGCCTCAATTTTAAAATAAACCGCCTTAAATTCCCGTAACTTTTAGCAAAAGACGGAAGGTGTACTGGACCTGATGAAGGATGGACCGACCTTGTGGCGGTGTTCCGAGGACGAAAATACGTAGCGGTTGGGAACAGTATTGGTGACACCGACAAGAGTTTTTCTGTATTTTTCAACGATCGTTATAGTTGTATAGTTTTGTACTTTACTAGGGCAATGAATTACAAATTTGAGGGCCTGCCCTTGGGGCATACTGTTATGGAGGGGTCCTTACCACTTTTCAGGAGTTTAGGAGGTATGTAATACCCAAATGGAAGCAGGGGTACCTTAAGTTTATGGAAGTTTATGGGTTCACCCATAAATTACTGCATGTACCATTTTCGAAAATTAGGTTTTCAAAACTAAGGAAAACTGTAGAAAGTATAACCCTTATAGACGTGCTCCCAATGGACAAATTCTGGAGTGAATGATGACATATCTCTAAAACTTAATTGCCATAAACATAATTCAAAAATTATAATAACCATGGCATGTTTTATCGAATTAAATTCTTATTAATACAAATATGTTCTGTATGTAGGCTACGCCCTGGTTCTTATTAGTACTTTAGATAACCATTCAAAGCTATATTTTAGGTATGCTCATAGCTGATCTTTGGTTATCGGCTTAAGCCCCTGTTGCAATGATGTTATAAACAATGTTGTTAAACAAACGCGATATTCGACTGGCCAACTTGCTTGAAATGCCTTATTTTCGTTTACTGTATTACTTGACCAACAGTAGCTACCGTCCATATGAATGAATAAACTGTAGTATGTGGCTAAATAAGTCACGAACGCCCAGTTTGCCAATTGAAAAGGACTAGTGGACTACTGAGTTAAGCATAGTTAGCAGATGAAAGAATATCTTCAGTCAAACTGCATGCACAAGACCGCCCTAATATCTGTTGCTACAGCCGATAGCGAATGAATTAACTATGAATGGTGGGCATGAACTGCTCGCATCCTGAAGGAGAGGAAGGACTAATGCGCATAATATTCACATCTTCCGTCATGCGACCGTTTCTCTTGGGTGAAATCACTCCCGCCATTTAGTATTCCTACGCGTTTTGGCGGGAAATCCGTCACGACCAGCTGACTATCCGACAAACATGGTGACCATCAATAGCAAACAACGAGGGAAATGGTCCAATCATGTGTTCCTCCTCGCCTGCTTACTTAGAGAGTGGTAGCCCGGTATTTGGACGACCGGGCATATAAATGACGTTTCTAGAATATCTACAAATCTTAAAGCAACTCCTGTTGCAGTTCCTTCCACATATATATAGTGGACGTTCGCCACAAAAATACCTGATAATCACAAGATAAATTAGTTTTAGGTTTGTGTATTAATACATTTTTAGCAACATTTTGGTTTTGCAAGAAAATCATGCAACTTCATGTAGAGCCCCATTAGCACTGAATGGACCGGACCTATCAAGTAATCCGAGAAGGCTACAACAGAATCCCAAATAAGTTTACACACATCAAGGAAACTGAAGAGTTCTTAGAGAAGCTGAAGATATTTGTAATAGAAAAGGCATACGAGGATTGAAATTAATTTTGAGCAAAGTGTAGGCATTCTAAACATTCTGACGACCAAGGCGAGACTTCGCTTCCAGTGAGATAACAACAAGTAAATTAAGTCCTGTACCGTCATGACGTGGTAAAATAATATAAAAGAAATTAGTTTAGCTCTTAATCACACGTTGGTAGCGGGAAGGGCGAGGGGATAATATGAGTTTTTTTTTAGTTTCGGTAAAAGGTCATGTGGTCGTTATATATTTTCCTACAGGTGGATTTATTACACTACTACAGATGCAGGTCGATATATCTCTTATAAGAAATATACGGTATAGATCTACTTGAGCAGTAGATCAAAGAGATTGTTATTTGATTAAAAACATATACGAACAAGGTGAATTTCTCATAAATTTTTCCAAATAGAAGGTTTAGTGTACTTTTGGTACATGCCCTTTATGAACGTAGAAATATTCAGTCTTACAAAGTAGTTAAATTTTACTAGCAGCCAGCCAATACGAAGCTGGTTATTTTTTGAGTTAAGTTTTACTTTGTCTGTTTAGATTTTGCATTTTTGTTACAGTTTGTATTTAATTATTTTAGCATAATGTATACAAGTTAAATTTAATACGGTGAAAAGAATTGTTCCTGTAAATTGAATAATTTTCAATAGTTCATTTCAGTGTTTGGAGCGATTGTGTGACCATGTAAAGAGTGCAGACTGTAAACCAGTGGTTAGTTAACCAGATGGTTAGCAGGCAATTGAAAAAAACGACGGGTATTTTTGTCCTGGGATTTTATTTACTGTTTGTGGTTCCAGATGAGGCAGTTTTTAACCTATTGTATAAGAACTGTGTGGCCCACATTTTTCTTATGAACATCCTGCAGAAATGTGTAATGCATTATGCTAGTCTAGCATGTGGGTAATACACTTCCTGAAGATTTACTAAGCTTACTAATAAACTTGTACAACACAAATAAACAAGGCACATACAATTTCATGTACTCCTCATAAAATATTTATGACAGAGTTTTGTAATTAACTAATTATGAAATAACTTTACCAAACCATCATCAAAATAGCCAAATCTCTATGATTTGCTATTATGTAATGAAGTAAAACTTCTTAAATCTTCTGAAATCCAAAACTCTAGTTAGTCCAAACTGAATGTTTGACATTTCATTAGTCTTCGTAGATTACTCCCGCTAATTATAGTCTTACCATCACTCGTGTGGATTAATTTTCTTCAGAGCTTGATTTTAATGGAAAATTAACACAAATCCCCTAAATCAAATAGAATTTTACTTTACTAGGTCTAAAACCAGTTTAGAAAAAAAACTGTATGATCACTTTACATGTGAATTTCAATCTTGCAAGCACTTGAACAGGGTATAAGGAATTGATTTGCTAATGGTGAATACCGTCCAAATTCTGTGTTTAAAACAGTAAAATGAATCTAACTATTTTCACAAAGTATATAGAAGGGATGCAGGAAAAGCTGTTAATGTGTTAAAAGTCCCTGGGAGATTATTTACCTTTCAGGAGTGGTCACAAATACAGTTGCATCTTGTTATATTTTTTCAGGCCTCTACCACCAACCCTTTATGGATACAACTTCTGTCAAGGCAATGCTTAAAACGAAGCTTTAAATAATATTTCACACGGTCAAGGTTATAAACTTTAATAACAATCAGTCACTATTCCTGTATTCACACTTTAAAGAAACTGTACAGGCGACCACTAATTTCTTATAAGGGAATCATTTCAGTAAAATAGACCACAGATAAATAACATCTCTGGTAAGACACATGTAGTTAGTTGTACATTCAAGCTTTTGACAAAAGCATAAAATTGGGCATTCAAGGATTATTTAGTTTGTTGCAAAATATCAAAATATGCAACTCTGGCCACTAACAAAGAACTAGGCAAAGAAAAGGTAAGAACAGATCACAATTTGTTCTTCTGTGACTCTTGAAAATTCAAGGGAGCCCTCTAAAAGAGTCATTCCCTTGACTTTTTTGGCAAATAGTTTTGCTAACAAACACTGTTTCTATCTAGTATAAATGTTCAAGATGTTTACTGTCAGAAGACTTTGAAACAATATTCCACAAATTAATATTTTTTCAATAATTTATCTTTGCTTGGACTAAAAAAATCTGAGCTGATTTTAAAAGAACTTTTCATTGAAACATTGAGTCCTAATTGTTCAATTACAATTACAGAAGCACCCAAAGGTTAGATGACCTCTGTCTACTGATACAGACAGCAGATAACACATGAAGTGTAAACTATACAGACAGACGGACGGACAGACAGACAGACACTTTCCTCCACCATGCCAGGAAGGAGAAGAGTGGCCAGTCAGTCTGTCAGTGTACATCAGTGAGTGTAGTGGAGACTCGCTGAACATAGGATATGCATACATTCGCACAGGTAAACCTATTTTTTATTTGTACACAAATAAAGTTTCAACAAGAAAAAAACTCATTTTGTTTAACATTAATACTGCATTTAGGAAAATTTTGCAAACAAGACATTCAACTCAGAATTAAAAACTGAAACTTCTGTTGCAAAATGTTTAGCATTTATAAAAGCTACAGATAATTAATACTTTTGCACAGTTGAGACTAGACTGAAAAGCTGAAATTTATATTATAATCAAACAAGAGCTTTTAAACATAAAAGTTACAAATTTAATGTAAACTGTATCTTATTTCCAGAAAGTAGCTTGGACAATAAATCTTTCTCATATGATTAAATATCAGTAGTAGTCAATTTTATTCACAGATTTTGATGAAAATCATTAAAGTTGGAAGATTATTTGTCCTCATGTGGGATTATTAATCTAATGTACCAGTGTACTGACTTTACGGTGCTCCAGCTGCAATAGAAGCCTTGTTGTGTTGATTAATATTTAAATAAACATTAAAAAAATTGAACAAAACATCAATATTTGTACTTTTAGATTTAATTTTAAGACATTTTTACTTTTTCAAGGTTTTAAGACAAAATTAGCGGTAAATCAGGTTTTTAAAACTCACAGGCTTCTATTTTAATCCAGTAGGAACCCTGTTAAAGTACCTTTACATTTATGCATTACATTAATATTTTTTTGAATAAAATTAAGTAATGGGACATTATATGAAACCAATATTTAAATATAGACTGGTTATGTATCTGTACCCATTAATAGGTGGCCAGATATTGCCGAACATAAATGGGATAGGGATTTTAACTTGGGAAAATTTGTTAACAATGTTTTGAGTATGTTTCTAAATTAATACCTGAAAATTTTTCTCTGAAAGCATAGTCATTAGGGTTGCTGCATATAAAACAAAAACTTGAATTCTGTAATAAAATATAATGCAATTATGAAATTTCAAGAACTCTCTGTTCTTAAAAATCAAGTTAAATTTTAAAATACAAAACGAAAGTTGTAGTTTTAAGCGTTTATATGCACACAATTCAACATTTAAGTAAATGTTGAATTTGCTTAAAATGTCATGCAGATTTAATGCCATGTTATGGCGTGTTAGAAGATCACTCTATCCGGCAGCCTCTTAATAATTACATTTGTCCCAATTCCTAACATTACTTGATACATGGTTTAAAGTTGGTCCCAAAGTAATACACTTTGATAGTTATCAGTTTTTATTGTTTTTTAAAGTATTCTGCCAGTTAGTGTTTTTTAATAAATAGGTAGGTCATAAGGACTGCCAAATCAATGTTTTTCATTTTTATTTCATTACTCATTTTAATTACAACCATGTAAATAAATTGTGTAATCATAACAAAGTTTTCAGATCAAGAGCTGAATTTATTTTCCTTTTTGAAAAAATGTTTTTATTTGAATTTTTGATAAAACTTTGGATTTAAATAATTATTCATATTATTTGAAATTAGATTAGTTCTATATGAAACTTTTAAATGAATAATTATTTAGAATTTTAAAAGTATTTAATTTGCAGATAAAATAAAAGAAAACAAAAAGAAAGTTTTTTAATATCCAAATTTTAGAAATTAATTTTATTTCCATTTTTGAAACTCTGTAAACTAATGTATCAATAAAAATGACTATAACAGGAAAACCATCCCTGTTATTATTAAGATAATTGTTTAAAACTTGCGGTCTTTGGTTATTTGCTTCAATTATAAAGGGTGTTTTTTTATAAATAGCCACCATTTGAAGAAGTAATAAAATTAATTTCATAACTTTTTCCTGTAAATTTGAAGTTCATACAAAAGCCTACTACATTTTGAAAATGGGTTAGCATAAAGACAGTTGGATCAAAACCAAAACATTTAGTAAATGAAACTTTTTAATCATTCTTCAGTGTTTCTTTCTTAATTTCACCTATAATTCAAACAGCTACAAAATGAAAAAATCTAATAATATTAGTGTTTTGTTTTCTTATGAAAATTCACCTTTATTAAAACCTTACTAGGTTTCAAAAAATCGTTTAGCCTTGTAGGTAAAATAATAATTAGAAAAAAAAGGTAAATGGGGATATATTTAATAAAATAGCTTCATTTTTATTTGTTTAGATAAATTCATTTTCCAAAGCTGGTAACATCTTTGTACACACATTCTGTAGTTTTAAGATGAATGAATTTTTTTGGTCACATACCAAGATGCAGGAAACATTTCTTACAAGTTTGAAAATGTAAGACTAGTAGCAGTTAGTTATTATTTGATTTACCAGTGTTCAGTGTGATTTGCTATATATTTCACCAAAGCGGCACAAATTGTGACACATGAACATGTACTCACACCAGTGGTTTGACAATCTGGGACATGTGTTATTACATTATGTCACACGTTTGAAAAACACGGCTTACCTCAAACATCGGCTTGCCACCTGAGGCATTGTCGATTAGTCTCTTTTTACGAACTGTTTGTTGGTTTCACAAAACCAGTTTCTCCACATGATTAGTTATTGTTAAAAGCAATTTTGTCAGTAATTATTTTAAAGGGACAGTTTAAAATAATCCTTAAGTTCCGCTGAGAGAATTTGGGAAAAGTAAAACCCTGAGGACAAAGTGTCATTGGACTTTTTGTAAAGGAATTTTGATGTTTAGCCTTGCACGGAAATTTAATTTAAGTCTGAAGTGTTATCCAATGTATAGTTTTGTCAGACTTTTCAAAAAAATACATCCGCCATATCAAATTTAACAACTGTTGTATCGAAAAAAAAATTAAAATTCTTAAAATAAATGAATGATTCCTTGAAATAAGGCATGAAGACTAGATTAAACGTTAGGGGTCACAAGCGGGTGGGCTCCAGGCAGTGACCTTACCAAGTACTCACTGCCTCGCCACACTCAACAGTCCTAAACACTTTAAAAATTTGACAAATACCAAAATATAAAATTTTAATTCTACAGATATTTAGTGGTTTTAGCAGTATTATCAGAGGTCAAAACTAACTAACATAGGGTATTTGGGTGATTTTAAACGGATTGCCAGGTACCGTTCTATTAACTACAGTTGAAAGTTATTGAGTCCTTCTCAGTCAACAGGACTCACTATTAAAAAAAATGTGAAAAGTAACTTCTTTCTTCCTAGCACTCTAATCTTCTCATTTCTTCCAAGGTTGAATTGAAGAATAAGAAGATGCTCTTCATTGATGGATTATCCATGGGTGTATTGATTCTTTTCACGCTACATCCAGTATCAAAGTGAAAGAGCTTCGGCAAGCAACATCATGTAACAACTGTGTTATAGCAAGAACCAAGTTCAGACTATGTCTATTCCAACCTTTTGTTGTTATAGTATTAATTTTGTAATCACTTATGATCTATTGACGCTCTTGTTTATAATCACAAAAAGAGGTTTATTACTATCCTGAAAGAAAATGTCTTTTTGTAAGCATCTCTCCCTCTGTGTTATTAATTTATGCAAATTAAAACCAGGCCAAGACACAATAACGCAAGCTCCGCTGTCATGAGTGAAGTTAATTTCCTTATTACTATAGTAGTTAGGAGAGGCTGTTCGCTACGCTCACATCCTCGCCTTTCCGTGCTATATATGTGGTGTAGCGATGCATTATTGTTATCACGAGTATTACAAGACTGTTCATACAGTTTTCGTACAGATCAAAATTGGATGAAATTGACAGTTGAATGTTGAAAGAAATTTGGAGACAAAAATGTTTGTCATAATTCGGTCAGAACAGTTTTGTCTTCAAATTTCTTTAGTAATAAATTTGCTATTAAGCGTTTATACAAATTAAGATCTATATTAAATAATTTCACATAGTATTTAAATTCGGTTTGTAATATTTCCAGCTCATTGATTTAAAGTCACTATTTGACAGTTGCATGTTTTGGATAAACATTCAGCTTTAAGTACTTCTCTAGATTTGAAGACATAAATAGTTGGGCTGGATGGTGGTAGTGGCAATGAGCATAAATGCCGGCAAGGCAAGACCTGGTTTCATCTCGGTTCGTCCAAACAGTCTTCAAATTATTTTAGTAATAATTTATACATTTTTAAACTTGAAATCAAAACAAATGATCCAATAAAATATTTTATGGATCATTTGTTTTGATTTAAATTTAATTAAATACAGGAGTTCTTCTAGGTGTAATTTATGCATTCTTTACCAAAATGACAGATACAGAGAAAACAAAGAACAAGTCTCTAAATTAGTAGTAAATTAATATATGTCAAGTTGAACACTTTAATATTTAAATTAACATGTTTAAAACTGTGGTTTTAACTGGTTTTCAAATAGGAAATGAAATGTGGAAACAGAATTCCCATAATTGATAATTACAAATGATTAAATCGAAAGTAACCATAGAGGAACAATGTAGCAACAATTAAACAAGCAGACAAGAACAAATGACGTAGCTATCCAAGACTAGATCTCTACTGCAATTTATAGTTCTGTAGCCCGACACCACACTGCACACACACACAATGACCATTGTACCAGTAGACATACTCTAAACTGAATGAAACTATTGCCCAACACTTCCTCGACTAATCACACAGCAACTTCTACTTTGCGTTGTGTCATCATTTGTTCCTTACTGTAGTTGACTACCAACAATTCCGCGATGAACGTTTATTTCCACAAGAGTTATGTAACTTAGACAGATATAAAAATATAGATTGATTCTGGTTCAAGTTATATTCCCATGATGTCTTAGTCCCAATAAAATACATAATCATTAATACATCTATAATATATATACAACCTACTGTGTAACTCACTCACTGATATATACAAATGTTTACCCACTTCTAGATAAGCTAGAAATTTGGTATGTGGTACCTTTTACTAACTCACCGATGGAAAAATTGCCAACAAAATTTTAATTTTAACCACCTAAAAAAAATAAAAACCAAAATGGCGGAAAACATGTTTTTTAAAAAAACGTCTAGCGGGTGAACGGTAAGTCCTATCTGAAATCTGATTGGATTTTCATGGTCAGGTTTAGACGCTCTATCGTTTTGGTCCTATGACTTTTTGTCGTGGTATCTGGCCTCCTTCACTCTCAAAAGGGCAAAGTTTCAAATTTGCTACTTTTCAGCGATTTTGCAACAGTTTTTTAATTTTTTCTCCGGTATTATAGGGTTAGGCGCTTTAAACTTCATATAAAGTATGAGTTAAACTTACCCTTTAATAATATGTTAGCGAAAAAAAATCCAAATTGTATACATTTGCTGAAAAAGTGTTACTGACAGTGAATTTTGAATTTATTTGCAAGACAAGCGTGAAGTTTGCCCGACATCTTGATATTTCCAGTATAGTGACTTGTTTTGTTATGAGCTAAAACTGATTTAGCTTTGACGTGGAGAGAAGACCCTTATACATATAAAAAACTGTTTTGAGGCGGAACTTAATTGAAAGTGACTTTAAAGAAGTTGGGACTAAGTAAGTCCCTTTTCTTGTAGATTCTGGAACTGTTATTTGGGCTGCTACTTGAACTGTTCAGTTGGATCTAATCTCACCTGAGAGTGTTATTTGGAACTATTACTTGGACCTTAATTAACTCAAGTCTTTGCTTTAAAGTTTAAACCATATCAGTTTAGAGGTAGCCTGATGGTATAGTTATTAATGAAAGGGCTGGAAAAATAAATTGAGTAAGATCTTTGACCGGATTTATTAAATTAGCTTAGCTGGTGAAGATTCAATATTGCAATAATGCAATTCAGGGGATGGGTGTTGAACGAAATTACACCTGTTTACATGTCCACCAAGGCATACTTACCATCATACAAGAACCCAGTTTAGAACAGGACATAATATAATCTAGATTTATGGTTAGACCCAAATAAATCTAGCCTAAATATACAATTCAGTAGCTTGGTACAGGAAAACTGCCAGCAAACCGTTTTGTGAGAGTTGGCGAAGTGAATAAAACAGTATTTGTAAAGTATAAGTTACCTAGGTTTGAAGTCTGCAAAGATGCTTTATTTAAAATTTAGTAGAACAATAAAACTTTCTATGACTTTTCTCGCTGTTTGATTTAGTTTTAGCTGCTACTTGGAACTGTTCAGTGGGATCTAATCTCATACGAACTGTTATGTGGAACTATTACTTGGAACTGGTCAGTTGATTTGTTCTCATACTAACTGGAACTGCTATTTTCAGTAGGAACATTTTGATACATAACAGGGTAATCAGACCCACACCTTCCACGAAAGGAACAAGCATTTCATCAATCGTTATGTATGCTGAGGGACAGTAAGAAGCCTGGTTATTGTGATTACTCTTTTAAATACTTCAGATATTGCAGCAGCTTTGTTACTCTGTTTTCGTTCTTCTCGTGTGATTTCATCATGAAACGTAAACAAGCTATCAATATTTTGTAACGTTTTTCAGAGATGGTTGCCCTAAATATTGGGCGACTGAACTCATCTTTGAAAAAAGCACGTCATATTTTCATTATTGGATCTCAGGACCAAAGACAAGAGCAACATTCAATAAAGCATTCACTTCTTCAGCATCTGTATTTTTATAATTATTTGCTTTGCTGGTTCCTAGAGCAATTTTCTAGCGAAAGAAAATATTTTGATGTTGGTGTTTCACACATTGTTAAAATGAGCCATCTAATTTTGAATATCTTGCGTTACATTTTAGATTAGACTGCCTATAACCTACGTAACTTTTTACGTAGCTAATATATGTTTTAACTTAGGACAGTCTACTTTTTTTCCCTTTCTTTCTGTTTGGTTTAAATATAATCTGTAAAATTAAGGTTTTTTTTTTTTTTTTTTTACTGTCTACATAATGCTTTTTAGATCTATGTTCTGTTAGACAAATGTATGTAGGCAAGTATATGTTTTAATTTTAACACCGTCAATTAGTTTCCTTTCTGCTTGGTTACGTGCATTTTACGTTAGACTACCCTAACTATTGTATGTAGGCTAACATTTGTTTTTTAAAATTGGACTAATTAGTTTTTTTCTGCTTGGTTTTAAACAGATTTTAATATTTAAGTTAGGCCTACGTCCTGTTTTGTTGTAATATAGATATTGCACACATTATACGTACTTTGTCTATACTGGGTTCTTTCCGTCTGTACAATGTTTTAATAAGTTATAAATTAGTTATTTTTCTATTGAGGATTTGTTTACTAGGTTAGTTTCCTTTCTATGTTGGACATGTTAAAAGTGGTTTTATAGTTGGGACTATTTTACGGCGAAGCGTCGGCACTCTATGGCATCACATTATCTCTGTCACCCACTTCAAATTAACCTAAAGGCTGAATAAGGTATTATCTTTGAAGTTAGGTTACAGCGAAGTTCAATTTTACTAGGCGACGAAGTTAGCCCGACCTACATATTTTACGCCCTATAAATTTCTTAATATAGACATTTTTTTTTCTATATTTTAGTAGAAATAGTTTTTATTCTAACTTAATTAAGATCAATACTCATTTTGGCATTAGTTTTCTCAAGTTACATATATTTTAACCCTAAACCGTAGTTTCAAATTCTACTTTACAGTTTTCAACATCAAGTTAGCTTCTTTGGTCAACCAACGCCAAGTTCCCTTCACTTGCATTATGTTTCTACAGTTTTGACAGTCAAGTTCCCCGTTTAGTAACCAGCGTCAACTCTCATCTGCTTCTTATATATCTGAAAGTTGGCAGCCTGCCCAGGTGTTCTTATCTATATTTTTTTAACCCTAAACCGTAAGTTTCAAATTCTACACATTGCAGTTTTCAACATCAAGTTAGCTTCTTTCGTCAACCAACGTCATTCCCTTCACTTGCATTACTTTTCTACAGTTTTGATAGTCAAGTTCCCCCGTTTAGTAACCAGCGTCAAGTTTTCCTCATCTGCTTCTTATATATCTGAAAGTTGGCAGCTTGCCCAGGTGTTCTTATCTCTATATTTTTAACCCTAAACCGTAAGTTTCAAATTCTACACTTTACAGATTTCAACATCAAGTTAGCTTTTTCGTCAACCAACGTCAAGTTCCCTTCACTTGCATTACTTTTCTACAGTTTTGATAGTCAAGTTACCCGTTTAGTAACCAGCGTCAAGTTTTCCTCATCTGCTTCAAATATCTGAAAGTTGGCAGCTTGCGTGTATCTCATATTTTTAACCCTAAACCGTGAAGTTTCAAATTCTACACTTTACAGTTTTCAACATCAAGTTAGCTTCTTTTCGTCAACCAACGTCAAGTTCCCTTCACTTGCATTATGTTTCTACAGTTTTGACAGTCGTTCCCCCCGTTTAGTAACCAGCGTCAAGTTTTCCTCATCTGCTTCTTATTTATCTGAAAGTTGGCAGCTTGCCCAGATATTCTCTATATTTTTTAACCCTAAACCGTAAGTTTCAAATTTTACACTTTACAGTTTTCAATATCAGGTTAGCTTCTTTCGTCAACCAACGTCAAGTTCCCTTCACTTGCATTATGTTTCTACAGTTTTGACAGTCAAGTTCCCCGTTTAGTAACAAGCGTCAAGCTCTCCTCATCTGCTCCTTATATATCTTAAAGTTGGCAGCCTGCTCCAGAGTTTTCTTATCTCTACTGTATACTGTAATTATTTTTAACCCTAAACCGTGAAGTTTCAAATTCTACACATTGTAGTTTTCAACATTAAGTTAACTTCATTGTTAACCAACGTCAAGTTCCTTCACTTGCTATTAAAAAAATATTATTTTTTATTTGTTATTGTATTATTAATCAATCAATCAATCAAAATCGTTTATTGTAGTAGACAATTTTTTAATCAGTATTACAATCGCCAGTTTGTTTTGTTTTAATTAAGATACTATTAAATATCAGTAAATAAAAAATAATAATTAATTTCTTATAATATATACATTATATATATATAATGTATTATAATATCTATTATTTATATGTGTTGTCGTTTTATGGTATCCTAGTTGTAGTCTATTATTAGCTTACAATTATAATTTTATACATTGAACTGTCTTGTCACTTTTAGTTCAAAATGCCTACAACGAGATCTTCAGAGCTTCTTGACATTATAAAAAATCCTTTTATATTAATAAAGATGTGGTAGGTTTAGCACGCGGTGAAATGAGCTATAGGGCCATAAACGGCCAGCAGGAAATATCAAGGCCATCGGCCATGTACTATACAACAAACTGTACTGGCCGCCAGCAGCACTTCTAGATGAGCTGGAAACTTGAAATTTGGTATGTAGGTAACGTTTCACTAACTCACCGACGAAAAAGTTTCCAAAACCCCAAATTTTAAACTTTAACAGCCCTAAAAATAAAATAAAAACAAGCGTAAAACATGTTTTCAAAAAAAAAAAAGATCTAGTGTAAGTCTATCTAAAACTGGATTGAATTTTCATAGTCAGGTTTTGGATGATCTAACGCTTGGTCCCATGCATTTTATCCTAACTGGCCTCCTTCATCCTTAACCTTCCAGAGGTCGCATCAGGAGGTTACCTCCGGGTGTATCTGTGTTCTTTAATCAAATCGCCAAACAAGAGCCAAACCTGGAATGTAGTTTACCCGGCTTTCTTTCTTAGAACAGGATAAAATAATTTAGCCACACACTTCGATTTAGTTAGTTATTAACTGTTTATATTAGAGGAGGTAACTTCCATGATCGCCTCCCTCGTTACGGGCAACCACGGTTAACCTCAGTGTGCGACCCTATATAACTGGTGAATTCATCATTATCATACTTTTAGTTTTTTTAATTTCCGGTTTTTTCACCAATTGCTTTTAATTATAAAAAATGATGATACAAATGCCATATTGTAAGAACAAAGATGTTTTGCCATTTTCACTAAGGTTTTAACCACCTGGAGTAACCTCCGAGTCGCCCTATCGCTTTAAAAATCCATGCCCTCTGAAGGTTTAAAATATAAGCATCGTAGTTTCAAATATGCTACTTTTCTCACCATTTTGCAACAGTTTTAATTTTCTCGCGTTTATAGTATTTTAAACTTCACCTTAAATTATGAGGTTGCTCTTTTTTAACTGGTATATGTTGCAAATTAAAGCGACTAAGTAATTCAAGCTTTTCCCCTCTTCCACGTCCCGCCCGGTAGCGACGCCACCTGTGTGAGTCACCCCCAGGCAC
>CM032062.1:38961996-38975217 GCA_018831715.1 Matsumurasca onukii
TATTAGAGCAAAGGCAGTACACTTGTTTATTATATGCAAGTATTTTTAGACGAAATATGTTTAAAAAATGGAGAAATTACAAGGACTTTGCAGAGCGACACGTTGATTATGATTTTATCCTCCAAATGTAACACGTAAATCGTGTGTTGAGAGTATTAATAAAATCGATGCAAATCATCTAGTATACTGATTATTGATGTGCGATGCTTTCCATTTTTAAATATTAGAACACAAAACTACGGAGAATAAGATGCAAACCTTCCTTCAGTAGTACGCTACGCGTTTAAGCAATATTGATGTTAGTGTAATGATTGATATGTTCTTAGGGTTACCAGTCAACTCATTTCAAACAGGATTTAAAAACAACTGTCTTCTGATGGCCGATCAGCAACTTCGCTCACGTTGTGACAGCGCTGCAGCATCGTCTCAGAGTCGTGGTGCGGGTTGGCTTCTAGGATGCCGTGGTAACCGTGGTAACTGTTTGTTCGGGTACCACGGCATCCTGGAGTCAAACCGTATCCAAGAACCGTATCGTCAAGAAGATCTTTTACTGTATTATGTTATGTACGTGCTTGTCAAACGATACTTACCGGTATTATTTGCTTTACTAGTAATGAAATTGAAGTTGACTCATACGAAACAATCAATATGGTAACTGCAGACATGCTTTTGTTAAATTAGAAATAAAATAAGTATATTAATTTAATTTGTTTCTATAGACTATTCTTTTTTGAAATAGAATTATTGAAGAATTGAGTACACACCTTAAAAACATTAAGAATGACACAATTTTTATAGGGGATGGAAACCTGAATTTATTAGACAATAATACAAAAGTTGCAAATTATTATGGGTTGTTAAGAAATGAAGGATTTATATAATTTATTAATGAGCCAACTAGATGTGATTTGTATTCCAAATCTTTGGATCATATTTATTAAGTGAGTTCAGTAATTGTTTAAGTGCAATTTTTGGAAACAGACTTGACCGATCATAGTTTTGGTTTAACTTTTTAGAGTAGAAATCAAGTTTTGCTAAACAGTAGAGAAGTTTAACCAGAAAAAATGTAGTTATAGACTACAACAAAGTCAAAGAAAAGTTGATTCAAAATAATTGGGACGATTTTTTTTATGAACAAACTGATGGATTATGTTACGACAAATTTATAAATATTCTACAAGATTGTGTAACTGTTCGAAAACTACTATAAAGTGTGACATTAAACTAAGTAAAGCACGAAATAAGAGTCCATGGATTACGTTAACACTTTTAAATAAGATAAGGCATAAGGCTAAATTATACACAATTTTAAAAAGAAGACCTTATAATCAACAATTCAAAAACTATTTCAGTAAATTTTGTAATGATTTAAAAAAAGAAATTGATGGAACTAAGGAGAATTTTTACAGATCAAAAATTGAGAATTGTAATGGTAATGTAACTGAGCAGTGGAAGATCGTTAACAACTTAACAGGTGGGCCAAACAAACAATGTGTAGAGCTTATTATAAACGAGGACGGAAGGCTCTTAACAGACTCGAATGAAATCGCAAACGAAATCAACCGTTATCTTATCAGTGTTCAGTCAGTCAAGGACAACAATAGCCGAGATGCCGAGGATCAGGGAGACCCTATGCTTACTACACAGTCAGCCACGCATTCATTTTTCCCTTACTAACCACCACTGCAGAAGTGACTCAGGTCATCAAACGTCTAGAAAATAAAAAGTCATCCGGTTTCGATAACTTTAATGTAGTCCTGGTTAAAATTATTGCAGAAACAATAGCTCCAATGCTGACATATATTATCAACCTAAGTTTTGAGAAAGGTGTTTTTCCAAGCCAACTAAAAATAAGTACAATAGTCTCAATTTTTAAGAAAGAAAACTATTTACAATTAGATAATCTAAGGCCCATAAGCTTATTATCAGTTTGTTTTCAAAATCTTTGAGAAATAATGAAGGCTGGAATTTAATAAGCTATAATTGAAAACATACTAGAAGATAATATTTGAATAAAACCTTTTTTGTAAATTGCCAAAATGGATTTAGAAAGGGTCTACAAGACCACTGATACATTTTACAAATCAAATATCAACAGTTTAAATGGTAAAAAGTCAAGCAGGACTATTTGTTGATTTCAAACAGGCGTTTGACTTAGTTGACCACAAGACTCTGCTGAGCAAGATGGCTGATTGTGGGTTCAGAGGTGTCTCCTTAGCCTGGTTCAAAAGCTATTTGGAGGGTAGAGTTCAGACAGTTCGTATTAGAGGGGCACTGAGTGCGCCTTGCTAGTCACATGCGGCGTTCCTCAAGGGTTAGTCCTATCAGCAATTCTCTTTTTGATTTTCATCAACATTTTGCTTCAGCAAAGTTTCAAGGGTGCTTTGCCGAGACATTGCATTTCTGTATTCAAACAGGAGTGTAAATGTGTTGTGTACTGAGAAAATCAGGACCTTCGGTTGCTACAGAAATGGTGTGGAGTAAAAAAAAATGCAAGTAAATGTTACCAAAACTAAATACGTAATTTTGATTTTCAGGCTTTGACTTTCAGTTCCCGTTTCCTTTTCACGAAGGGGTTGTAAAGAACAACCATGTAAATTGATAGAACGAGTTAGCAGCTTTAAATACTTAGGAGTAATTCTTGATGAAAAGCTAACCTGGGAACATTAATAATTTACATAACACACTAAGATATTCTATTAGGAAGTTTTATTACTTGAGAAACTTTTTGAACTCAATTACTCAGAACTCTGCAGCACTAGTCCATTCGAGGTTACAATATGGTATATCTTGCTGGGGCAGCTTGATTGAGATTAACTCAAATTATCAGAATAATTTTAAGACAAGAAATTTCATTACTATTTTTTGGGGCTGAAATTTCTCCCATTATCTATTTGTTTTCAAAGTACTTAAGATCTTTTACTAAAAAAGCGGAAACAAAGGAACAGAAAATCTCAGTTACAATACTAGAGGTTTCACTGTCAATCTTTTAAGGGACCCGAAGTTTTCAAATCACACTTTAGGCGTTCATATTCTTATTAAGTATTAAGTTCTTTAATTGTCTACCTTTAGAAATCAAACAAATAGATTGTTTTTATTAAATGTAAAGAAATGGCTGTTCTGTAAAGAAGATGTTTATTACTTGCAAACTATTTATGTCTAGGTGGGATGTACATTTCTTTTGACTTTAATAATAAATGTGTTTCTTCTTTTAGTGTAAGTCAATATTGTAATCATATAGTTTATTGTTAAAACCCTAAAGATAGCTGTAAATATGTTAGCTTTAAGTATGTGCAGACGTCAAGATCACGGCAGCGGCGGCAAATACATTGACAAATTTGAACTCATTTGTGTATTTTTTTAAGTTCTCTTTTATTTTGCGTGGCCATAACACTGGATACAATGGCCTTTGTATTTTCCTAACAATTTAAATGTTTGTACATATGTATATATAAAGGAAATAAATCATTTATTCATTCATTCATTTATTCATTCATTATTCATTTTATCTTCAAATGTAACACGACTAAGTCGTGTGTTGAGTAGTAATGAAATCGATTCAAATCATCTAGTATACTGATTATTTGATGTGCGATGCTGTTCCATTTTTTAAATATTAGAACACAACTACGGAGAATAAGATGCAAACCTTCAGTAGTACGCTACGCGTTTAAGCAATATTGATGTTAGTGTAATGAATTGATATGTTCTTGGGTTACCAGTCAACTCATTTCAAACAGGATTTAAAAACAACTGTCTGCTGATGGCCGATCAGCAACTTCGCTCACGTTGTGACAGCGCTGCAGCATCGTCTCAGAGTCGTGGTGCGGGTTGGCTTCTAGGATGCCGTGGTAACCGTGGTAACTGTTTGTTCGGGTACCACGGCATCCTGGAGTCAAACCGTATCCAAGAACCGTATCGTCAAGAAGATCTTTTACTGTATTATGTTATGTACGTGCTAATTTTAGAAAAATATGATATCGTAATATTTATTGTAGGCTACGCCCTCAAAAATAAAAAAAAATTCATTTAAATAAACATTTAGTAATGTGTTATAATGTAATTTGACACTAGCAATAGCATATTATGTGTGGATAAATTTCCTACAGGTATTAATGGGATTAGTTGCATTTTAACTATATTTAAGTTGCATTTCCAAACATCTCTTAACTTAGTGCACTGTTAGTTTTGGTTCACAAGTAAGAATGAAAATTGTAGAAACTCCAAGTTGGAAACGAAACGTGCCACAGTCGTAAATATTTCACAGAGTTACAGATTAACCTGTATAACACAAAGATATGTACCAGTGGTAGCTAGTCAGCTCCCCTTGTGGTATAAACCCAGTGTTTCTCTATTACGTTGGTAATAAACCGACCAGCTCTACTGCGAAAACGTGCAATAATAATAAGTTATAACCTTCCACGCCAGAATATAAATGCTGACAGTTCTTATTGCTACCTTTTATTTCTTTCATTCTGCTGTAAATCCGGGTTAACGAGTTTAATAAAAAAACAATACTCAAGTAATTGTTGAGAATGTATCTCTTCCTGGGGATGATTTCTTTTCACGCAATAACAATTAGGTGTAGTAATAATATAAACAAACAAAAGATAGTACTAGTTAACTTCACGCTTTTACCATTTGTGTTATGTTCGTTTGTGTTATGTGGTAGCTTCATCTTGTAAACAACTTTTCAAATAATTGGTTGTCTCTAACACATAAAGTTAATGAACTTTTCAAATGTTTCCCAAAAGTTAACCTTCATACACTTCAATTTTACTTTGTCAAACCAAAAACGTGAAATTTAACAAATTAAAAAAAAATATGGTAAAAGTGTCAAAGATGTACATCACGCTATGTATCTACCGTAGTTGGAAGTAAGAGCAACCGCTAAAACTCATGCTACATGAACTGTGTACTATGAAGAAACATTTGTCATTCTAAGTTAAAATGCTTTCCCTGTTTCTTACAAATACTTGTGTGTTTTCTTTAATTTGTTATCAGAATTAAAATATTGATTTTTATAAAATTATAAAACATATACGCTAGAACTAGTTAGTACGATGTTTGAGTCTGTAGCTCACTCAGAAAGTCAATGGTTCGACTCCCAGAGGCTTCTCTATTAATTGGTTTGGACCGCTTCCCCAAACAACCTATTACGCACACAATACTACGTTAAGTTGTACTTGTACATGAACCACTCGCGTTCAAGAAGAAATCAGAAAGAAAAGTGTATCGGTTTAAAAACACGAATCGGTAAACATGCACCCTGCACCTTCGAAATTATGAACCGGAGAAAGACAAGTTTAATCAGAATGATTGTAATGGAGGCAAAATGTGTGACTGGAATAAAATTTAGACACGTTACAAACATCCCAATTCTAAAGCACACACCAAGAGTAAATGAACGTGATCGCCAATACCTGGGAGCGCTTTTGTCAAAGGGTGTTTTAGTGAAAGAGAGGTAATACTGAAATTGACATATCCACTGTCGGCCTCGTTTGTTATTTTGACATGTGCCAATCTTTTACGCATTCACTGTCAACTCAAAGAGAGACACAAAACATGACGACTTTACAAAGACTTTTTCTCCTTTAAGATATTGTAGAGCTTTTTGTAATTTTTCTCTAAATGTAGCACTTTTTTACGCAAGTAATGACGAGCTAATAAACATTTCAAAGTAGTACTTGTTCAATACAGATTTTAGTTATTTACAAAAATAATGACTAGTCAAATAAATAAAAGTTTTTTTATTTCAGTGTTTCTCTGTACTGATTTTCAGAACAACTTGTGTCTCACTGGAGGGGTGTTGTAATTGATCTAGATTTGTTCGTAAAATAGTTATTAAGCTAATCTCTGTAAAAGCTTATACTTTCCTCAAAGTCACGCACACCCTTATAACTACACTTGTAATTACTAACAGTAAGAACACTTTGTCGTTTTAGTTCTACGTTAAGAAAGTTAAATAGCCGAGTGTATAAAAGAAATAGACAATGCAAACTACCCAAGATAATATTTAAACTACTAGGCCTACTTTGTTAAATAGCAAACTAAGCTAAATGAACATCTATGAATAACAATTTAAGCGTGTGTAACTACCAATTATACCCCTTACAGCAAATAAAATCGTACTCTACGGTCAAATCCTTCTCTTTCTGTTAGCCTCCGACAAAATTAATCGGTTTGAATTCCAAGCACGGCTTTGATAAATCAAAATAAAGCTGACGTTCGACCTTTAATAAGTATCCGGGAGAGGTAACGCATATTTTATTCATTTCAGGTGAATGTGTGTTGCCGTGAGGCGGCCTGCATCACCCAGCAATCTCAGCACCGCCGACTGATGTAAGATTCAGCAGGCTCTTATCTTATCTCTATCATAGACTCTCTCCTTCTCTCTCTTGCGTTTCGTGCACTCGGTCCCCCTCCCACAAGCCATGTTGGAATCAACCGTCTTATAAATTCACAAGCCGTGCTTAGGTTTTCGGGTAGTGCGCGTCCAATTGACATATAGAAGTTCAAACAAATTCGTTTGTTATCTAAACAAATGTTTGATGAGAGTGTTAAATTATGTATTAAAAATAAACTTTTAAGGTTCTTCGGTTATGCTAGCTTTGCTAAGAACTTCGAGCCTATACAAATACACCTAAGACGTAATATAAACTCACACTTCATACACACAAAACTGTACTGTCACAACTTACCTAATAATATACGATTATTGATGAGTTTTCGATTAGATTAGCTAAATTTAATGTAACATGTCTATTTTAAAACAATTAACATGTCTAATTTTAAATAAAAAAGTTCACAAGTTATTTATTAAATAAAAGTAAAGGTTATGTTTTGGTTGGCGTAGTTGCGGCAGCCCAAGCACTGATAGCGCTGGAGAATTCTTTTCAGAATATCAAATAGGGCCACTGACGCACGCGTAAGTTCGTGTGTTCTTAAAGATTACACGACTTGGTCACATTTTCATCGACATCGCACAAACTCGAGCATGTGGAACCGAGAGGGCAGAAAGACGGTGAGGTATGGAAGCGCTCGCAGCGCAATCTGTGCTTGGGCTGTCGCAACTATGTTGAATTTCCTGCCTCAGCCATGTGGCATTTATGCGCCATGTACTAATCATTACATAATCTTTGATTAGAGAGTTTACGCGATTTTTGTTTAATTGAGTGTTATTTAATATTGTATTAATTAAATACCACCATTATCAGTGTGTAACCCCAAATCCCAACTATATATATAAATATGTAAACACAATCAAAGACCTGATGGTCTATGGCTACTCCACTGGTCTTCAGAGTTTGAAGTTGTGGGTTCAATGTTCTCCTAAGTAGGCATGTGTTGTTTATCCCTCAAGTGTTACTTCAAAATTCAGTCAGCTGTGTGATGCAAGTGAGTAGATAGATACCCTAGTATCGCACCTTGGTAACGATCATCGGCATCCAAACGCTGTCGGATTCGCAGGGAACTAACCACTCGTCCTGATTCAAATACCGCCCGGTCGCTTGGTCTCACTTGGTCCAGCCGTGAATTAATATGATAAACACAACCTAAAGAGTCTGCTAGAAGATGTATGTACGAGTAGTAGTATTAAGTTGGAAAACGGTTTAAGTTATTAATTTGATTTCCATAGGTTTCCACTATACAACATTTATCGCATGTTACAGACGAGCACCCAGCAGCCATGCAGCGCGGGAAGAACTGCGCCTCACCTATGCCCGGGGTGTGGTGGGGGCCTCTGTCCGCCGGCCTAGGCCTCTCTTGCTGCCTTTCCCGCCGCACCCTGTACGTGGCCGTGGCCTCCATGGCTGTCCTAGGACACCTGGCGACGCGTATGACGTGAGTCACCCTCACCTCACCATCACTCACTCCCTCCCCGCCATTGTACATAGCGTCTGTGTGAATCGTTGCTCATGGTCGTCACCCCCAGCTCATGTGCCAATACGGACTGATGGTGCGAACTTGTAAATATTCGACTCTTGGTTGGGACATGATCTAATTGAGACTTTTGGAGTATGAAATGTATTCTTTTGATATTTTTGTAATATGTAGGCTAAAGTTTAACGGTTACCAGTATGATTGTTCATAGTACCATGCATATTATTGTTGATTATATACTGCAAAAGCCATATGCAAACTTTGGTATTGGATTAGAGGGGCAAACTATTCCTACTAACACAAAAAACAAACATAACGTTTAGCACCACCTTTACTTTCAAAATGCACCTAAAACCAACAAGATAATGTATCAAAAGACAATGTTTTACGACAGTACACATAGCTAATAGAAGTAACATTATAAACCTTGAGATTTTGATTATGTTAAATTGCAGACATATTGGTTAACAGGAAATTATACGCCATGCAATAGTATTTTTTACGCCCTATACAGCTAGTCTGAGTTTATGTCACATTTACTATAGTCACTACTAAGTTTAAGGAATGTGTAAAGCCAAAAGTCTCAATTGATTGAAACAAATTAACCACATTACTATCTACTGTATTAGGATTTCTTTACAAGAAAACCTTAAAATAAGGGTTTATACTTATAAAATAATCAAACTGTAAATCAAAATCCGTTTTGTATTTTATTTTTGTTACAACTTTAAAGTTGTATCTTAACTTAAATGTAGATTGTTATATAAATACGTTGTAAATATTGTATTGTTAAGTATTTATAATAAATGAAACATTTTTTTAAATACTTCAATTTCTCATGGTGAAACTTGAGAACGGGCCGGAGATTGTGGACGCTTATAAGAATCACTTACTGTAAATAATTTTATTGAAACAAATACTGTGGTGCATTGCTAAAAAGGGTCATAATAATCAAAATAACTCATAGTGCTTATGGAAACTTTAAATACTCTCAAAAATATACTTGCGGATTTCAGGTGAATTAAAATGTTTTAAAATACATTTTAAAACATAGAAAATCCACTTTTAATTCTTATAAGTTTAATTATTAATATTAATACAGGTCGTTGCAAAATTACGGTGTTAATATTGGCATACAAAACTAAAAACAAAGACAACGGATAAGCAAACTGTGTTAAATTTGAATACGGTTTTATTTGTATGTATCATAAAGACTTTTTAAGCATTAACAAAATTTAATGCTTGAATACATAAGACAGTTTAAGTGTCTAGTGTACAACACCCAAAATAATAAAATGCTTACTTCAGTTCAGAAGTTTGTCGAAATATGTATTATACAATTTTTTAGTTTTATCGGTTGAATGTTTTATAAACATATAACATGCTGTGTTAATATTTAATCTAGGTAAGTGAAAGTTTCGCTATATAAACCAAACACATTTTCACGTAACTGTTTTCATTAATCTTACGAGATAATCAAGTCTAACCTTGGTAATCAATGATGATCTACTTCTTATAACGATATCTCGAAGGTATGTTATCTCTATGTACCAAACACTTAAAGATTTACATGTTAAAGTACAAGGAAATGTGTTTTGTTTATATAATGTCTATTTAACTAAAACATGTTTGTGAAAAAGTGCTGTACATACAATTTAAAGAATGTTTCTTAGTGCAAGCCACTTATGGACGTTACTGAATACTTTCATTAAACATATATGAATGTCCATCTTGTAAATAACAATTGCTAAGATAATGAACTACTTAATAGTTGATTAATGTTATCATATTCTATATTTTATGCAATGTTCCGTTTTAACGATGTTTGTTGTTTTGTCTACTTGCTAAGAAAAATGTCATTAATGTTATTGTAAAGAATGTTTTTGTTGGCTGTAAAACCTGTGATGTTCCTGTAAATTACAATTAATTATTGCAGCAGAGTCATCAAAGATGACTAGGATTTAATTTATGTGAGAATATGGTTTAGTATCATGATATTCACTTTGAATATTAAAAGCAACTAGGCGGTTGTTTTGATGTCTTCAGTTAATCATAATATTGATATTTAAGTCATACATTTTCATAATAAATTATTAGGAGTTTTCATTTTGTATGACATATTTTTAATAGTGGTAGCTCTAATCGATCGAGGTGCAGTTTTTTATAAATTACATATGGTGACACAAAATAAGCCGGTTAGGTACATGGTTAATACTACTATTGTTAATTAATTACGAATTTCAAATGCCTACAATTCGTTTTACGCCCGATTTTGTTACTACATTTAGTTAAGTGAAATGTAATATAATTTGTGCAGTTACGTTTTAAAATTTCAAATAAAGTGGTTTTACTATCATAAAGGGTTTTATTTGTGTAATACCGATTAGCCAAAATTAAAATGGTTTTAAATGTATTTATTTCAATATGTATTTTGAAAATGCGTTTGTTTTTAAATATTGGGTTTAATTAAGTTTATATTATACTTGTGTAAAACCTTTATTGAAATTCAATTTTAAAAACACAGCCAAATATAATTAGTTTTATTGAAAAGAAATAGTAAAATTATAGGCCTTAAATATAAGCCACAAAGATATATTACTTTAGAGCCACAAAAAATTTATAGGTAAAAAAATATTGTTTACTATTTTATTATTTTATATTATTCAAATCAATAATATTTGGTACAATTCAAATAATAAAGTTCAAATTTTAATTTTTTTTTGAATTTTAAATATGGTATAAATGTATATGAATATTATATTTATTATTTTTATTATTATAACAAAATAAATTAACTATTGTGTTAAATTTGGATTTTAAATACATTTTAATTAGCCGTATTATTAAAATGTGCTGATTAAATTGGTTAATTTGTTGCAAATAACTAAATGAGTGAACATTACTCAAAAGTGTCCTAGGTTAAAAAAAATAACACACAGACGCTCATTTAAATATCAAAGTTGTTTATGTAGTCGGCGAGCCATTGAAAGAAACAAGATATCCCATCGTTTTAAAACCTAGTTTGTAAATGACCCTTTCCTACAAAGTCAGTAGCAAAGCACTAACATCTGAAATTAAATCATATTACACCATATGTTAGTATAGATACAAAACATATTGAAATATGAATGTTAAAAAGGCACCTGCTCGTTTTAAATTACTCCTGCCGTTACAGAAAGCTTTGCTTATTTCATGGTAGCACTTGTGGCTACTTTTTTTTTCAGTGGAATATTCTGTGTCGAATATTCTGTGAATAAGAATCTTTAATTATTGCAGTCAAATGGAAGAGATGCGTTTTACTCCCAACTTCACCACGTATTAGGTCGTATTTAATTTGTTTCATTACTTTGTTGTTTTTTATCATTTAATATTCAAGTAATCGTGAACCGGAATATCCGTACCAACAAACATTTTGCGAACAAATCAAAAGTAAGGACTTAGAAGTAACTGTAAAGGGCTGATGGAGGGTATGAGATTTCACCATTTCCGCCGAAGTAACGTCGAGGCTAAAGTGGTATCGGTTTATGTGACGCTGAATCACTGTATACTTCAGAATATGAGTCGGTTTTACGGTATGATCCCCAAGTAAATCTGTATTCGTGAAATTATACATGAAACTAAGAAATGTATGACGTTCCGGATGATCGTAAACGTAAAACATAGCCAACACGTAGCCGCAAGCGCTATTGTTAATTCTCGTGAATTTCCAATGACATAAAAGGTTTCATTTCATTGTTTTATTAACAAAACTCTGTTATACATACATTATTAGTAGTTTTGACAATTTATTTAAAAAAATTTGTCTAAAAGGTTATTACAAATGATGTTCCTTATTTTGATTATAAATATTACTAGGTACATTTGCTTAGGGTTTTGGTTAAGAAACCATTTTAATTAGCACCATTGGAAAGAAGAACTCATAAAGATTTATTAGTACTGTTGTTTCTTCAGTCAATTGTTGTACGTGTTGTGTTATGGTTGAATTTAAAGACAGTAATGTTTGCTGTGTAATGGATTATCTCATCAACCTTTTTTTTTAAAGCGTGAAACAATTTTGGAACCAGGGTTTATTGAAGATCTCTTAGTAACCATCTAATCGCCAGTAGTAATCGGATTTTAAAACAAATGGCCGCATTTGTAAAATATTTAACTAATGCAAATCATTTGTGCTTGGGACATGGATCGGGCGCGATGGTCCGAATGATGACGTACGAATTAGCTCCAATATCTTCGATAACCTCCTCGTTTATTTTTTTCTTGTGGGGTTACATCAAAGATAAGGTGTACGCGCCACCATTACCTTGAGCAAAACCTGAGATCCAGCAACGGATTACTAATTCATCGGAAGGGATGAAGAGGCAATCTTATCAACGTATGGCAAGAGCTTGATTATGGATTGACATCGTTGAAGTTCAAGAGGTTCCATATCAAAGGTTTATAGTTATGTAAGTACTTGTGACGAAACATTTAGAATTTTTCTTAAAATCTAACCATTTTGTTTTTTGTATAACACATAAAACTACATTTATACACACTTTGAAATCATGAACATCATTTGTAATAACCCTGTATTTATTTTGTAATCTATATGTACCCGTGCTTCAACACGGAAAATATTGTATTACGGTATTATGACTGTAAAGTCTTTTGTACAAAGCTAGGCTGTTGCTTGGGCACCAGTATCAAACTACCGATTTAATCTGTTTCTGCACCTTTGAAAGTGGGATGGAATTTTCTATCTGACGAACCTGTTATTCATTAACAGTTGTGTTTAATATAATCGTACAGATAATATACTGTAATAGTAATTATACCATTATGGTTGACTCTGAAATACCACCAACTTAACGACTGATCGACTGAGTCAAATATCACTGTATCACAAAAAAAGTACTGAGCGTAAAGGGTTGAAACTTAACATAGTGTTCCTTATATGCTCTAGATGCACAAGGCGGGATTTGAAAATTTTGAGTCTAAGGGTAGTTTTCACCCCCAATGATAGCCAAACAGAATGCCCTTGCGGATCTAAGCTTTTGTAAAAGAAAGCTCTAGCGTCTAAACCTTGAGTCCGATTTGAATCTGATGAAATTCTCTGGTCCAGAATTAAGTTTTCTATAACTTTTTATTTAAATTTTTTTTTTTGAAGCTCTTAATGGTTTTTTCCAAAAAATGGCTTTAGTTTCAAAATTTAGGGTTTTCTGAATAATTTCAAAATATCGTACTTACCTTTAAAATATAGGTTTACATACAGTATTCTAGCTAAAATATCAGAAAACATTTACCGTTTCATTACAATAACGTTCAAAATGGCAAAATCAACATACTGATAGCTTATGT